>JAHHUM010002912.1:113321-142975 GCA_036173005.1 Crenichthys baileyi
AAATCTTGGGCCGTGGAAAATGTGAAACAGTATTGTTTCTGAAGTCCACCTTTACTTTTTTCCCCCAACCCGGGGAGTTACGGTTGGGAGAACCCCCAAAGAAGCGTCCCACCCAGACTACTGCATGCCCAGAGTGAAGCATGGGGGTGGATCAGTGATGTTTGGGCTGCCATATCATGGCATCCCTTTGGCCCAATACTTGTGCTAGATGGGCGCATCACTGCCAAGGACTACCGAACCATTCTTGAGGACCATGTGCATCCAATGGTTCAAACATTGTATCCTGAAGGCGGTGCCGTGTATCAGGATGACAATGCACCAATACACACAGCAAGACTGGTGAAAGATTGGTTTGATGAACATGAAAGTGAAGTCGAACATCTCCCATGGCCTGCACAGTCACCAGATCTAAATATTATTGAGCCAATTTTGGGGTGTTTTGGAGGAGCGAGTCAGGAAAGGTTTTCCTCTACCAGTATCACATAGTGACCTGGCCACTATCCTGCAAGAAGAATGGCTTTAAATGCCTCTGACCACTGTGCAGGACTTGTATTTGTCATTCCCAAGACAAATTGACGCTGTATTGGCCGCAAAAGGAGGCCCTACACCATACTAATAAATTATTGTGTTCTAAAACCAGGTGTTTCAGTTTCATTGTCCAACCCCTGTATACTGACAATACATATCTTTTGGCTATGTATAGATATTTTTATTATTATAAATCTACCCTCTGGATCTGTAACTGAGTCTAATACTGTAAAGTTAACATTTTTGTGAATTAAGATTGCTACTCCCCTTTGCCTAGAATTATAGCAGGCGGAAAACAGATTAGGAAACTCAGGTGATTTAATATTATTTTGCAGCTGTGGCAGATTTATGAATCTCTTGTAATAAGACAACGTCTGCCTGTAGTCTTTTAATCTGATTAAAAATTTTTAACTTTTTCTCTCTGGTGCCGGCTCCATGCACATTCCACGTGAGAAACCTTAGTGTGCCCATAGTTGTGCGTGTGTCGCTAAAATTGTACAGCGCATGTCACCACAGAAACAGATAGACCCAAGTGAAATCGTAGTCAGTGCTTGGGGTTGCGTGATATGGAGTCCAGAAGCAGAGATATGGCAGGGAAAAAGACAAAAAATTAAGAGGCTGCTGGGGGTAAGAGGGGGTGAGAGATATAAGGTTATGTTAATAGATATTTGTGTGTGAGTGAATGTGCTTTTTGTGTGTGACAGAAAGAAAAGAGAGTGACATAGAGGTGTGGTAATAAGAGTAAATAAGAGGAAGATGAGAGGAGACAAACAAAGCGCAGATACCCAAAAGCCCAGCCTTGGGCCCACCCACATGAAACAATGTAAACAACATGCTGAGCTGTGCTTTACATAAGATTACATTTGCCAGATATCTAACCTCTTATCTAACCAGTGTTACATGTTATAGATTAACCTGCTGTTGCTCCTAATAAAGCCAGGGAGTGATCTCCCGCTCTCTAAACAACTGACCATTGATATAAAGTTTATCTACAGCCACTGTAGCTCTGATGCCTTCGCTGATATATTTCTTCCTAATTGGGAATAAAACTCGTCTCCGATCGAGGATCTCCCCTTTTGGGGAATGGTCATTGACGCTGAAGTTCGTTCCCCGCAGCTCTCTGCCCGACTTCTGACCCGCTCTTTTGTTTATAGTGCTCGAATTTTGCTACGATTTTGGCCGAGGTCGGCTGTGTTCGGGTTTCTTACCTCCGAGCCGGTGAATACGATGGAAAGTAATGTTTTTTTCCCTCGTCACTTAGGAGTTTTTAGCTGACGTTGGAGAAATTCACGGAGCGTGGATTCGGCATCCTCCTCTGTCTGTTCCGGGATAACGGAGAAAAAAAAGGGTTTCCCGCATGCCCCGGGCCTGTATATCCCCGGATGGTCCTCTTTCATTTTTTTATTTCTCCGGACAGCTGCGTCATTCCATCGGTGAGTGTTTTCACGCTATCCCTCAGTGTTTGGTTCTCAACTGTGAGCGAAGCGAGTTGTTCTTGGCTAAACTCCAGAGACTCCCTCAGAGTTTGAAATTCCCTGTGGAGAACCTCCACCAGGGCTAAACGGGCATCCAGGCTGGTTAGCTTCTTGTCGATAGAGTCCAGGACATCAACGTAGCTTTTCTCTGGAGAGATAGTGGAGGTGCTGGCCGAGCACTCTGAACGGGTGCGTTTTGATGTTGGTGTGGGCACGGGTGGAGATTTTTGTGGCTTGCCCATTACAATGTTATCAAAACATTCATCCACATAACTCTCCAGGCTGTCCAAAGTTTCCTCGTCCAGTTTGTTTTATTGGGAAAATATGAGACAGTGGTTAGTACTTTAAATGTTTCTATGTTCGGCTTCGATTTATTGGCTTGTTTTACATGAGTTCTGTCGTGTTTGTTTACCAGTATACCGCCATATTACTTACGCACAACTCTCGCGAGATCTCAGCCGCTCATCTTCCGCCTCCCCTCCTAAAGTTCCCAGCATTGAGAGAAGTGTTCTGTTAAAACGCTCTGGTTGAGCATCCCCCTGTGGGTTATTCAATTCAATTCAATTCAATTCAATTCAATTCAATTCAATTCAATTCAATTCAATTCAATTCAGTTTATTTATATAGCGCCAATTCACAACACATGTCGTCTCAAGGCACTTCACAAAACTCAGGTACATACATTCCAATTAATCTTAATCATTGAACAGTGCAGCCAGATTCTGTTATTTATTCAAATTGGATAAAAAGCTTTTCTATCTAAGGAAACCCAGCAGATTGCATCCAGTCAGTGACTTGCAGCATTCACTCCTCCCGGATGAGCATGTAGAGACAGTGGACAGTCACTGGCGTTGACTTTGCAGCAATCCCTCATACTGAGCATGCATGGTAGGGACAGTGGAGAGGAAAAACTCCCTTTTAACAGGGAAGAAACCTCCAGCAGAACCAGGCTCAGTGTGAGCGCCATTACCACGACCGACTGGGGGTTTGAGAGAACAGAGCAGAGACACAAAGAGAACAAAGAAGCACTGATCGAGGAGTACTTTCTATGGGAAGGAAAAGGTAAATGTTAATGGATGTAGCCCCTTTTAGTCGTTTCACCTAGAAAGAAGGAACAGATAAACTCTGAGCCAGTGTTCAAGTTTAAAGTCTGAAGAGAGCACATAGAGTTAGTTACAGTTAAAAGCTCAGTCAGTAGCTATGCCAAGCAGTCATGACTTTATGGGATTCTTCCAAAAAAAATTGTTTTTTTAAGAAGAAAATCTTTGACATACTCCCGAAGAATTTATTTCACCCTAAACAAGGAGACAACATTGGAAGTAATTTTAGAACCTGATCTGTGTTTGGACTGTTTTTGATCCTGTGGAGCTTCCAGAGTTATCAGAAATATTAGCTTCAACTAAACCTTAAAACTTGTATGTTAGCCCCAATCCCAACCAAGTTATTTAAGGGAAGTGTTCCCTCTGATTAAAACCCCTTTTTAGTTTATGATTATTTTATCTTTAGTAAATGGGTATGTACCAAAAAGCTTTTAAAGGTAGCTTTTAATTAAACCCTTTTGTTTAAAAAAACCCCTTTGGGTTTAAATCGAGAGGGATTTCAAAAATTTACTTTTTTGCTGCATTTTGCTGCATTTGATACAGTCACAAAATTTATTCTCTTAAAAAGGGCGGGAAATATGTGTAGGGACCAGGGGAAGTGCAAGGCTGTTTCAATCTTATTTGTTGACAGATTCCCAAATTTGTTCAAAGTAAATGATAAATCATCTTTAAACTCCAGGGTTTAATTTTGGATTTTCCCCAGGGTTTTAGACTTGGGTCAGTTTTTCTTTACTAATTAATATATGCCTTTCCCAATTTGGTAAAAATTTTCAGGCAGCTAGAATAAATTTTCACTGTTCGCTGATGAACCAGCTTACTTAAACCCAAAAACCAGAGCCCAAAACCCTTAGATAGACTATAAGGGATGTCTTGAAAACATAAAAACTTGGATGACTTTTTAAAATTTTTTGGGTTTTAAAATTTGAAAAAGCCCCCAAATTTTCCCTCTTTTTGGGCCCGGGTCCTTTTTTTTTTTAAAAAAAAAAACTGCTTAGTCAATCACTTCACCGGGGGGCATTAAAATTGACCTCCGATAATAAAGTTTAAAAAAAAACCCTTGGGTGTATTTTTGACCAGGACATGTCATTTAAATCCCATATTAAAACAGGTTTCTAGGAAAAATTTTCCTTTTTTTATCTCCGGAACATTGCCAAAATTAGAAATATCCTGTCCAGGAGTGACGCTGAAAAAAACTAGTCCATGCATTTTTACTTCAAGGGCTGGACTATTGTAAAATTCTTTACTATCAGGATGTCCCAAAAAAATGCATTTAAAAACCCTTCAGCTGATTCAAATCCTGCAGCAAGAGTTCTGATGAAAAATTAAAAAAAGAGATCATATTTTCCCCTACTTTAGCTTCCCCTTCATTGGGGCCCCTGTTTAAAACCAGAATAAAAAATTTTAAAAATTTTCCCCACATATAAAGCCCTTAATGATTTAGCTCCACCCCATACGTTTTCCTAAAAGAGCACTTCGTTCTCAGACTGCAGGTTTTACTGGTGGTTTTCCTAGAGTCTCTAGAAGTAGAATGGGGGGCAGATCCTTTTGTTATCAGGCTCCCTCTCCTGTGGAACCAGCCCCCCAGTTTTAGTCCGTGAGGCAACACCCCCCTTGTCTAAATTTTTTAGGCTAGGCTTAAAAACTTTTCCCTTTTTGATAAAGCTTATAGTTAGAGTGGCTTAGTTTATGAGGGAGGGAGCCTTCCTGCCTCCTGTTGGATGGACTAAGGGGAGTCAGGTTTCACCCTCTTCGCATTTTTCTCACACTACTCTTCAATTTTGTTTTTTTCGCTGTTATCTCAGCTTTTAAAACTTTGTTCTCTCTCTTTTCTCTTTCCTAGAAGGGGGGGAAAACACTGGCGACTCTGTGTCTACCTGTAACCCCTTTTTCTGGAGGGGGGAATCCTCCAAGCTTCTGCTGGCAAAAACTTAATGCTCACCCTTTTACCGATGATCCCCGGGGCCTGTCTTTCAGTGTTTAACCTTTCTCTCTCCTAGACATAGCTACTGACTGAGCTTTTACTGTGACTAACTCTCTGTGCCCTCTTCAGACTCAAACTTGAAAACTGGCTCAGAGTTTATCTGTTCCTTCTTTCTAGGTGAAACGACTAAAGGAGCTACATCCATTAACATTTACCTTTTCCTTCCCATAGAAAGTACTCCTGGATCAGTGCTTCTTTTTTCTCTTTGTGTCCTTGCTCTTTCTCTCTAACCCCAGTCGGTCGTGGCAGAGGGCCGCTCACACTGAGCGGGTTCTGCTGGAGGTTTCTTCCTGTTAAAAGGGATTTTTTTCCTCTCCACTGTCGCTACATACATGCTCAGTATGAGGGATTGCTGCAAAGTCAACGCCAGAGATGTCCACTGTCTCTACATGTTTATCCGGGAAGAGTGAATGCTGCAAGTCACGACTGGATGCAATCTGCTGGGTTTCCTTTTCCCTTAGATAGAAAAAAAAATTTTTATCCAAATTTTAAAAAATAACAGAATCTGGGTGCACTGTTCAATGATTAAGATTAATTGGAATGTATGTACCTGACTTTTTGAAGTGCCTTGAGACGAAAGGTTGTGAATTGGCGCTTATAAAAAAAACTGAATTGAAATTTAAATTGAATTGAATCTGATTGTCACAAAAACGGTCACTAACTAGCAAAGTCTTTGAAGAGAGAGATCTTATGTTCAGTAAGCCACATTTAATTTTTTTTGTTTTTTTTTAGTCTGAGTTGTGTTTATTTTTTTTAGATTTTCCTGATTTCCTCTTTTTGTATTTTTTTAATCTTTTCAATTTTGGCCGTGGGGGAGACACTATCTTAATAGGGTAATGGGTGGGTAGCAGTACAGAAGCTGCAGAGAGGAGTGTTAAAACTACGACCCTGCTTCCTGGTCTGAACCCTGGATTTTCAGAGTTTTGGAGAACTAATAAATTCGGCCAGATTCCTAGAAAGAAGAGCTGCTCCATCCAAAGTGGGATGGATGCCGTCTCTCCGGATTAGACCAGGTTTTCCTCAAAATGACAGCATGCGGCTAAACATGTCATCACTGGTCAGATCGGGGAGGGGACCAAAGTTAATCACGGAGTCCGACATTGTTTTGGCAAACTTACACACCGAAGTAACACTAACTTTGGTGACCTCCGATTACGTTTCTGACTATGGAGCTGCCAATTACCAGAGTTGGCTTCTCAGCGGGTGTGTCGCTGAGCGGGGAAAATCTGTTAGAAACACAGACGGGTTGGTGGTGACCTGTGGGCTGGGATCTAGGACTATGCTTCCTACGTACCGTCACCCAGCCGGCCTGAGTTCCCGCCTGCACGGGGTCTGCTGGAGTACTGCTACGGGGAGCTACCCTTGGTGGCTCCGCGCTGGCTAAGGGGTCTCGGCTATTTGCTGGTTTTTCAACAGGGCGGAGCCGGGCCTCCAATTCCGACACCCTCGCCTCGAAAGCTACAAAAATGCTACATTTATTACACGTACCATTATCACTAAAGGAGGCAGAGGAGTAACTGAACATCTTGATCTGAGTGTATTCTGGCAGGAAGTCAGTGGAAAAAGTACTTCTCCCACAATACTTTGGCAACAGTGACTGACTTTTGATCTTTTGTTGGAAAACTTGTGCGTACCTCGTGTAATGATCAGTTGCTACAAGTACATTGGCAACTCTGTTTTTGTCTGGTTCTATTTGAAGAAAATCAATGCAAACTAAATCTAATGGGCCACTGCTAGTGATTTGATTTAGTGGGGGTGAACGTTGTGGGAGCATTTTCCGGGAAACACAACGTCCACAAGTTTTTACATACTCTTCCGCATCAGTATTCATTTGAGGCCAATAAAAACGATCCTTAATCAGTTCTGTGGTTTTCTCTACACCAAGATGTCCACATTCATCGTGTGGTGACCTCATTACACTTGTTCGGTATCTTTCTGGTAGAACCAGTTGTTTGTTGATTGTGCAATTTGGAAATTTTCGCCGTCTGTACAGTATTGCATCATTTAGTCCAAGTCTTGAGCTCTCACGACTTAGCAAAGTCATATCAGGTGGCTGATTTTTAGATGGGATCAGTGTTTTTCCTGTTTGAAGGGCTTGTTTTACTAAACCAATGACAGGGTCAAGATCTTGAGCAATTTGCAAGGAGTTAACTGATCAAACATAGTTGCTTTTAAGCTCACTGGAAAAGCATAAACTGCTGGTTTCATGGATGGAGGGACTCCAAGTTGGTCTACTAGTCTAACAGAGGACTCAATAGTTTCATTGGTGAGCTCTTTTTGACAAATAGCTTTAATCGCAGACGGCGAAACATCTGTCCATTGTTTTGCATCACTCATGCATTGCCGAGATGATAGATCAGTGTCTATGTTGTGACGACCAGAACGATACCGGATGCTGAAGTCATACGTGGCTAAAGCTGCAAGCTAACAATGTCTGACAGCATTTAATTTTGCGGTTGTTAAGACATATGTTAACGGATTGTTGTCCATTCTAACCGTGAACTTAGCTCCATTTAGGTAGTCATGAAATTTGTCCACAACTGGCCACTTCAGTGCCAAGAACTCAAGTTGATGGATAGGCTAGTTTTGTTCAGAGTCACTGAGTTTCTGACTAACAAAACCGATGGGCTTGAGGCCCTCAGGGTACTCTTGGTTGAGCACGGCACCTAAACCATTCAGGCTAGCATCTACATCTACAGCAAAACACACAGTTGAGTGGGATCTGCAAACGCTAGCACAGGGGCATTAGTCAAACAATTCATGATTTTTTTAAATGCTTGGTGGCAGGATTGGTCCCAACGCTCTTTGAATGGTGCAGAAAATGTGAGGTAAGTCTTGGTTAGATCTTTGGTTGGACTTTTCTTGTTTTTCTGAGTAGGTGGGTAGCCTTTAGTAAGTTCAGGTAAGGGACGAACAATGTTTGAGTAGTTCGCAATAAATCTGCGATAGTATCCACAATACCCAAGAAATGAGCGAAGAAACTTAAGGTCTGTTGTTTCTGGCCAGTTTTTGACAACTGCAACCTTTTTTGGATCTGTGGCTATACCGGCTTCGGGAATAATATGACCGACATACTTTACTTGAGACTGACAAAACTGACATTTGTCTATTGACACTTTCAGACCGAACTCCTCAAGACGATCCAAAACTTTCAGAAGACGTTGCTCATGTTCTTCGAGCATTTTCGGCCAAAAACTATTGTATTGTCCAGGTAGACTATGACCTGGAGAAGGTGCATATCGCCAACCACTCTCTCCGTGAGCCTCTGAAAAGTGACAGGGGCTCCTGTAATACCTTGCAGCATTTGTTCAAATTGATAGAGGCCAAGGGGACAGATAAACGCAGTCTTTTCCTTGTCCTCCTCGGACATGGCTATCTGGTAATTTCTGCTCCGAAGGTCTAGGACTGAAAACCACTTGCTCCCTGCCAGACAATCTAAGGCATCATCAATCAGAGGGAATGTATACTGATCTGGGATGGTATTCCTGTTCAAAGTTCTGTAATCAATGCAGATTCTGATCGAGCCATTCTTTTTCCGTACTACTACGATAGGCAAAGCGAATGGGCTACGAGACTCTTTAATGATACCGGGAGCTAACAACTGCTGTAAGTGTTGCCGTACGTCCTCAATGTCAGCCGGAGCTAAACGACGCGATCGCTCTCTGAAGGGGGTAGAATCGCTTAGGCGCATGTGGTGTTCTACATCTTTAGTCCCAGTCATTAAGAGAGAAAACATTTCGCCTCTCAGCTAGCCTTCGCTGTATCCTCTCCTTCCACTATTTGGGGACAGGTGAGTCGCCAAAATCAAAAAGTTATGGATCTAAAATACTGATCTCAGACTCCAGAGCCTTAGGGTTCATGACTACATCTACGGCATGCATCTCAGAACCAACGGTGTCGACTTGAATAGAGGTGGGTTTCTCTGACTCGTTATGTAATAAGATTATAAATTGATTCTCATCTATGTCACTTTCAGTGAGAACACCTGGCAATAGCAACACACCAGATGGGAGTTGGGACATGACTGGTGCCTCAACCAAAACAGCATCTCTGGGCCGAGTAGTCTTCTGCTCTACTTTACAAGTGGCATAAAACTGTTCACCAGGGCCAAGAGTGAGTGGCCAAGTGGCTAAGAAAATAAGCCTATAGATTTTATCATCCCTTTAAAATCAAACATGTACCTTTAAAATACCATCAATAAAAGGATCATAATGCATAAGCTTTGATGGCGCGTTATGGCCGATCTGTGTTTAAAAACCACCCTTTTTATAAAGTTTGTCTTAACTTTAATAACACAACACAGCAAACATCATTAGCTGAGCAGCTAGTCTGCTAGAACTTAGGTGAGTTTTCTCAACACAAACAAAAACAAATGCCATTAAGTGAACATTATTTCAATTATTTCACATCTTCTCTGCCCGAACACTACCTCTTACGTGAACCGTGCTGAGGAAAAGGTTTCCGGGCGACGAGTTGAGGGAAGCGAAGCTGTCCGGTCATCCACGTGTGGGCACTAAAGGGGCTAGCGTTGCAGCTCAGTAGCTGTAAGGGGGTCAACTGTTTAGCTGGCCTGGCCTAACTGTACAACAATGGCACGTTCGGCTCCTGCAGTGGGGGTAGCTCTCGCTACTTCGACATGCACGCAGGAAGGTGTGATATGCTGTGGCGGTCCCGATACCTTCTTTTCCAGGCCGTGGGGGGAAATGCGCTTCATCTAGGGCTGCTTCTGGAGGCCTCAGAAGAAAAGTCAAGCCACGCTTGTCTATTACACCCTTTTTTTATGAATAAATGCTGTATACACAAACAGCAAAATCATTACTTAACTTTGTTGCATACGAATCATCAGCATGATCGTAGTAACTTTTGGATCCAAGGAATCTTTCAAGGCTTCCAGCTGACGCGTGATCTGATCCCACCATTAGCCGGAATGAGGCCGAGCAAAGGGGGAACAATGTCTTTGGGTTAAAGATTCCAGCTCTGACTCCTCCTCTTCCTGGGCTGTGTTAGGAATGGGTTAATGCTATATATTTTGAAAGTTCCAGAAAAGTTCTTACTGGCCTTTAAATCTGTAACTTATGGCTTGGGTCCCAACACTCCTTCTCAGGTAGGGTAGTTAGCTGAATTTCTGCTATATTCGCTTCGATTCATTGCTTAGGGTTGTCAAAATAAGGTGAGATCATTCCATGTAATCCATGCAGCATTCACGAAGTACTTACAGATAAATCCATAAAAAATTACAATAGATATATTTCTGTGTAATCCATGCAACAATTATTAAGAAAATACAGTTGAAGCATTGCAGAGTGAAACAGGCGTGTTGTCATATTCTGGAGCTGAGAGGACTGGAGAGGCCTGTGTGGAGATAAATAATTAAACTGTCTTATCTTTTGCAGAATTATAACAACAAAGCGTATCCAAAGAAATTATGTATGATGATTTTCCATTCTTTACAAGTAATAAATGAAATGAGTAATTCTTTGATTTTCAAGTTAGAAACCAAATGATTGAAATATGATTGAGAACTGATAATGAATACAAAACAGTAAGGTTTAAATTTCTCAATCAACCATATATGCAAGATATAATGTTGATTATTAGTAATGGATAAGAAGAATGAAGTGATGCTTTATAACTGTATCTTGAAGTAAATGTATAAAGCTGAGAATGGAATGTGTGATACTGTGTAAAGTTTAAAGGACTGAGCAGATTAGGAGAGAAGTACAGGATGACTAAGAGTTACAAGAAGCCGGCTGTATGCTGACAGAGGACCTTTGACGGACATGGGAGGAAGGGAGGATGCGCCTGTAACAGGCTCCAAGTCCGAAAAAACAGGAACCAGTAGGTCACCATGACCATGACTAAAAAGTATTGTGCAATAACCCAAGAAGTTGAGCTGAATAGATTGAGCAATAACTGGAAATCCTAATAAGGAGCTGACTGGTGAAAGCGTCAAGCACTATAAAACGACAAAGCTGAAGGAAGGAACGGGGTTGTTTCCTCGCAGAATAACCAGTGAACAAGATCGGACGGAGAAAAAGATGCTTTAGATAGAAGAAGTACCAGAGACACAGCCCTGCTGATCGACTGCATTAAAAAAGGATCAAACCGTGAGCCCTGAAGGACTGTGCCTCAAAATTAAGAATCTGATTTCATCTTCAGCCTCTTTATCCAGACAACAGAAGTGAACTTGATCGGTGAACAGCTGATTGCTCCAAGTCTCAGGCTCCTGGAATTCCGTGAATCACACCTCAATTATGTCCGGGGTTCCTTCAACTTTTCAGCTCTGGAAGCCATTGTCCCCTGAGGCATATGTCAGCAAAGTTTCTGTTTAACCATCGAAGCCTGGAGCATCAGAGCCTGTCACTTAAAGGAGGAAAAACTGAAGATCAAGGTCGTATCCCCCCTCAAGAAACCACTCGTTGTTACCCTAAGGAACAGCTCCATCGGGTGCATGGACGAGCCTCCGTCTTCAAAGCCTCTCCAAACTCACTAAGTTCAGCATCAGGGAAAGACAGGTTGAGTTGATTGAATTATTTCTATTATTGAATTTATTGTGTTGCTGAATTTAAGCTGTTACTGACCCCTGCGCAAAGCGTTACTAATTAAGGAAGCATATAAAATTCTAGTTAAATCGTGGACATTCAATTATTTGAGTCACCTTATTTTTGGTTTTCATTGGTGGTAAAAAGTCTTGTTGCCTGGTTCTAAGAAATTATAGGAGGTTTTTATAGGTTGCCTTAGCCAAAGTGTTAAAACAACGGCCCTTGGGGCTCGTGCCGAGTCACTAAAATTAACCTAGCCCATATACCAAGTGCCAGTTGTAATATTAGGGAATGAGCAGCCGTTAACAGGAGTGATTGTCGGGGACTGTGATCGACTGCGTTGGCTACTCAGTCGTCCAGACCTCGGTTGAAGAAGGGCGAGACTTCTGGATGTAGGCTGTCAGAGGCTAGGCGAGTCATTTCCCGACACCAGCTTAAACAGAACTTTCAGTGAACCTGCTTAGTAAGATTTTTCAGGTTTAGGGAAGTCCGGACCCGTTGGATGGAGAGCTGGATTGAGCAATCCCCTTAGAAATAGGAAGTAGGTGGGAGGGGTTAGCTCATCGGACAACAAAAGGTGGCGCCCGAACAGGGACCCTGATAGAGATAAAGGGGCCCCAGAAGAAGGATGCTCAGTAGAAGGACGTCTCTGCCTGAGCACCCCGGACCGACAGCCTGAAAGGGAGTAAGGTTGTCTGTGACTGATAGGGCCATCAGTCACCAAACCTCGCAGTAACTGCATAGCGTGCAGGTGAGGATAGGGCTTTATTGAGGGTAGATGACCAAGACCCAGACAGTAAAGCTAGTAGCCAAATAGTCTGAACCCATCCCCTACTCGAAGGTACCTCGAGAGGCTTTGGAGACGGACAACTCGAGACGACAAAGACATAGCGATGAACGAAGAGATTGAAAAAAAAAAACACAGGAACCGACGGAGCGGGGAGCTGAAGGACCACTCCCGTCAACCGAAGTGCTGACATCAACACAGCTAGAGCTAACACCGTTTTCCCTACCGAGTTGCTGCTGGGAGGGGACGGATATTCAATCATGGACTTCATCCGTAAAGAGGATGTTCCACTCCTTCAACCAAGAGCAATCAGAGGAGACATTGGTGAGTCAGCTAACTAACCAACTCCAAAAAGATGAAGTATACTATTGTTCAGGGAAAAACATGGATTTAGACTGGTTGTGATACCATGCCCCAAGGCAGTCCAGAGGAAAAGAAGACACATTAGTCGATGGTTACGTTGGTGGACAGGGTTCCTTGAATTGTGGGGACTGGGGAAACTGGTGTCACTGTACAGTCCATCCGAAAAATATGACCCGATTGTAAAGATGGTTTCCAGTGAGTCTGGACTGAATGGGTACCTCACAAACCCACTGCCAGAGCCACTGCAAGACTGAAAGATTATGGAAATAGAGACCAGAAAGATGACACAGTTCAAAGAAAAGCTTCAAGCCATCCAGGATGAAGACAAAGAGAGTCTGCGTTGAGGAGTGTAGTGAGTATGGCAGACTGGAGCAAACGAAAAACCACCGAACTGACTCAGAGGTACCAACTTATGACTTAACGGCAGAACAGAGGATGAAGAAGAGGGCAACGAGGCAGAAAACAAGAGCAAGACCAAACCCATGCTGAACCCAGCCAAGGACCAACTGTTACTCCCTACATCGTAAGGCAGAAGGGGGGCATTCCTCAACAGATTGCCCAGATTAGAGCAGAAAAACCCAAGAGACTATCAAGAAGGGAATCCTCTTGTCGGCTGCCTTGAGCGCCATACAGGTGCCCTCAAACGTATGATCTACACACCAAGCTACAGGGAGCCAGGACCCCACACAGGTAAAGTAAGAGACCTTACTCAATTCGAAACAGAAGCCAAAGAGAACAGTGCTAGTAACCAACATCGATGAACAGGAAGGACAAATGTCGAGAAAAGAACCAACGAAAGTTAGTCAGAAATCAGGACAGAGTCATGATGAGAAAAGCCCTAGACCCGATACCCACAGATGCAAGACGAATTTCCTGCAAAATGGACTCGACTCTACCAAGTCATCGGAGACCCATGGGAATAGAGGGAGAAGGACTGTTAGTTTTCACAAATGACAACTTCAAGGTCCACAATCCCAAATCAGGAAAAGTTAAGAGCCCAGGCTGGAGGAAGATTACAAAAAGAGGTTCGAGAGCTAAGAAGACAAGGATTCCAGAACAAAGCAAACAAAGTGCGTCTGACTAGTGGGCCGACCTCTCTTATTATGCTGTCATCCACTCTCCCATTGCCGCTTACCAAAAAAGGGAGGAAAGACTGAAAGAGTACAGAGAGAAAATGTGGGTAGGCCTGGACGAAGGACTGACTGCTGCCATCAACCATGGCCTGAGAAGGGTAACAATCTGCCTGGACGGACTGAGATCACCTGACCTGACCGTGGGAGTCAGCAGAAAAAGTGGCTGATTGCAACCGCACACCATGTAGTAAAGAATATGCTGACAGCCCCCTCACTGACCGAAATAGTCATCGTCACTTCCTCAGCAGCATGAGAAGTCGGAGAAAGAGGGGAGCTGGTTGGTAGAAAGGATGGATGAGGAAAAGGCCCCAGAAAGATCCCCTCACTTAGAGATACCAAGAATTCAAACAAGGGAACGAAATCAAACCGCACCCTGATGAAAAACGCACCGGTACAAGAGTGAGACCAGCCAACACATCCCGCCTGGAGAAAAGACCAAAATCAGCAAAGAAAGACAGAGCTGCCCCGCTACCTCTGTGCAGCTGTGAACGTAGCCTAGCCTAATTGCAGCCTAGAAGACTTAGATAAAAATAGATCAAGGCCCCAACAAAGATTCAAAAGCAAAGAGACAAAACAAAACCAGCCAAGAGGAGCTCCTGAGTCCATTTAAAATGGAGCCTTGAACCAAGAAAGAGAAGACAGTGAAGTCAGCGGCTCGGAAGGAAGAAGAAACCATCAGAACGCGAGACCTCTGGGCAGATAGTGATGACAGTGAAAGCCTGTTTTCAACTCCCAGTGCAGCCGGTAACCCCTCACAAGCCACTAAAGTAGGACAGAGAAAAGAGAAAAGGAAAGCAGTGGAAGTGTTTGACATCTACCGGGTATTCAGAAAGAATGGCCAGAGACCTGACATGGGGGCCGGTTCAGGCGAATGAATGGCGTCGAGCGTACATACCAGAAGCTGGACAAAGAGACTACCACATCCTGGCTGTATGGGCTGACCGCTAGAGAGGACAAGTCGAACTCAGGGTTAAAAGCAACGTTGGGGAATGTGCCAACATCTAATAATGCCATCCTCCACACCCTAGCAAACTTATAGTCAGCCCTGCCAGGTAAGTTCAGAACGCTATGTTGAGGTGCATGAGGTGAGTTTTAAGAAGACTAAAGAAAGCCGCATACAAGTATGCAACAACAGATCGAGCGACAGGTTGAAGAGCTGTCGGAAGAGGAAGAAGAGGAAGAACTTCCACTGCCGTCAGCAGCGCGCTCCACAAGGCAAGCCCGTAGGCGAAAATGTCAGAACAAACCCGCCGTCCAGTCCCTGAAGCTGATGTTTCTCTGAGTACAAAAAGATCAAGACCTTAGTTAGGAGAGAAAAGATCAGAAGAAAGTAGTGAAGATTACATCAAAAGATGTGTGCCGATGATTACAATGCTACTGAAAGCGCGAAGCTAAAAAATGTGGCTGGAGCCATGTAAACAGCCACATCCCTGGACAAACAAGGAACTGCTCAAAGCCTTATGAGAGGTTGTGTTGGAAGACATGGAGGAGGAGACGCCTCAGATCAGAAGAGCAAACTGCGCATGGACAGAGGCAGCGCCTTGCACCGGTGTGGCATGTTGCTTAAGCAGACAATCTCAACGCCAGATATGTGGAAGCCCTCCGAAGAAGTAACCAAGGGAGGAGAGGAGAGATCGCTTTGCCAAAAATGCCAATGAGGGTCAAAACAGTACACAGATGGACCCCAAGCAGTGATCTCTTATGATTTGGAGCAGCAGTTTTACGAAGAAAGAGAAAGAAAGAGGACAGACAAGGGCCCAAACACCAACTAAATCAGTGTGAAAGCTCCAGCCCAATCCCCTAACAGACGCCGCTTCATAGAAGAGAAGAACAGCAAAGAAGATTTTACGGACCACAAGCATCGCAAGGCCCACAAAGAAAAGCACCTTTCTTCTAGGTAAAGTATAGACAAACTGTCCTCTAAGAAAAGAAGGCCCTGATTGAGTCCGCATTAGGGACCGGAGGGGCCAGCAAGTAAGATGAACACGGACACGGGTTCACCTGGAAATGCCTACGGAGGTGGGAAGAAATCTACACAAAGGTAGAAGGAGAACCCTATCTATGGACACCGGGGCTGACAAGGATCCATGACTCGCAGAGGCCTAAAGACGACAGATACCTTACGATCAAATTTGCAACGCGGACTGTAGAGGAGATGCCGTATGGAAACTTGGCAAGAATCATTTGGGTGAAAGGTCTGTACACCGCATCACCACCACAGACTTGAAAAGAACTCAACCAAACCACGGAGAGCGCTGCCTCTGTTAAAGGGTGAGCAAAGTTAGGTCGAGGTTAGTAAAAGTAGGTCGACTCGCGTCGGAACGGGGCTCAAGAGTGGTACAAAAAGCAGTAAAATGTGCAGAGTAACTGAACAGAAGCTGAAAGAAAGAGAATCGGCGACTGGCTGGGAAAGAGAAGTTAAGTAAGATATCACCTCCAGCAAATGTGGCCCGGTTCAAGAACGACTGTGGAGACCTGGGACCAAAGTATGTGCACCCTCATAGAGGGGGAGTGCATCCACCAGTTCGACAGTACCCCTGAACCCGGGGCAGTTGAAAGAAAGAAATGGACAAAATAGTAAAAAGAATTGGCGCTCTAGGAATCATCAGAGAAGAGCTGAATCCCATCACTAAACAGTCCCATTCAAGCAGTAAAGAAACCAGAGTCAGCAGGAGGAGGTTGGAGGACCGAGTAATCAACTTCAAGGCCCCAAATCGAAGAACCATAGCAAATCGAGCCAGCCTAATCAATCCCCAAGGAGCACTGAAGACACTAAGAGTCAAGAAATATACATCCTGCATTGACTTAGCAAAGGATTCTTATCCTCAGACTCGCAAAGGAAACACAAGGCAAGACAGGCATTTACACACAAGGCAAGAGTTATGTGTGGACAGAGGTTACCTCAGGGGTACAAAAAATTCCCCTAATGTGTTTCAGTCGCCTGTAATGGAAGTTTGGGCGACCTAGGAGCTACAGTGTACAAATGATGATGTGTTCATTGCAGAGACACAGAAAAGGAGCACCTAGCAGAGACTGCAAAACAGAGGTGGAGAGAATCACAGCCAGCAGACTGAAGCGAATCTCAAGAAATGCCAGTTTGGGAACCTTTTTTTCATTTTGAATTTACCTAGGTTTTCCAATTTGGACAACAAAATTTGGGACTCCCCAGAAGGATATCGGAAAAGCTGGCAAAAATCCAGCCACCTTTAATCCAAAATTTGATCTAAAAAAGGTTTTTGGGGGAACTGTCTAAAAAAAACAAAAAAAAAAATTTTAAAATTTTCCCCAATTTTTTTAAATTTCATGCCCGAAATTATGCAAAGGGCCTTTTATATCCCGGGCCTAAAAAAGGCGGGGGGGGGGGGGGAAGGAAAAGGGAAAAAAATGACAAAAAAAAAATGGGACATGGCCCTTGCTTTCCAAACCGGGCACGATCGGGAAATAAGCCCCGGGAAAAGCAACCCAAGAACCCCTTTGATTTTTGGCCCCAAAGGGGAGCTTAAACGGGAAAATGGTGGCCGAGTACGGGCTGTAAAGGGATGGGGACTCTTTTTCAAAAAGGTGGGGCAATAAAAAGGGGGGGGGGGTTATTAAACTTTTTTGGTTCCTTTTTATTTTAGAAGGAAATTCCCCAAGAAGAAAAATTCCGGCTTGGGTTGGGCCAAATTAAAAGTAAAAAACACAGAAAAAGTCTTACTGGCCAAGGTTGTTTCGGGAAGGAAAACACAAAAGAACCAATACAAGGGGGAAAGGGGGTTTTCCTTTCCCCCCATTTAAAATTCCCAAGACCGGGCCACAAGGGACCCCCCTTAAAGGCGGAAAAAGCCGAAAGATGTGGGGTCCTATACCCCTGATGGGGGGGGCTAGAAGTTCCGGGGTTAAAAGAGGGAAGGAGGTCGCCAAAAATTCCCCGGGTTAGGGGCAACCGGGGGTTTGACCAAAATTGGGGAATGTTGGGTTGAGGGGCGTTCAAGAGAGGGTTCCGCCAATTTTAAAGGGCCTTTAATAAAGGGACTTATAATTTGGGAAGGAAAAGGGATTTTGGGAAAGGGGCCAAAAAGGAAATTTTAGTGGCCCATCCCCTTTCTGGGGGGAAAAAAGATGCCGATTTGGGAGAATGAGCGGGGGGGGGAGCTTGAAGTGAGCCCCAAGAAGGCTAATCCCCGAGAAGGGGTCACTGGCTTTGGGAAACGAG
This sequence comes from Crenichthys baileyi, assembly GCA_036173005.1. Lineage (NCBI taxonomy): Eukaryota > Metazoa > Chordata > Actinopteri > Cyprinodontiformes > Goodeidae > Crenichthys > Crenichthys baileyi. The sequence continues at coordinate 131,426 of JAHHUM010002912.1, forward strand.
GGGGGGACGTTTATTTTACAACAGAGAAAAGTTGTTTTTGTGTCGGGAATCGGGAATTTGGGACAGACGCGCACGAAGGGCAACGGGCGTCGCCTGTGAGAAAGTACTATGATGAGTGTGGTACGGAGGCGTGCGATGAGGCCTTTTAGGACGATGCTAGGCGGTGCTTGCCTACCGCGTTTAAGGTATTGGAGGAGACGGCGATAGGATGCTAGTGGATCCCTATGAAGCACATCCGGGCCGTACTATAGGGCCTTGTGGAGTATGTGGGGTCAATACACCGAGGGCGCCGTGGACGCGGCTGGAAGGTGTCTGACAATCAAGTGAGCATGTCTCCATCGCCCTGGGGCTCAGTGTGGCATGGTATTTCGCGGGCCCATGGGGATAAAGAGGACAGAAAGGTGGTGAAATACGCTCCTGGCTTAGTAACTCATTGTCGGGGTATGTAATGTGTAATGAGCAGTGCAAGGAGAGCCAACGCAAGCAGCGTGCGTTGTCCACCATTGCGGTCGCAAGTCCTTTAGTTTCCTTGTTGGTGTGGGCCTAAGGAACTGCGTAACGACAATGTGTCCTACATATTTCGTTCCCGACGTGCAGGTACAGGTTGATCTACTGTGCCAGCACGATTTGTGGGTGTAATGAGATTATTTTACTACTACCAGGCTCCATTATCGCTACGCCCCCACTAGCGAACGCGGACGTGGTGTACACGCACATCGGTCCTTGTGTGCATAAACTGGATTAGCAAAAATGCTATATTTCTCGTGTGACTGGAGCATCGCATAATCTGTAGAAATAGGGCAAGCTCCTTACAGGGCCAGACGTCGAGTTTCAGTATGACCGCTCCCTGCAGCTAGAACTTCACCACTCTCGACCATGATCTTTCACAAGAAGTGGGGTCGGTAGCTCCAATGAGGAAAACATGGTGATATTGTCGCACACGCCTAGAGGTGTGCCATCCGTGAGGGACAACGTAGTGTGGGTGAGAGCACGAGATCACCCTTGTGTGCGGCGCAAGTTCATACGCCAAGTACTATACCACCGGACATTGTGAAGCAAGTATTAGACGACACAGTGTTGTTTACAGAATCAGAGGGGTCAGGATTTGAACAGCGTCAAGCCAATTCTCACTAAGGATAATCCAGTTAAACCGAGTAGATTGGCTCAGTGAACCAAGCACCATGCCACCCTACATCAACTGGCCACTGGTAATATGGGTGGTTTGCCATTCTGAAAGAACTCACTACAAGGCGTTGTGACCAGGCAGACGCTTGAAGTATAAATTGGAACTTGCTAAAACAGGATTCCTGTCAACGATGACAAATGAAAATGCTGTGGTGGTAAAGTAGGTCAAGAACTGTTGGCGCAATCGTGCATGGGGCCCAGTCGGCTCTAAGTTCCTGCTGAGGTAGAGGCTGAGGACGGAGAGAACATCCACTACATCACAACACCGGTGGCACGAGTTAGCTCAACTTTGTTTCTGACCATACAAGCCCGTCAAGGTGTAACTGACATCTTTTGCATTTGGAAGGGTGCCGGATTCCCACTCTCTGCCAGAGGGTGTCCTTTGTGACTCAGTGGGTATCTGCGCGAAGGAAAGGCCACGATAATCTGTTACTGCCTATGGGGACGGTTATTTTAAATTTCTTAGTACTGTGTGAAGCCTCTTGCGGAGCCCTAGATCATATCAGGAGGGCTGATGGCAGGTTGTTCAAGCGGAAGGTGTCCTTGCAGGGTGAATTCGATTTTATGTATCCACGCTCAGGTCCTTTAATACGCCTGCTGATGAAGGACATGCCTGCCCGCATATAGAGGAGGCAGCCCAATACCAAGACTAGTGTTGTCCTTTCTAGCTCTAACCAGTCACTCCCCGCACTTTGACAAGGGTTTTATGGTGGCACGAGGGTTGTGGGTCTACCTGAGTGATTGGCCTGGATGCAGGAGCACACAGACCTGCTGACAATATCAATCAGGGGTCCTGTCCATAATTATCCAGCCGCTGGCCAGGTAAGCTTGCCCACCTTTAACCCCACACATAATCCCCTTGTGTTCCGAGTGCTATAAGACCAGGTCCGAAGTGTGTCAGCACGGCTTATTAACACTGGAACGAAACTTGTGGGCAATGAGGAGCAGTAGACGCCGTCAAGCTTGTGGGGGGTGGGGATGGTCGGTACCTAGGATTGACAACCTGGGGACAGTGTTAATATTAGATAGTTTTATATTGCAAATCCGGACGCTCCCCCTAGAATGCATGCCCGACACTCCCAAGGGAAAGGGGTACTCGGAGTACCGGCTATACTACTACACCACCAGTTTAGACGTCCTGGGCAGCAATGGAGCAGACCCAAACTGAAGGTGGAGGAGGCTGTCATCGTGAACCTCTTAATCCTGGCATCCGCGATAGTTGGTGCTCAGATTCAGAAACGTGCGTCATTTGTAAGACACACTCCCCCCATCTGTGACCCTCCTGGTGCTCCTCCCAGTAAGGTACGACTGGCTAGTGCCAATGGGGTGTAGTTCCATATTAGAGGTGTATACTCCGTTCGGTGGCAACCATAACAGTCATCGCAGACAGCAGGAGCAGAGTCCTGAGAGAAAGCGAAGTTGCTGCAGCATACGGATAAACCTCAACATTCCTGGGCCTTGGTCCCTCTTGCCACAGACGTGGAAATGTGGACAAGGAAAGTTACATAAAACTGGACGGACCCAACAGGAAAAAGGACATAATAGTTTTCAAGCTCGATGTGGAAGAGAAAAATTCGACGAATGTTGTGGAGGAATGTTTTTATTGCCTCGCAGTGAGTTCCCCAGTGAAGAAGGTGTTAAAATCGGCCCGAACACCTGGAATTGGCCGTGATCATGTGAATACTCTGGAGATCTGAACTGTTTGATTGGCCTATAAGGACTAGTTTCTACTTGACACAGTCCAAGAGCTGATTGTTCCCTTTCTATCCATCCTCAGAAAGTTATTTTGTCTCGGAATGTCTAGAGTATCAGAGAGAAGCATACCTGCAAAAGCCTGACCATGCTTTAAAAGGGAAAACCTTGCCATGGAGTGTAACTGACTTTTTCCTCTCTATAGCGTGTCACAATGTTCCTGTGCCAGGCATCAAAAGGTGTGCGTCACCCGCTGGACACTTCAAGTTGTAATCCTCACCGGAAGAGCGCCGAAAGCCTGCCATGGATATTCAATATAGTCCAACTTAGTGAGTAAGGAGGAGTAGTTTTATGAATCAGATGGGGTGACCACATTATTCAAGACCCTTACAAGGCATGTATTATGAAGTTTCAATCGCCGGGAGCTGTAATCTGGGCGCACATGCGCTTTCCTCTATGGCAAAAGAAGTGGAAGGGAAAAGAGCGTTGCAATCCCTGTTGGGTAATATGTGCTTCAACAACACCCACTTATCCAATTTTTGGTGAAGCTACATGCACCGTGCTACCACTAACCTGTCCACATCCACTAATGTTACCATTCCGGCTCGGCCATGCCGTCGGGTCGAACTCTAAGATTCCTACGGCCACCCACTGTACACGTTCAATCTGGTATCCTGTCAGAAGCAGGTTTTGCTTTACGAGATGTACAGACAAAGGGAGCCATATACGGATTTACTCTTGCAGACCCCAAGATTATCGACCTGAACTACTGACAGTCTACCAGTGGTAGGGGTGGTGGTGGGAAGGGGTTGGAGCCTGGATTGCCTTACACATCAACCATTTATCAACCCTGAGTCAAGAAAGAGTGGACGAGACTGAATGCAACTATATGCACTTGAATTAGCGTGCTCATTCCCAAGGTAACGCATTGCCAGTAGACTCATTTCATACATTTATTCCTCTCAGTTTATTTAGCGTCTTTCAATGCCCAGACTAAGACCTCTCGACGACCGCTGACAACTGCAAGTCCCCTGCTAAATCGACCCAAGCTATGGAAAAGGATAAAGATTGACGGTGATAGAGCATCTTGTATGAAAGACTTTGGTGTTAGGGTTTTTGCTTTGCTTATCGGCATTATTCTTTTGTTAATCATACTTTTACCAGCAAGCTGGGAAGTGGGACCATGGATTGTGTGGGGGTTTGGAACTTTACCATGTTAAGGTCGCTCATGGTCCTTCAAATACGCAACCAAACCTGCTGGATATACCACTTCTCTAACGTCTTTGCACCTTGGACATAATTACCCTTACACCTTTAAAGGAATCCGTCTGGGTTCTATCGTGAAAGCCCTAAACACCAATTTTACCAGACTGCAGAGGTGCTACAGAAATTTCTAAAAGTAATACAGTCCAGCAATGGATTACAATACTCCGACGGACCGATGACGTACTTTGTTCAACCCACCTGGTCTATCTCCAACCTTTGAATCTGCAGCTGGACGAAGGAGTAATTAAAATGGTGAGAGATCCTGCCTCGGTGTGACTCATCCGCCGTACCATTCTTTGGCAATGGATACACCCTGCCCTGAGGGGTCCAGAGTGGCACTGCGACTGGGCCTGTCGGCCTTTATTTAAAGTTTATAGCCACGGTTATTGGGAGGCCTGAAGTTACCATCTGGCCAGCCCACTTCAAGAGTTGGTGTAGTGTGCACAGCCCTGGTTTCCCGTTGGGAATTTGGGAAGATATCATTTAATTGTGTGACAGGAATGTGTCTACAAACTGCAGAACGCAATCCCAACAAGCCGGCAACCTTACCCGTGAAGGAGACCTTGTTATCTCCGCATAGAGATCCACGCCTCAGCTGCAAAATCATACCCACGGTCCTGCCACTCCTAGGCCTAATAAAAACTTCGTCATATATGTATGAAACCGTATACAATATTACCCGTTGGTTTTTAGTGAATCGAGAAGCCTACAGACATGTATAATACTCAAATGACAGACTTTGTGCCCAGTCTGTTTTTGGGGAACTATTCACTCAATGCCGCACTCGACACTAACTACCCTTCCCCTTCTTTGTACACTCGATCGTAGCTATCTCTCCTTCTATGACCTTCCTGGTCAACAATACCATCTGGACTGAACACTAAGAATTGCTGAACACGACGTTTTCCCTGGGTATGGACTTATGGTGTTCCCCACTTCATAAGTAGACTTTCCCAGAGGGCGAAGCCGTGACCCATGAGTGGTTTGAAAGTACCTATTATGCGGATATGTATGTTCAAAAGCATCCCTATACCAATGAACTGTTGAATGTACGGGCCCGTGTAGATTTTTCACAATTTGACCATTGTGTGTGGTGTCAACAAGTTTTTTTGAAAGGTCTTTAACAACTCTGTGTGGTCAAGCTAATGGAGCTTTCCCCTTCGATGTGACCTGTGGCACACTTACATCTCAGTCCATGTCAACCTGGCCGAATGACGTGATCTCACTCCTAAATAAAATCACAACAGTTCGAAGATGCTCCATGCTAGCCCTTGGGCTGAGGACAACGTAGAGACCTTACTCCGAACCTGTTGGATTGTGCAGGAGTATTAAGTTAAGATGGGTTTTCCCTTGTTTGTCTCAAACCGATAACTACTGTGGTCAAATACCATTATTTAGCAACGATTTGCTCAAAGGAGCGTAGATATGTTGGTCCTGCAACCCGTCTATTTGGTCCAGACAGATTTGTCCACCCAAGACCCTGGCGTATGGAGTGTACCACTGCCCCGTATCAGTGTGTGCACCTATAGTTTGTTCCTTGTCCGCAGCCCTGCCAAGAGCTCACAGGTTGGACTGACTTATGCAATCCCATTATGATAAGCGGAGTTACGGAAGCACCTATCCCCATGTGAAGTTTGTGGAAGAAATATCGAGGATGGGAGAATAGATCTCTCGGTGGAGGCTCAGACTGTGGCCGAGATGTACTGGATCACATTCTAAGGCAATAGTGGAAAATCATTATGGATTTTATTGTCCGTTCAGTTTCCTGGATCTTCAGTAAATTTGCTCTTAGCTGATTGTAGCGTATAGTGACAGCAACTTATGCTCTGGCCATATGATAAGAGGGCTTAGACTGGGTGAGGTACATTAATCTTTTTTACCTCTAAACCTCACATGTAAGTCCTACTACAAGAAACCGGTGGAAGACTTGTGTGAAGGATCATATCATGCATGCTTGTATTTTGGTTCAGTGAGACATTTAGACACTCAGTTCGCAATTGTAAGTTTCTTTACAGTGGGCCATGTGAAGCCGACACATTAAAGGAGAAGGGTTTCAATAGTTGAAGGGTTGGATAGCTAATTTGTTTTGATGCATGGCCCCTTATTTGCTTGCTGCTGTAGAGAGTTGGATTATTGTAGTAGTAATCATTGAAGGTTCCCTTGCGCAGCAATTTCTTCAGTGTCCATGTTTTCCGCACCGGTAAGGAGGAGTTATCATGCCTTCGTCTCGTGTCCGGGGGGAGGGTCCTCGCCCATGAGGGGAGGATCCACCCCGGTGTGATAAGAACCCAGGGCTTGGGGAGTTTTTGAGTCATCTTTGATGTTTCCGGTCTGAAGACCGCAGTTGAGCTAAGCCTTTGTGCAGTGTCGCTTATTCATCATGACTACCAATTCCACCACTATTCTCCTTGAGCCGGTCCAAGTGAGTACAGTGGAGTTTTTATCGCTTCTCTGGCGGATGGCTATGCTATTTGCCACATCCGGTCTGGTCGGGTCAGCCAACAATTAACTGGTTTTCTCATCGTGCTTCAGGGATATGTTTAAAACTAGTCTTGGCCATTTCTGATACGCAGATGGGAAGTTGGCGTTATCTCTGTTTTGCGTCCTATCTTATTGGGAGGGTCAAATTGACTGGTAGAAGAAGGCGCTGATTGGTCGGCTGGTGGCTGTGTTCTTGACACCACGCCTAGTGCTAGAGATACTGCTGAGTCGGACCTCATGCCACCCGGTTCGCGCCCCTGCTAATGATAGTAATCTGGCTAGTAATTTGTAGGGCACTCTTAGCTTTTTGGCGTCAGTCGTGCATATTTAGACAACTAACTCTCGCTCGCAAGGCTAGGCAAGTGGACTTGGCTTCGCAAATTCGCAGCTTGGTGGCCTCTTGGGAGCTTAGATTGGGGAGTACTCTCTCTCCTTTATATGTTCTACACTCACGTCTGAGTCTAGCCATTGATGGTTTGGCTATTGAACCTATTGCAGTCTTCTTCCATTACCAGCTGCGTCGCCCCCGACGCGCTCGTCCAAGTGTAAATACTCAATCTCCACCTTTTCACTCCTCCTTGGTGGCTGGCCGCCATCACGGAACGGAGTACGCTCTAGCGCTACGGTCTGAGTTTGGCCGTGTTAGAAACGCTTTTGCTTCGTCATAGTTTTAATCTCTTCATTAGTTTTTCCCCCTGGAGGCGTATTATCCCAGGTCCACAATATGTTATGCTGATAATTCCACTTATGCAGGCCTGCCATATATTCCTCCATGACACAGTCCCTCCTTTTTCGCAGATGTGGGATTTCAGCTCAGTCCTCAGGATATTCTGTGGTTTCTACGCCTGAAGCGCACTGGTGTCACCGACTGCCTGTCTCATTGTGCTTCACTTATGGTCACCGTGACACTGTGTTTTTTCTGGCATTGAGGGCCCTGGGGATCTCCCTCTGATCTCCATGCCGACGTGATGCCCAAACCTTTCATGAACTACGATCAAGTGACCTGGACCTCTGGCCTACGGGGCTGCTGCGCATCACTTTAGGATTGCAGAGATACAGCAAGGTGGGGAATTGTATCTCCCCATCATCAGCTGCATCTGGGGAGGATTCCTCAAGATCATTCTGGTTGCCGCACACTCCATGCCTGTCTTCGATTGGAGGGTTGTTTCTGTGTTGGCACCCCATAGTTCCCGCTGAATTCGCCTCCTCCACGCACCGACGATTCACGGATGCAGGGTGATACAATCACTCACTGTCAGATGGGAAGACTCACACGCTCTGTCACCACCAGAGTGTCACTTGTCAACTTCTGCTGAGTTGATGAAGATGCCTAACACAAGCCTTGCTCTTCGCTTGAATGGAACTAAAGTCCCGACTTCTGCTAAATGAGTGATGCCTGATGTGCAAGACGAATATTTGTGTTTGTGTGATCTCCTCAACTTGTTCTGATGTCTTTGGCTGGCTCGAGGTACATTCTGGAAATCCCTCTCACCCTTCTCCACCCCTTCGCCCTTACCCCCATTCCTTCTCGCCTCTGCATAGCCCTGTTTGAAGACATGCTCTGGCCGCGTATCCCCATCCCTAGATGTGAGTCTCCCTCACTCACCCTGTCCTCCGATGAGGGAGCCCTGTATCATCCCCTTTTGTACGACACCCTGATCTTCATCGACGAGTTGTGAGATTCTCGACGTACATTGGGTACCCCGCCGCAAGTCCCCCGATGCACCATTATTTGGTGATCTCGAGTGTCCTTGTGTAAGATGAGGTCCTCTCCTTGTGTGTTTTATGATACCGACGCTGATTTTCTCTGACTTTGTGTGACTTTGTTGGCATGGATACGGTTTTGTCTTCAAGATAGGGGGTGTCAAAATAAGGTGTAGATCCGATTCCAGGAATCCATGCAGCATTGCACGAGTATCTTCAGATAAATCCATAAAAAATTACAGTAGATATATATTTTCTGGTGTAATCCATGTCAACAATATTAAGAAATACTAGTTGGAAGCATTGCAGAGGTGTAAACAGGCGTGTTTGTCATATTCTGGAGCTGCAGCAGGACCTAGGAGAGGCCCTGTGTGGAGATACAAATGTAACTGTCTTATCTTTGGCATAAATAAAAAGAGAAATGAATTATTAACACAAGTGTAATCCAAGAATTATGTATGATGATTTTCCATTCTTTTACAAGTATAATGTGAAATGAGTAATCTTTGATTTTCAAGTATGAGCATAATGATTGAAATGATGATTGGAGAGCTGATAATGAATACAGAGCAGAAGGTTTAAATTTCTCAATCACACCATATATGCAAGATTTATAATGGGTTGATTATCAGTAATGGGATTAAGAAGGAATGAAGTATGGCTTTTATACTGTATCTTGAAGTAAATGTATGATAAGCTGAGAATGGAATGTGTGATACTGGTGTAAAGTTTTAAGATACTGATGTCTTGATTAGGGTAGGAGAAGACAGGATGACTAAGAGGTTACAAGGAGCTCAGCTTGTATGCTTGACAGTGAGGGACCTTTGTGCGGATCCTGGGAGTATAGGGAGGATGGCCTGTCGACAGGCTCCAGTCCGAAAAAACGGGACCAGTAGGTTCACCATGACCATGATATAAGTATTGTGCAATAACCAAAATTTGAGCTGAATAGATGAGCAACAACTGGAAACCAAATAAGGGAGCTGGGGGAAAGCTTTGAGCACAAAAAAAAAAAAGCTGAAGGGGAGGAACGTTTTTTGTTTCCTCGCAGAAACCATAAAAAGATGGGACGGAGAAAAAGATGCTTAGATGGAAGAAGCCCCAGTACCACAGCCCTGCTGATCAAATGCATTAAAAAGAGGATAAACCCGTGAGCCCTAGGATGCCCCCCTCAAAATTAAGATCTGATTTCATTAAGCCTTTTTCCCAGACAAAAAGGAAACTTGACGTGAACAGCTGTTGCCCCATCTCAGGCTCCTGAAGTCCTGATCAACCTCAATTTTTCCCCCGGGGGTTTTCCCTTCATCTTCCCTCGGGAAGCCATTGTCCCCTGAGAAAATGTCAGCAAATTTTCTTTTTAACCATCAAAACCGGGAGCATAGAGCCTGTCACTTAAGGGGAAAAATTTGAAGATCAAGCCTTTTTCCCCCTAAAGAAACCACTTTTTTTTTCCCTAAGGGAACACCCCCATCGGGTGCAGGGACGGCCCCCTCCGTCTTCAAAGCCTCTCACTTCACTAGTTTCAGCATCAGGAAAGCAGGTTGATTTGTTTTAATTATTTTATTTTGAATTATTGTGTTGCGAATTTAACTGTTTCTGCCCCCTGAAAAAAGCGTTACAATTAAAGAAAGCATATAAAATTCTATTAAATCGGGGACACCCAAATTATTTGAGTCCCCTTTATTTTTGGTTTTTCTTTGGTGGTAAAAAGTTTTTGCCGGTTCTAAGAAAATAATAGGAGGTTTTTAAGGTTTGCCTTAGCCGTTGTTGAAAAACCGCCCTTGGGGTTCGTCCCGAGTCCAAAAATTTTAAACCTACCCAATATACCAAGGGGGCCAGTTGTAATTTGGGTAAGAGCAGCCGTTAACAAGTTTTTGTTGGACTGTGATCGACTCGTTGGCACCAGTCGTCCAGACCTGGGGGTTGAAAAGGGGCGAGACTTTTTGGAGTAGGTGTCAGAGGTGGGCGAGTCATTTCCCGACCCCACTTAAAAATTTCAGTGAACCTGTTAGTAAGATTTTTTTTTTTTTTAGGTTTAGGGAACCCGGACCCGTTGGATGGAGAGCTGGATTGAAAATCCCCTTTAAAAAATAAAAAGTAGGTGGGGGGGGGTTTTGGGGCCATCGGACAACGAAATGATGTTAGAATTCTGTCTTTTATCTCAGAATTCTGACTTTTGTTTCTGAGAATTCTGATGTTGATGTTAGAATTCTGTCTTTTATCTCAGAATTCTGACTTTTGTTTCTGAGAATTCTGATGTTGATGTTAGAATTCTGTCTTTTATCTCAGAATTCTGACTTCAAAGAGATGAATTCTGTTCTTTTATTTTCTCAGAATTCTGCTTTTTTTTTTTTTTTTCAAAAATTCTGACGTTGATGTTAGAATTCTGTCCTTTATCTCAGAATTCTGACTTTTGTTTCTGAGAATTCTGATGTTGATGTTAGAATTCTGTCTTTTATCTCAGAATTCTGACTTTGATGTTAGAATTCTTTCTTTTATCTCAGAATTCTAACTTTTATTTCTGAGAATTCTGACCTTGTTCTCAGAATTCTAACTTTTGTTTCTGAGAATTCTGACCTTGTTCTCAGAATTCTGACTTTTGTTTCTGAGAATTCTGATGTTGATGTTAGAATTCTGTCTTTTATCTCAGAATTCTGACTTTGATGTTAGAATTCTGTCTTTCATCTCAGAATTCTGACTTTTGTTTCTGAGAATTCTGATGTTGATGTTAGAATTCTGTCTTTTATCTCAGAATTCTGACTTCAGTTTCTGAGAATTCTGACATTGATGTTAGTATTCTGTCTTTTATCTCAGAATTCTGACTTTTGTTTCTGAGAATTCTGATATTGATGTAATTCAGTCTTTTTATTTCAGAAATCTCATTTTATATCAGAATTCTAATCGAAATTTCTTGACCCCTTTTTTCTTAGAATTCTGACTTTGGTGTCAGAATTCTGTCTTTTATCTCAGAATTCTGACTTTGATGTTAGAATTCTGTCTTTCATCTCAGAATTCTGATGTTGATGTTTGAATTCAGTCTTTTATCTCAGAATTCTGATGTTGATGTTAGAATTCTTTCTTTTATCTCAGAATTCTAACTTTTATTTCGGAGAATTCTGACCTTGTTCTCAGAATTCTGACTTTTGTTTCTGAGAATTCTGATGTTGATGTTAGAATTCTGTCTTTTATCTCAGAATTCTGACTTTGATGTTAGAATTCTGT
>JAHHUM010002912.1:143764-558056 GCA_036173005.1 Crenichthys baileyi
TCTTTTATATCAGAATTCTGACTTTTTTTCTGAGAATTCTAACCTTTTTCTCAGTATTCTGACTTTTTTTTCTGGGAATACTGACCTTTTTCTCAGAATTCTGACTTAGACCTCAGTATTCTGACTTTTTTTCTGAGAATTCAGACTCTGTTGTTAGAATTCTGACTTTTTATCTCAGTATTCTGACTTTTGTTCTGACAATTCTGACTTTGGTCTCAGAATTCTGACTTTCATCTCAGAATTCTTACTTTTTTCCTGAAAATTCTGACTTTGGTCTCAGAATTCTTACTTTGATCTCAGAATTCTTACATTTTTTTCTGAAAATTCTGACTTTGATGTCAGAATTCTGAATTTTTATCTCAGTATTCTGACTTTTTTTCTTAGAATTCTAACCTTTTTCTCTGAACTCTAACTTTTTTTCTGGGAATCCTGACTGTGTTCTCAGAATACTGACCTTTTTTCTCCGAATTTTAAAAATTTTGATCTCAAAATTTTCTGACTTTTTTTTCTGAGAATTCGGATTTTTTTGTTTTCAAAATTTCTGCCCTTTTTTTCCAGAATTTTGATTTTGGGATGTCAGAATTCTGACTCTTATCTCAGAATTCCGACTTGTGTTTTTGAGATTTCTGACTTTGTTCTCAGAATACTGACCTTTTTCTCAGAATTCTGACTTTTATCTCAGAAATGTCTCAGAGCTGGTTGCCTGCTTCTGATTGGCTTTGCTCAGAGGATCAAAGTCATGTTTGACATCATGTTTAATTTTGAAAAACTGAAAAGTGCAGTGTGCCAAAGTATTCATCCCCATTTACACTGAGTGCAACCAGTTGCCTTCAGAAGTTGCCTGTGATTGCTAATGACTAGAGTCCACCTGTGTGTAATCTAATCTCAGTACAAATACAGCTGCTCTGATGGCCTCAGAGGTTGGTTAAAAGAATATTGGGGAGAAAACAGCATCATGAAGTCCAAGGAATACACCAGACAGGTCAGGGATAAGGTTGTGGAGAAGTTTAAAGAAGGCTTAGACTATAAAGAGATTTCCAAAGCTTTGAACATCTCACTGAGCACTGTTCAGGGGGGTGCTTTGGGGGGTTTTTGTATGTCTGTGGCTCAGAGCCTCTTTGTGTCTGTTTCAGGTCCAGGAGGGCAAAAAGCTGACATTAAGCAAAAAAAAAAAAAATTTCAAAAATAACATTTCTGTTTAAGAGGTTTACTTTGTGCTCTGCTTTGTATCATTTTGTACACAGTATGTTGAATTCAGACTGTTCAGCATCAAAGGAGAACATGACATCAGAGCTGATGACATCACTCTATTTTGCATCAAAGAATCTTTACCAATATTTGACATCACCAAGAGCTTTTTCACACCTGTTCCCGACTTTGTACGATACAGATCACTTTTGAGACAGCATGATCGAATTTTACCCAAACCAGCGAGATCTGAATCGAAATATCAGACGCCTTTTAGAGAAGAGAGACCATCTAATATACAGGTTAGGACACGGAGCAAAACCAGAATGTTTGTGAAAATTAAATCCTTTTCAGCTAATTTTTCATGGGTGGACTTGGTTGACGTCAACATCCAAGTCGACTGTGATGCCATTATTTGTCTTTGTGATGATGTCTGCAATGAACCATTGAGCTGCAACTCAACCAGCCCGAAGGTGTGACTTCCCTCTCAAAAGAGATCCATGGGTAACCAGTTCCTTCTGGTAACTTTGAGAGTCCAACCTCAGTGGAAATCCAGCAAGCATGTTAACCAGTGTTGCCAGGTGAGAAATGTAGGATTACCGTACTAGAGACATAAAATGATCGTATTTTGAGGGAAATTATCGTACACTCGTCATAACCAAAATAACAAGTCTGTTGATGTGTTGAATAGCGTCTCTAAACAGGCACTTGCAGCTTTGTGAGGTCAGTACGGAATGGATTTATCAACAGCTGCAGTCCCACAGTGCCGGGCTCTGCTTCTTCTTCTTTTCCTCAATCATAGGCGGGGCGCAGTGGACTATACAGCTAATTGTGGCCGTTGTTCTGAGGCCAACGCATGCATGTCACTCGTAGGTCACATTTAGAAAAGCACGATTGGCTGGAATTTCCAGCATCTGTTTCCGAATCCGCGACACAGTTGCCTTCAGGGTTCACAAAAAAACTCCGACAGACTTTTGGGGGAAAAAAGTGATGACAACTGATTACATCCACACATTCACTGGAATGGTCAAATTATCTTACATTTGGCCTTTTTTAGGAATATTGATCGTACATCGTACAGAGAGCAAAATTGTCGTACAAATGCGATATTTACCGTACACCTGGCAACACTGATGTTAACCAAGGTCAAAGATACACAAGAAACCCTTTGGTGCCTCTACTTTCTCTCAGGCACCTGACTCATGCCTTCAATCCAAGGGGTTCCAGGGCCAGTACCAAAACAAGGAGTGGACAGACTTCCAGGAGCCTGTTAACTATGTGGCTCCCAGCTCCCAATACGACAAGAGGAAGTCAGATCAATTAGAAATTAGAAGACACCACACTAATAGAGTCTTCCATGCACCACTCAAATGCCTGCCTCCACCCAAACGCAGGCCTCCACCCAAACATAGATTTGCATGTAAATACAGGCCTCCAGGCAAATTAAAGACTTCCCCTTTAAGTGCGGGGGGACACTCCCAGACATACGCAGCCTCTATCCAACCACAGGAGTCAGTGCTATCAGAGGCCCTTGGCAGAACCTCTAACTCCAACTGTTTTCTCATGTAAATATGTAAATACATCCAAGATTTTCAAAATATATGAAACTTTTTGTAATTTTTTTATAAATAGTAAAAGACAAAAATATCGCAAAAACATAAAAAGACCCCCCAAAAATCTCAGGAAAAAAACAACCTGTTTTTGTGAAAAAACAATTAACAAAACGAGAAAAAATTGCTTACAAAAACCCTTAAACAGAAAAACACCAAAACAAGGGAGAAAACAATCAAAGAATATAATGTAAATTTAGTTTTTTTGGCATTTTGTTTTTCTGATTTTATCCTTCTTTATTCAGTCTTTCTTTGTAAAAGTCTTTAAAAAAACATTGCTGCTCAGGCATTGTATTTACACCCAAACTCAGGCCTCGATGTAAATACAGTCCTCCACCCAAACGGAGGAGTTCAACTATCAGAGGGCAGAAGTTCTGACTACTTGTTTTCACATGTAAATATTTAAAAAATATTTTGGAGATGTTTTAAAAAAAATGTAAAACTTTTTTTCCCCCTTGGGGGGAGTCTTTTGGGTCCATCAGGATAAAAAACCCTTTTTACATTTTCTTTATTTTTAAACATCTTGATTTTTTTCAACACCAATTCAGATATTTTTGGTTTCCTTTTTTCCCTCTTTTTGGTCTTATTTTAAAGAAGTTTTTTTTTTTTTTTCTTAATTTTTTTTTTTTTTTTTTTTTTTTTTTCCCTCTGCTTAAACTTTTCTGTTTTAAGACAATGCCTTGTCAGTTTAATAACTAACTCTGCTATAAATCTGATACTGATTCTGATTAAAGTGTCTGTGCTTCACAAGTGAGGTCAACATAAAGATTAAAGACAAATTCCCAAAGGGAAATTTCTCTTCTGCCTTGAGCCGCTGCATTGTGCAGTAAATCCATAAAGAAAACACGCAAAAACACAAGTTGCCAAAAAGAAAACTCCTTGGCTGCGCTCCTACCTTCATTTAAAGAAGTTTCCTATTTACACTTCCCCATATTCTCAACTCCTTCCAACAAGTTATTTCCACTCAATAAATTCATGAAAAACACTGACATCAACAATGTATCATTCCATCAATGATAAAATTTCTGTTTAAGAGGTTTATTTTGTTCTCTCACTCTATGATGAATCAAAGAATCTTTACCAATATTTGACATCACAAAGAGTTTTTCAGATGTTTCCCACTTTGTACGATACAGATCACTTTTGGGGAGCCACCCAATTTAAATTTTAAACCAGTGAGGTTTGTGTAAGAATTATGATTATTAGTTAAATTTAAAATTTTCAAGAATTATAATTTTTAAAAATCATAATTTTAAAAAAAAAAAATTTTTTTCCCCTAAACCCCCAAAAATTCATTACTTACGATCGAAATCAATAATTACAATTATTAAGTTCTCAGTAATAATTGGTAACTATTACTTAGATGTCACTGTTTAAACAAACCGCTTCCACGAAGGTGGGGGAAACTTTGACCTTATTTTGACAGCCCCAAACCCTCTTGCTCAAAAAGAAACACAAACGCTTTCCTTTTTCTACGTGAATATTTTAAACCCAAAAACCCCCTGATTCCCCTCGCTATTCTGATTCAATAGTCTTCACCTAATCAAGCATGCAAAAAATTCTACACAAAAGGGGTAAAAATAATAACCCAAAACAAGATAAAACAATATGGGGGTGTTTTGAAGGAAATGGAACAGTGAGTATTCCACCATGAGGTTCTAGCAGTCCAACTTTAAGTTCACCTGAGTCTGCACTCATAGTAGCGAACAAATGGTCCAACATTTGAATCATAGATATCAGACACCTTTTAGAGAAGCGAGACCATCTAAGATACAGGTTAGACGTGGAGCAAAACCAGAATGTTTGTGAAAATAAAACCTTTTCGGCTAATCTTTCATGGATGGACTTGGTTGACCTCAACATCCAAGTCGACTATGACGCCATTGTATGTGTTGGGTCATCCATTTTGGTTGGGTAGACGACTGTACTGTTCACCTCGGCATGCGTCACAGCAATGGACGGCCTTGAAGATGACGTCATCAGGGCTTATTACCAAAAAATAAACTTTTAATCACTATTTCCAGTCGTAGTGAAGCGTTACCGCTCTGGGGCAATCTCTGGAGAATAGAAGCTTGGCGGGCAGGTTTACTTTTTCCCTCCACACTGACCTTTTCCGGGTTTGGGACCAAAGCCAGGGTTTTCAAAATTTTAAAAATCCGGTATACACTTCTTGGAGGTTTTTCAAAATAAAGTGCATAAACTTCTTTGGCCCCAGCCCAAAAAAAGGGAATAACTGCGGACTTCCTGTGACGTCACTACCCTAATAAAAGCACAGCTGTTGCTACATTCGCCCTCTTTCCACAGGGCTTTAGCGGGGGGCCGGTCAGGAGAGCCCCGCACGTAATGTTTTTTTGCTGGCAAAAAAATACATAAAAAAGTCTTCAAACTGGATCCAAGAGTGTCATAAGATTAAGCGATTTCACATTTCCAAAAGTTAAAAGCATGAGTGAACCCTTTTTTTGTGCCCGGTGATTTCATTCATTAAAAAAGGGGAAATTAAAGTATAAGCATTGCTTACTTTTCTCTTTGGGCCTGCAGAAATTGTGTCGCAGAGAAACCCCCAGCAGAGAAGCTGTTTCTACAAGCTGGGGTTGAAGGAAGGACAACGGCCCGATCCCCCATGGTTACGGTAATGAATAGCTGGGTGACGGAACAGAACGAGCCCTTTTTTTCAAGCCACAGCTCCCGGGGGTAAAAGTTAGCTGAAAGCTAACCCCCTTGTTGACTGTGGACGTTTCTTCAAACTTGCCCCTTGGACAACGTTTCCTCAACCACAGCTCATGAGGTTAGGTTTGGGCAGAATAACAGTTAGGATGAAAATGATCTAAACGTTTTTCATTTTATGAAGTTTGTATGTGTAAAACTCCCCCTTCCTTAGTGCTAGCAGGGTATCTGCAGCACACGTGCTCAGTTTGTGTTCTGTTTGTGTGTTGTTTTTTTTTTAAATTTAAGACAAACTTTATTTAAAAGGGTGAATTTTTAAATACAGAAGATTGATCATAACGCGCCGTCTGCGCTTATGCATTTTTAACCCCTTTTATTGACGGTATTTTTTTAAAGGGGTGTGGTGATTTGGTGCTAAGCTATCAGCTTCTTTAGTTAGCTCAACTGCTAACCTGTAAGAAACATGCTTGCTGCTACAGAATATTTAACAGAAAGGTTTTGTTTTTCAAGCTAGTGAATAATAGTCCCCCAAAATTATTTTACTAAGTCTTTTAACTAAGGGGAAAACACCATTTAAACCCCATTTCTCCAGAAAGATTTGGGGTTTTTCTGAATATTCCCCTTAAAAAAAAATATTTAATATTTTTTAAAAAAAAATTTTTATTTTAATAAAAAAAGGCAGCTAATGAGATCATTCTTAAAAAAAATATATTATTAAAAATAATATTTTTATTTGATCTTGCATTGTGAATGGTTGTCTAAGGTTGTGCCCCCCAAAATTTGAAAAATTGGTTCCAAGACTAACTTAACTCCATTTCCCCAGATTTTTTCTCAAGATAATCCTTGGTTCTCAAACATAACATTGCATGGTAATGTTGCATCACTTTTTGGTCAGGGTTTTTTTCAATCATTTTTAATCAACTTGTTTTATTGTATACCCCATTAGTCTTCCTTATTTTCAATTCGGGTATTTTAGTTGGATGTTTTAGCATGAAAAGAGTTTTTTTGATTGAAATATGTTTGACTCGAGTTATTTTTTTTTGTTAAAAATTCTTGTTTTTAAGAAATTTTGTGAATTCATTCCATATATGTGAAAGGTTTTTGCTGTTCAATAATGTCAAGCTTGGCTCACACCTTTCAATTTTTCCCTAATACCATCGCCTTAGGGGCTGGTATTCTCAGAAAACCCCTTAACAGACCGAAATATTTTAATAAAATATTAAAGTATTAAATAAATAATATTGTCAGATTAATAATCCCGGAAGAGCGAAAACTGGAAATCTGTCTGATACAAAAAGATCAAAAGATCCATATCCGGTCGAAGACCGTTAGACGCGACCCAGGCGTGACTCCGTGCTTTCCAGTCGTCTGCAACGGTTAGTCATATTTTCCCCGTTTTGGACGGAGGAAATTTAACCGTTTTTGAGTTGATCACGGAGGCGTGACACTCTGGTCCCCCCTTGTATTTTTTCAGACCTACGACTCATCCTCAAGCCGGTGAAGAGAAGAAATCGACATCAAGTAATTTCGTTCTTTTTTTATACTAAATCAGATAGGTGTATTTAGAGGTCTGGGCAAGGGTGAGGCATAGTTAAGGTGAGTTAGGATCACCATTAGTTAATCCAAGGTATTAACTTGTTACATGCAATAAAATTCGTTTTCTGCTGAACTGTTTTTATTTACTGTCTGAATACTGTAGAAGTGCAACGAGCGCTCAAGTTTGGATCCGTTTGTCCTGCTGATTGCCAATCAGCAGGAGTTAAAGCTGAACTTTGGAAGTTTTTCATTTGACAACCGTCTGGACCTTTGGGGCCTGCCCCCAACCCATTGTTCGTTCTACCAGCTGATAGCTGCTGTCTAGAGACACACACAGAGAAAAGCTTCTAGTGGTTTTGTTGTTTCCAAGTTTACTAAATTGTTTGTGTTATTCTCATTTATCCATAAACTGCTGGTTTGATCTCCATCTACCCTCAGCACCAATTTTGATTATTAGTGAACCCCTCTTGTAGAATAGTGCATGTTTAATTAGGTGAAGTTTTGGACCAGAATATTTGATTGTAAGAGGGCATTTGGGTTTAAAAAAAATTTTCACATAGTAAAAGACAGTGTTTTTGTTTTTTTTTGTGTAAAGTAAAATTTCTGTCAGATAAAGGTTAGTGTTCCACCAGTCGGGAAAAAGGTTGATAACCCGTATTTGGGGGTTTTGGGTTAATAATTATCAATTATCAATGATAATAATTAACTGTAATTATTAAGTACTGTGAGCCCAATAATCACACCACCATAGTGTATCTGTGATCTTTATTCATAAGAAATTAGTTTTGGTTAGAATTTATTTCTTCTAAATTATGGTTTTTAATTATAATTTTTGATAAATATTTATAATCAATAACCATAACCCTTACGGGAGTATAAAACTGAACCATGTGATTCCATTGATACTTATTGTAGCCCTCAGTGAGGTATATAGTGTTTTTATCCATCTGATGAACGACTCTCTAAATCCACATTTTTTTAATGCTTTGGGCAAAAATGTTCAGTTCACTTTGTCAAAGGTTTTTGTTGCATCCGATGAAACCAAAGCCTGTCTATACATGGGCTGCGTGTTCTACTGCTTCACCAGCACTGCACCCTGTTGAGAAATATTAATTATGTTAAATAATTTATTGGTGCTATCAGTTAGGTTTTTTTAAGTTAGTTTTGTCTTGGTGAATTAGTATAGGAGCAGTTTTTTCCTCTTCGTGCTGTGAGTGCTTTGGTGGTGATTTTCAGATCTGTATTTATTAAGTGGACGGCAGCCTGATGGGTACATCGGGTCTTTATGTGGTTTCAGAAGTACTGTTATGCCAGCTGTGTTTATCTGTGGTAGTATTGTAGAATTTGATTTGCCTTAATTTGTTACAAGAAGAGTGGTGATAATATGGGCCAGAATTTATTTTAGAAATCCATCAGGTCCAGGTGATTTGTTGTTGGACATTTTTAAAAGTGCTTTATGAAGTTCATCTGGTCTAAGTGGACAGTCTAACATATTAGCTTTTTCAGTGGATAGACAAGGAAGCTGTTTCTTTTAAAGATACATTTATTTAATTTGGTTTGGATTATGATAAGGTGTATATCACTGTATGTAGAAGGAATTTTGCTGCCAATCCAAACTATAATATTTTCAACAGCAGTAAGTTAGTTGACACCTACCCACTGAAAATTATTGGAAAACTGCACCACTCTGTTTCCTGACTTAAACACAAGTTATACAGACAGATACTTCTTTAGAGTTGAGAACGGGTCGTTCAGAGCAACAGTATGGAGCTAAATTGGGGCCATAAAGTTTGTTCAAACGAAAAAAATTTGAACCTGAAAAATAAAAGTTTGTTTAAAAGAAAAAAATTTGAACCTGAAAAATAAAAGTTTCTTTGTTCCCTTGCAGTCTTAGGACAATCGCCACTCGCCCGGTTGCCTGTATGCCAGTTTGCCCCTGGCTGTGAGTCACTTCACTAAATGAAGACCAAACTGATCAAAAATGCACCAGAAACCGGAACCCGAGTCCAGTCCATGTGAAAACAAGTCCAGGTTTATTATGCAAGGATATTCGGAAAATACCGGCTCGTTTTGCATCTGGTTTCATACCGTCGCTTAGTCTGGCGGTTCTTTAGCTTTATGTAGAGAGCATGGGAAATCTCCAACACGGACTTAAAATGCTCTGCAAATCTGTCAAGATCATATTTTCTCCTCTGAGATGCGCGCCGTGTATTCACGTAACCTGCCTCTATCGGTGAAGCATGTTATCTTTCAAAACCAATCACATATATATAGAATATCGATGATGTATTACAGATAATCCCAGTTCCCACGGTCCCTGAATGCAACAGCTGGGAATATGTTGAGCTGTCAGTCATGATTCCGCACCCCCGTGATCTGAGGCCCTGCCCCCCACGCCAAAACAGGGCCAGAAGTTTGAAGCTGAAAAAAAAATCTGCAAGTTCGAAAAAAAAAAACTTGAATCTGAAAAGTAGTTTTGAACTTTTTTTTTTCCAGTTTCACATCTGTTTTTTTTCAGTTGCAAAACTTTTTTTCCAGTTTTCACATTTTCTTGGGGCAGGTTCAAAATGATTTTTCAGGTTCAAATGTTTTTCCTTTGAACAAACTTTTATTTTTCAGGTTCAACTTTTTTTAATTTGAACAAACTTTATGGGCCCAATTTAGCCCCTTATAACAGCTTGTTCTGATCCTGCTCAGATAACAGTTGAAGGTAAGACAAGCTTCTAAGAGTCCAATGTTACAGAAAACTCTTTAAACATTAAACGATTTCACTTTCCCATTATGTTTTTGTCAGCATTACTATAAGTGTAACATTTAGAAATAATTAGTACATTTAGGGAGAAAACTGTTTTGAAGTAAAATTTTTTAATACTTCAGTTAAAATGTTACTGTAATCCATTTAAATTAATTTACTCTTTAAGAAATAGACTGAATATATACTTTTTAATTAACAGTTACTATTTACCGAAAGTAATTATTGTATTTATTAGATTTACAATTTAATTAACATGAACAGTGCTATTTAAATTCCTTCATCATTTTGTCATTTTAAAACCAGAAATTCAAGTATTTCACTGGGATTTTAGGTGACAAATCAATACAAAGTGGAGCATAATTGTGAAGTGGAAGAACATCTCACAGAGCACTACTCAACCCACCGTATAAAACCTCAAATCTGCCAAGACATGGCTGCCCACCTAAACTTCACTGGCCAAACAAGACGATTATTAATCATAGGGTTAATAACAGAGTCATAATCACTCTGGAGGAGCTGCAGAGCTCAGGTGGAAGCATCTGTTGAAGGGATAAGAATTTGTCATGCACTTTACAAATCTCTCCTTTATGGAAGAATGGCAAAAAGAAAACTATTCTTGAAATAAAGTCAGTAGAAGTCCACTTTTAAGTTTGCCTTAAGCTTTGTAGGCAACATAGCAAACATGTGGAGGAAGGTGCTCTGGACAGATGAGACTACAAATTGACTTTTTGATCAACATGCAAATGCTTGGTGTGGCTGAAAACTAACACTGTACATCACAATGAACACACCTTCCCTACTGTGAAACATGGTGTTGATAGCATCATGCTGTGGGAATGCCTTTCTTCAGATGAGAAAGGGAAGCTGGTCAGAGATGTGATGTTGACGTTTGTTGAGGTAGCGTGCATTTTAATTTAAAAAATGTTACAATTATGCACATTTTCTTTTGTGAGTCTGTTACTTAAAATCTCAACAAAATATATTAAACTTTGTGGTTTTAATGTGTAAAAAATCGGCACTGTAATACTTTTTCCTTTATAAAATTTGCTTTAATTGAATCCCCAGATTCTCATTGGAGTCCCAGCTTTAGGATATCTGGTGGTGATCTGAAGGAGCATCAGTCTGTCACTATAACCTGCTCAGCTTTGACTCCCTGTCCACACTCACCTCCTGAACTCACCTGGAATCTCCAACAAGACTCTCACAGACAAACAGAGACAAACACAGATGGAACCTTTACAACTAAAATCCAGGAGAGCATCACTCTGTCAGACACACATGATGGATACAACATCAGATGTTCTGCCAGATATCCTGTGAATGGAGGAAACAAGACAGCAGAGACAAATGTGACTCTCAGTGTTTCATGTAAGTGATCCAGTCTGCATGTCATGGTTCAGCTGTTTCTGATCAATAAAGTTAATGTGTTCCATTTTCCTCAGATGCTCCTAGAAACACCTCAGCATCCATCAGTCCATCAGATTTGGTGTCAGCAGGTAGCTGGGTGGAGCTGAGCTGCTCCAGCAGAGCCAAGCCTCCTGCCAGCTTCACCTGGTTCAGGAACAGCATAAACGTGACTGAGGGAGTAATGTACAGCTTCAATGCTTCAGAAGAAGGAAAGTTTTACTGTGCGGCCAGAAATGATCTGGGTAATGATGCATCATCAACTGATCTGTATTAGTGTTCAAGGTAAATGATGCTGATTTTAAATGAATATTTTTTTTAAATGAAGGTTAGATTCAGTTACTTTACCCGTTCATCATCTATAGCACATTTTAAAATGTCGCGTCTAGACCAATATCCAATAAGATAATGCTCCTGTTTTTGAAATGTAATGTCTTTGCTCCTCTCCATCTCATTTTGTTACTTGATGTGTTTCAGCTGCTGTGTAGACCTCATAAGGAAATTCCTCACTTGTATTAATTTATTTAGACAGCTGCATGTTGTCATTTTGGGCTTTGATTTATTAGAGCTGCGCACATTCGCCAGTAGAGGGCAGTGTGGCTTGTTCCGTGACCCATTTGTTGGAGGCAAGCTAGACTGATGCAAATGGTGTGGCTAGAAAAGAAGTCTCTATACGCTTGAAAATGAAAAATTGATCACGCAGACACAAATAGTTATCTGTATGTTTCCAACTAACTGTATGAGATACTCAGTGAAGCTCCAGATGACATTTCCTAAACAGATCATACACATTAGGTGTCAAATATTAAATCTGCTTGCTAAAACAGACAGAAGATGAGAGTGATCTGGTTGATAAAAATGTATTTCGGAAACATTTTTTTATTTAGTCAAGAGGTTGTAAAAGTTAACCTACACTTTCACAGAAAAAGAACAAAATAAGACAGTTTTGGCTTCCCCCAGTTAGAACCCAGTTAGTAAAGTCAAGACTCTGCCAGCAGCTTCACCTGGTTCAGGAAAAGCACAGAGGGAGCCATTAATGTACCTGTTGGGCAGGTTTAGCGCTTCAATGCTGCTGAGGGAGGATATTATTTCTGTGGCCAGTGATAATCTTGAAACTAATGTTAATTTCTAGTGTTAAAGGTAGATTTTTACCTGGTATCCAGAATTTT
The DNA here is from genome assembly GCA_036173005.1 of Crenichthys baileyi. Lineage (NCBI taxonomy): Eukaryota > Metazoa > Chordata > Actinopteri > Cyprinodontiformes > Goodeidae > Crenichthys > Crenichthys baileyi. The sequence continues at coordinate 156,091 of JAHHUM010002912.1, forward strand.
AAGAAATTTGTCATGTCCCGGTGTTCTAAAAATATTTTTGCTTAGTCGATTTGACTATGGTGGCCAAGTTGGTAGCCATGTAGACTTGCAGTAAAAAGGTCCTTGGTCTGAACCCCAGTCTGAGGCCTTTCTGCATGCAGTGGTGCCCCCAGACACTTTTCATATTGGGGGCCACATGGGGCCATTAATAATCTTGGTGTGACACACCAAAATCCAAACCAATGATTGACTTGATGCTGTGATGTTGTACTTTTTATAGAAACTACAAAAAATCATAGACCATTTGTCTTTTGTTTTGGTTTTACTAGTTTATATTTCAAACTGACTAGAAAAGAGCATTTAAAGCTTCACAGCCTACTCGTAGAAGCCTTTGACCAAAACAAAGAAGAGATTCTGTGATGGCTGCAGATATTTATTTCTCCTTTTCCAGACCATCCAGGATAACACATTTAACACCACACACGTTTTTATTGTGATGCACATGTGTTGCATAATGGTGAGCATTGGTGGCAAAAGTCAAACACAGTTAAAGTACAGGTGTCACCGATTGATCACAACAACTGAAAGTTGATCACACTTCTGGCAAATGATGTGAGGGAACATATATAAGCCAGTTCAGAGAGCACTGGTTTGTGAGGCACTACAATGGAGAGAAATCTGAGAAGAGGAGTTCGTGTGAGAGGTGGTCGAGGTGGTCAGCGAAGACAAAGAAGAGTAATATCTGATGAAAACATAGCTACTGTGATTGACCATGTTCTTGTCCATGGCATGAGCACGAGGGAGATGTGGCTGAGTAATGCACTTCTCATTTGTATATTTTTGTACTTTATTTTTACATTGTCTTACTGGATACAAGTGCTAAATGCACAGTTTCTTTGTATGGTAGCATCCATTTAGCTTTCAGTGAACAATAAACATTTATTTCTAGAGCTTCATGTCCTGAGCATTGTATTTTTCTATTTATCCTTGTATTGTTTAGAGACTACTCAGTAGTATTTTTAATTATAATTGACCCGGGGCACGATTTGACAGCACAGTTGGGTTTTGAGCACAGATTTAATTGTTTTGAGGTGAGAGTTTGGTTTTGCATAAGAGTCTGAATGAATACCGGATACACAAACAGCAATTCATTCCTACTTAACTTAGTGCATATGATCGCGTGATCGTATGACACTTGTTATGGAAATTCTCTCCTCTGACCTCAGTGTTTTTATTAGTGTTCTGGTATTTAGAGTAGATGGCCTCTCTAGCCATTTGCTGAAGATTAATGGTTAAAACACATCCTGGAGGGTTGTGTCTGAGGAAGAGACAATCATGAATGAGGACAGCCATCTGGGCTGTCCTCATTCATGATTGTCTTACCTCTGTCCTGGGGAGGTTTAGGGGTCATAAAGTTAAACTCTTTGAAGTTGAGACAACACCCTCATTCTGCTATAAATACTGTCTGTAAACTGTGCTCTGGGCTCTGTTTTCACTGACTCGTCAGTGACAGGGTCTTCAAACGCAGAAATGCCTTTGAATAAAACTTATAAAGACAAAGTCCGGATTTTTCTTATTGTGAGTTAATTTCTCCCACTTTGATAAGAAAAATTCTTTTTTAAAATTTGCGTCACGAACAGGATCCGACATGCCAGAGAAACGCAGGAGGAGGCAAGGACGTCTGGCCAGCCTTGAGACGTTGTCTTCAGTCCCTCCATTTCACGGAGGGGGTCCTGGTGCCTGCCTGCAGCTTCTGGCTGATCGGATTCGAACTATTTGTCTTCAAATGTATCTGGGTGAGAAGTTTGCTCTGTATGATATAATGTATATAATTTTTTTACACATTAACCATCATCTCCTAATTTAAATTGATTAGGTTCCGGGGAGTTGGAGAAGGAGGACATCGGCTGAGGGCCAGGTCACCCTGTAAAGGTATACAGGGAGGGTTTTATTGGTAACAATAAGACAAGAAAAAACAAGGGGTTTTTTGCGGGTGGTTTTTAGCAATTTTTTCTACACCTTATAAAGGAGAGAAAGCCAGGGGGCAGACGTGCCACTGAACAGGAAAAAAAGACTATAGCTAAAAGGGTTCCGAACCAAAGGCATCAGAGGTGGGTCCTTCTCCAAACTCTGCGATTTATAAAATAAAAAAAGGTTTGGTTTTCCACAGGGTGAAATTTGAGTGTAAATAAGTTAAAAAATTTTAAATAAAATAGTTTAAATAGTTTTAAAAGTGAAACAGTTGATGGACGGAGATGAGGAAAAAAAAAAAAACAAAAAAAAAAGATTAAAAAGCAGTGCATAAAAAAGGGGGGTTAAAGAGTTAAAACTTTACTGCAGGAATTTTTCGTTTGTCTTAAATGCTGCGATTGATTGGAAAATAGGTAAAAGTAAAAAAAAAATGGACATTAGAGATGGAAAAAGAAGTTTTTTTTAAAAAAGGAGTATAGTCCATGTTCTGGAAGGAAGTGACAGGACCCTGACTGACTGACTGATAATTTTTTGTGTGAAAAATCTGAACCTATACTAAATTTTTTTCTTCTGTCTCTCACACACACACATATACACATATACGGGATTTTGAGTGCAACATCTGCGTTTTGAGTCTGGACTTTAGAAACGTGCCCTTCCCATGGCTACTCCACCAGAGACGCTTCTTCAGTATGCCCTGAAAGGAGAGGGTCTGCCTGCCTGTCTGCCTGCCTGCTTGCTGCAAATGACAGTGTGAGTTTCACCAGAAAAAACTCAGAAGAAGTCTGCCCCAAAACCCCGGGAATGGACAACGATCTATGCTGTTTGCCAAAAGCGATACACTGGATTTATTTTTTGAAAAGCACATTTTCGGGCGAAAAAAAGAGAAACAGGCCTGAGCAAAGTTCTTTCTCGGAGAAGTTAAAGTGGACAAGGAAAGGGGGAATGTCCCCCCCAAAAAACACACCTGGAAAGGCTTGGTTTTTTTTTGGGGGTCTGATAGAGGACTGTGTGCCATGACAGTCGAACCCGACAGAGCGATTAAGAAACTGATGGGGGGTAACGTACAAACCCACATTTGCATAAATCTTTTCCTTTTTTCTGCAACGAAGGGGAACGCTTATTAACCGCTGCTCATGTGACGCTTGCTTGACGTTGACAGATATAGCAGGTTAAAAAATTATTTTAGGGTTAGAAAATTTTCAAAGTGTGATAACTTAGCTCATTTGATATTTTCCAGTTAATTTGTTTTAGAAAAAGAATTTTTTTTCATCGTGGAATTTTAGGGTGAATTATTCTAGTTTTTAAAAGTTTTTAAAAAGCAGAGAAAGAGTTACATTTCCCAAAACTCAGCAGTAATCATGTGTTCTATGTCATTTTCAGGACAGATCTCATGAAGGGAACATTTTTAAACTCATGGCATGCGTAACCCCTGAGGGGTCTCCTTCATATTGTTTTCTGTTGTCAGTTTTTATATCCAAAAAATTAATGGGTAGAGACCTCATTAAAACAGGCTTAGTTCTACTGCAGATGGTCTTCATACAGTCTCTGACACAGTACTTGCAGTGGGCTGCATTTTTTTGTCCGCAAGTGCTAACTTACGCTTATGGAAGGTACAAATTCATTGTTTTTTACAGCAGCTGCTGGAAGAGGTTATATTATTTTTTTTCTTCCCCTTCTGATTCATGCAGCGTGTTGAATTTAAACTGTACCTTTTTTTTTTTAAAAAAAAAAAAACTATAAAAGCTTGGTTTCTGCAGTTTTTTTTTTTTGGGGGGAAAGGAAAAAGGAAATCTAATCAGTTCTGTGTTGCATAGAAATATTCAAACCTTTGATGTTTTCTAAGATATCACCAGCTAAAACTTTTAAGAGTAATGGTTTTAGTAAAAACCTTTTTCCCCTTGGCAAAACAAACCTTTAAAAATGAGAAAGGAAAAAAATTGGGGTTATTTTGAAGGTAAGAAAGAATTGATTGGGGACAGGGGTACACACAAAATTTAACTAATCTGATGTTTTTTAAAAGACTCTGCATAGAAAAGGCCTTCAGGACTGTGGAATTTTTTCCCCCAACACAGTACCAAAAATTTTTTAAGGATGTTTTTTCCTTATTTTTAAAAAAGATCTGTGTTATTGTTTTTTTTTTCAGGCTTGGGGGTTTTTTTTATTAGCATAATGTTTGTCTGAAGGCTTTTATGAAGGGGTTTGGGAAAAATATGATCTGAGGTAAATTTAAGAGCTGTGAATTACTTTTTTTTGTATCTGATTATTGTCCAAGTAGAAATAATACACTAACAGGTCTGGGGATATTAAGCCAATCCTTCAATCTCTGCAGAAAGCTAGCATAATTTTTTTAAATACAGCAGTACTCAACCTTTGGGTTCCTGGACTCTTGAAGCCCGTGAGCCATAGATTTTGGGTCCATAACATTATTATACTTAATTAAAGGTAGACCGATTCCTATTAAAAAAAACCTTAAGCCAATGATGAGTTCCATTATTTTGGGTGGCTTTGAAGTTGCAATAATACTCAAAATTTCTACTCTGGGAAAAACAGATTTGGCTGAAAATTTTTTTTTGGAGCCAAGGCTAGGATTTTTAAAACGGAATAAAGAGAAGTAAAATCCTTTTTTTTTAGGAAAAGAAAAAGAAAAAAGGCTCTCATAACACTTAAGGAGGATGGCGGCTCAAACTACAGTCTCCTTGTATGTTTTTCAGGGTTTTAAAAAGTTAAAAGAAAACCCTAGGAGTACAAAGGTACACAAGGTAATTTTTCAGATTATTAAGGAAAAAAAAAATTTTTACACATCTATCAGCATTTAGATAAATTAAAGAGGGGGTTCTAGTAAAAATTTTTTCCCCCCCAACTCTCAAAATTTAAATAGCCCAATTAAAAAAAAGATTTTTGGTTTTCCCTTTTAAAAAACGTTATGTGGGAACAAAGTCCAGTTTGGAGTGAAGCTTCATTTTAATTTCTGGTTAAGTTTAAACACTGCAGTTTTGTTTTTTTTGGGTATGCCATAAAGATGTCAATGCCGACTTAAAAATATTTTTTGCATTTAACCTGAGCAGAGAAATTCTTGAATACAGCTGGGATCAAATTGAGCAAAAAAAAGAGAAACTATAACAATAACTCTCAGGACTTTTTTATTATTATTTACCGGGTTACAGTATAAATAATTTGGCAAAGGGGTTTCAGCATCAGAAAATTTGGATTCATGTTAGAGAAAAACTGTTGCTGTGCTTCTAGAAATTTTGAGATCTCTTTGGACTATGTGCACTCATTTAAAAAAGGATCCTGAAAATTTTATAATAAAATGATCAATTACAGCATTAAGAGATTGGGGAGAAAAACAATTTTTTAAAAGAGATTTTTAAAAATTTCTTTGAATTCTTGAAGCTTCAAATTTTTGGCCCCATTTGGGCGTCTTTTGATGTTTTGTCTTTTTTTTTTGGACTGAATGTTTTTTTATGTGTTGCATGACATAATAATGCATGTTTAGAATAATGTTCTAAAATCCCAATTGATTAAAACCTTGAATTTTCAAGAGAATTAAAAAGCAGCTGTTTTTGAGGTAGGTTGTTAAAACAGTTTTGCAGTTCAAGGTACACTAAGATGGGTTGGAATGAAGAAAAAAGTGTGTCCCCCCTATAGGCTGCCCTCAGAGGCTAGTTCTGCTTGACTCTGCCTCTATCAGGTTTTTCATGTCTTTGCTTTCATGGGAAATGCTCAGCACCTCCCTTCCTGAGTTTTTTAAACACTGTTTAAGAGACAATAGAAAAATCAAAATGCTTTTAGTGATTGTTGCCTTAACATGTTTTTTTGTATAATTTTTAGGATGTAGCATGACATTTAGATTTATGGGGTTTTTATTTAAAAAAGGGTTAATGAAATAGTTTAAACTAATTTGAAGAATTAGTTTTGCATGAAAGATCATTGGTGATTTATTAGATTGAAAGTTTTCCCGGTGCCATTAAGCTAGCTGACAGTTTAAAATGCTAAAAGTAAGGAAATTTTTGATAAAGAATCTAAGTCATGACTTCATACTTGATGAGAATTTTTTATCAGATTAACTTTTTGAGTTTTTGCATCAAATTACATTGGATGCCCTTCATCTAATACTCATCTTCATACAAGACAAATCAGGATGATATGTGACTTATTTCTAAGTGAGACATCGATGAACTGCACAACTGAAGTTGGTTTTTTTTGTTAATGGAACTGAATTACGGTTAGAAACATCTGGATTTTATTTATTTATGTTGCGTTTTGGTAATTTCATAGTGTCACCTTTTTTCAAAATTCATTTCTGTGGTTTTTTGAAAGGTCCTGGTGACTAGAATTTTAACCTTTTTTGCTGGATTGTCGCATGGGTTGGACCCTGTGCCAGAGGAGGGGGAATGTCAGAAAGAATTAAAAAATTTTTCACTCATGGGAAAAAAGGGGGACTCGTACCTCCAGTGAGGACTTAGTGACAAAGTGAAAAAGACATTGTACTTTGTTTATATAAATGGGGCATAGTTCCTTAAGACCAATTCTGAAAACCTGTCTGAAAGTATGGTTTGATTTTTTGTGAAATTTTTAATCTCCAAAATTAGACCATTTTTGAAATTTTTTGGGTATTCTGAAACTATGGAAATAATGACCTGTAATCAGGCCTTCCTCAAACATCATATGTCACATTTTTTTAATATTCAGAATATTTAGCTGATGGTCACTGCTAGTATACTAGGTGGAGTCAGAAGATTAATTTTTTTTGATTTTTGCTGGATTTTGATGAAGTTCATGTAATTAAGCACCTAGGCTTGAGAATGGGGACTTTGAAATTAAAATTAGTCAAGGGTTGTGAACGTTTTGCTTTTTTGTTTTTTTTTACGATCGAGACTTTTGAAGTGGCTGTTTGACAGGTTCCCCAAAATTTGGGCATGGGGATATTGCTAAAAATTTCTACCTTCCACATCTTTGTTGAAGAGAGGATGTTTTTTACTATCAAAAACCCGGCCCCGTGCTTTTTTCAAGTTTCACAGACTGGAAAGCTGCATTACGAAAACAGCCACTTCCAAACTCCACTCCTTGATTCCAGGAGAACACAGCTGAAGTCCAGATGCTGGGGGGCCCATATCAGATCCCAACCGTTGTCAAGGTAGCAGAACGTGACATCTGGGGTCTATGCTACACTGGAAGTGTTCAGGGAACACCACCGGAAAACCTGGGGTTTGAACCCCTACCTAGAGGAGTTCCAACAACGCCCCCCTGTACTATCTTTGGTAACAGGGCAGCGTGAAAGGCCCGAGCCACTCCGGAGAGGCAGCAGGATTTTTTAATTTTTGTTTATGATTTTTTTCTTTTGGGGAAAAAAAATGTTTGTTTTCAGTACCAGAAGAAAGGACATTTCCACTTCAAGGTCACGATGCAGCTATATGGAAGATGGTCTGTTCTGATGCTGATGATTGGTATTTACAAGTTTTTTTTTACTCCTGTGTTATTTGGGAAAAGTACAGCTAAGACAATTTGTGACTAATCTGAGTAATTATGCCAATAATACTCATCAGCTGATTCGAAGAGGGATTCATCACTTGATGCATCCAACTGTGAGGAAGATAAGAAATGAGTTATGTTGTTTGATTCCACATGCTATTAATGATCAACCATTTTGGTACCTGTTCTTATTAAAACTGCTTCTATTCTATTTTTTTTCTAGATTGGCAACATAACCAGCGGGTGGAGGTTTTTTTTTTCCTTTTGGGTGAGGAATTACATTGTAAAAGGCAAAGCAAAAGTTTGTAGATTTTCTAGTGAGTCTAATTTCATATTGGCTGCTACATGAATTCTTTATAGGTTTAGGGGTAATAGGAATTAAAAAAGATCTAGATTTTTGTATGAGGAAAAAAACACACCTTGTTTCCTTGGAAAGACAGAGGGTTGCAAAATATTATATCTTTTTATGTGCGTTAACCAACAGACATAAATTTTGAGTCATGTCCTATCAGAACTGATTCTTATTCATTTCAGGATCTTTGTTTAACCCCTTTAATCTTACAGCCTTACCGAAGGGAAGTGAATTGTATGGCCAGGCAGTAAAATTAACAGGGTTCTTGTTACTTTTCCTGGTAGAGATGGGTACTCGTGTCCTAAAAACATGGTTTGGATGTGTGGAAATAGATCATATCTGTATCTGCCTGCTAATTGGTCTGGAGAATGTTTTTCAGCTACTACTTATGATTCGATCAGTCCATTTTTTAGAAAGGAAAAAAAATGTTCAAACGGGAAAAAAAGACTATTGGCAATAGGATGACTTTTGGGATTACCTCTTAGCTGGGGGGGTGGTGTTTTTCCCTTTTTGGAGAACAGTGTTGTTTTTTTATTCCTGATGTGTCTAATAACATAAGTATCCATGATAAATTAGGAGTTGCTGACGGCTCGACAGAATGAAAATATGGGTTCCTCTTGGAATTTTGGTCCTGTTCATTTCTGGTGGTTGGACATCCTGGGTAATAAAGATTGGAGTCATTTTTTTTTCCTTTTGCTTTTTTGGGGGTTTTTCTTGATTATAATCTTGGGTGATGGTTTTTTGAAAATTTTTTCCTTTTAGTTTTGATTTTTTGTAATCAGAAGAAAGGAGTTGTTTTTGGGAAATTCTCTCCTCTGACCTCAATGTTTTATTAGTGTTCTGGTATTTAGAGCAGATGGCCTCTCTAGCCATTTGCTGAAGATTAATGGTTAAAAAAAATCTGGAGGGTTGTGTCTGAGGAAGAGAAATGGCTGTCCTCATTTAGATTGTCTTACCTCTGTCCTGGGGAAGGGGGTTTAGGGGCCCATAAAATAAACTCTTGAAGTTGAGACAACACCCTCATTCTGCTATAAATACTGTCTGTAAACTGTGTTTGGGGCCTCTGTTTCACTGACACGTCAGTGACAGGTCTTCAAACGCAGAAATGCCTTTGAAAAAAACTTTTAAAAAGAAAAGTCTGGATTTTCTCTTATTGTGAGTTAATTTCTCTCCCACTTTGATAAGAAAAATTCTATTACACACTCTTGGATCCAGTTTGAAGAGTTATGTCTATTTGCCTGCAAAGAGACATTAGCGCGCTGTGTCCCTCCGTCCAGTTCCTCTGGGGACCTGTGCGGAAGAGGTCAGTTTGTTGCAAAAGCGGGGTTTTTATTCGGACAGTGAAATCATGGGAAGATCGCTGTTACCCCCGTTTCTGCCTGTGCTGGAAGTAGGTTAATGCGATTTATTTTGAAAGTTCCAGAAAAGTTCTTATGTTGTACCCCTGGCTGTGGTCCCAACACCGTGCATGCGTGGGTTCTCACCAGGTACTCTGGCTTCCTCTACAGTCCAAATACATGCCTGTTAGGTTAATTCGTCTATCTACATTGTCCATAGCTGTGTTAATGAGTGTGTGCTTGGTTGTTTGTGTGTTGCCCTGCGATGGACTGGTGACCCGTCCAGGGTATAGACCACCTCCCGCCCATAGACTGCTGGAGAAATGCACCAGCTTCCCCGCGACCCACTACGGAAGTTGCGGTATAGAAAATGACTGACTGACAGGGTAGGAGAAGGAGTACAACTGAACTATAAGAATATGGATCTCATTTCAAAAAGGTGCCATTATCAGATGAAATAAATCATCTTTAGTCCTGAAAATTATTTACATTACTTTCTCAAAACTCAGGGAACCACACCAAAGGCAGATACTGAACTTGATAACAGCCAAAACTTTGCAGCCTTTACTTGTAAGCAGAAAGTTTGTGCATGGATGATAAAACAAAACTAGATAATACATGCAGCTGCAGAGAGGTGATACAGCAGTTACTTAAACCAGCTAATCTGCTATATGTGTAATGTTTTTCCTCAAGGGTTTGCCTCAGGTGATGGATAGTCTGGATCAAAACCTGCTTCATGTTATAATCATGGTTCATATTTGTACACTATGAAAGAGATTTTGTGAAACAAGTGGGAAGGGAACTGATGCAAATTTTGTTTTTGCCATCAGAAATGATGGTAAATAATTGAGGCATACAAGAACCCTTCTAACAGAAAGGCCAAATGTGCAGCGTGGGCTGATATTGTTACAGTAAGTACCGACACAGATCTCTGCACTTTATCTTCTTCTTTTTACTTCTTTGGGAAGTTAGCACTTCCTCATTCAGATTTAATTTACAGTGTCGTAGCTTGGACAGTAAATTGTTCTCCAGTTTCTACATTAGGCTTTAGTTTTTCTATAGTTAAATGCCTCTTTGTAGTGTTTGTAGCTATTGTGTTTTTAACAGTTATCAGATGGACTCCAAGAAGATCACTTTGTTTGTCTGGATGACAACATGCTGCATCCAGATGCTCAGCAGCAAGACAGTTATTCTCTTAAACATCTGTCATGTTCTCTAAAACATGCCAGAACTCCTGCTTCACATCTAATAGAGAAACAACAGAATTTTCTCTTTTTGGCCAAAGTCTTCATACTTTTTTAGTTTTGTTAGCATTGAAAAGTTCAATACTTCCTGTTACTCCTTTCAGAAATGAAACTCATATAGTGTATAAATTTGTTATACATAAAGTGAAATATTTCAAGCCTTTATGTTTTGTAAATTTGATAATTATAGCTTACAGATAATAAAACCCAAAATGTAAGGATTTAATATTACATAAGATCATTAAGAAAGCATATTTTAAACAGGATGATTAGTAAAAGGATGTTCATTTCTATGCCCTAATTAGTTGATTGGGCCTCCTATTGCATGAATTACTGCATCAGTGCAGCGTGGCATGGAGGGGATCAGCCTGTGGTTCTGCTGAGGTGTAATGAAAAGCCCAGGTTGCTTTGATAAGAGCATTTAGGTCATCTGCAGTGTTGGATCTGGTGTCTCTCATCTTCCACTTGACAATAGATTATCTATAGGGTTCAGGCCAGTTTGCTGGCCAATCAAGCCCAGTAACACCATGGTAACTGAACCAGCCTTCGGTACCTTTGGCAGTGTGAGCCGGTACTAAGTCCTGCTGTAAAATAAAATTTACATCTCTATACAGCTTGTCAACAGAAGGAAGCATGAAGTGCTCTAAAATTTATTCACAGATGGCTGCATTGAAGGTGGTCTTGATATTTGATATTTGGCATGGTGCCCCAAATGATCACTGCCTGGAGAAACATCACACTGGACTTCAAGAAACATATTCTGTTCCTCTCCACTCTTGCTTGATTGATTTCTGAATGAAATGCAGACTTTACTTTCATCTGAAAAGAAATCAACAGTCCAGTCTCTGGTTCAGGAGTGGTTTGACACGAGGAATGGGACATTTGTAACCCATGTGTAGGATTCATCTTAGCCAAGTGGCCCTTGATGAGCTGAATCCAGCCTCAGTCCACTCCTCATAAATCTCCACCAAAATCCTAAATGAGGTTTGTTTGCGATCTTTTCAAGGCAGCAGTTATCCCTGTTGCTGATGCACCCTTTCCTCTGCACTCTGTCCTTCCACTCAACTTTCTATTAAAATGCACGATACACCACTCTATGAACAACCAGCTTCTTTAGCTATATACAACAATCACTTTCTTAAAGACTGAAAAAAATATTGAACTGTATATTTTACTTTTCTGAGATGTATCTGTACATTGATTTGATTTCTGTGCTCCTGTTTTTCTCTTGGAGCATTCGTTCAGTTCTGATCTGATTCTGTTTCATTAAATAATCACTAGTTCCTACTGAATATATTATGCTGTACTTTCCCCTTTTTTATTGTCAGTTTGTTCACTAAGTCCACACCTCTGGTCTGTTTGCTGCAGCTGGAGTCACTACTTCATTCGTGAGATTTTCAGCTTGGATATCAGATTATCTTTTTTCTACGTTTTGTTCAGAGTAAGTTTCTTCCGTCTGTTTTTCTATTCATTATAAACAGGGGTGAAAGTGAGTCGGTACGGTCCGGTACTGCGTACCACTAAAAGATTCTGCGCCGGTACGCAGTACCAGGAACAGCTGTCTGCTATGAGCCGTCATCCAGAACCAGTTACGGCTGCAAAAATTCACGAGCGCACAAGATCAGATCCGCTACCAATAACACGACTTAATCTGTTATAAATGTAGCTATTTTCCCCTCATTCCACATTGTTTCTGAACTGTTCTGCTATGCTGGAGCCTCAACGCTCCTGCTTTTCTTCTCTCCCCTCGGAGTTCGAGGCTGTTGTGAACGGCCAGCACGAGCACCGCTACGTTTAATGTCTGTCTGCTCGCTGCTAAATACCCCAGTTAAAAGCAAAGGGAGAGTAACTAGTTGTGTTTCATGTTATTTTGCTGAATTACAACAACACAGCACAGCTCGAAAATTGCGTTTATGACCAGAGAGTTCACATACACTACACGAGAGCGCATGCGCGCTTACCTCCAAAACAGAGTGGTTGCCAAGGAAATCACTGTGTTCGATTTAGTGCACTGGTGCACAGACATAAAAACCGGCGCTTGCAGGACGAACAATAAATCACGTACCATCTACAGACTTTTAAATAAAAACCGCGAAAACAACCGAACTGTCAACTTTTTCATTTAAATGAAATGAAAACTTGACCACAATGCAGAGAACAATAACTTCTTTGTTCAAAAGAAAAGACGGAAACTGAAGATGAAAAGTTATGCATCAGAAAATGGTTTATCATTATTTCACAAATGGCAGTTCTTTAACAATTGAAATATATATATATATATATATATATATATATATATATATATATATACAGTATAGACCAAAAGTTTGGACACACCTTCTCATTCAAAGAGTTGTCCTTATTTTCATGACTATGAATATTGTAGCTTCAAACTGAAGGCATCAAAACTATGAATTAACACATGTGGAATTATATACTGAACAAAAAAGTGTGATACAACTGAAAATATGTCTTATATTCTAGGTTCTTCAAAGTAGCCACCTTTTGCTTTGATTACTGCTACGCACACTCTTGGCATTCTGTTGATGAGCTTCAAGAGGTAGTCACCTGAAATGGTTTTCACTCTAGAGGTGTGCCCTGTCAGGTTTAATAAGTGGGATTTCAAGACTTATAAATGGGGTTGGGACCATCAGTTGTGTTGTGCAGGAGGTGGATACAGTACACGGCTGATAGTCCTACTGAATAGACTGTTAGAATTTGTATTATGGCAAGAAAAAAGCAGCTAAGTAAGGAAAAACGAGTGGCCATCATTACTTTAAGAAATGAAGGTCAGTCAGTCCGAACAATTGGGAAAACATTGAAAGTGTCCCCAAGTGCAGTCGCAAAAACCATCTAGCGCTACAAAGAAACTGGCTGACATGAGGACCGCCCCAGGAAAGGAAGACCAAGAGTCAACTCTGCTGCGGACGATAAGTTCATCTGAGTCACCAGCCTCAGAAATCGCAGGTTAACAACAGCTCAGATTAGAGAACAGGTCAATGCCACACAGAGTTGTAGCAGCAGACACATCTCTAGAACAACTGTTAAGAGGAGACTGTATGAATCAGGCCTTCATGGTAAAATAGCTGCTAGGAAACCACTGCTGAGGACAGGCAACAAGCAGAAGAGACTTGTTTGTGCTAAAGAACACAAGGAATGGACATTAGACCAGTAGAAATCTGTGCTTTGGTCTGATGAGTCCAAGTTTGAGATCTTTGGTTCCAACCACCGTGTCTTTGTGCGGCGCAGAAGAGGTGAACGGATGGACTCTACATGCCTGGTTCCCACCGTGAAGCATGGAGGAGGAGGTGTGATGGTGTGGGGATGCTTTGCTGGTGACACTGTTGGGGATTTATTCAAAATTGAAGGCATACGGAACCAGCATGGCTACCACAGCATCTTGCAGCGGCATGCTATTCCATCCGGTTTGCGTTTAGTTGGACCACCATTTATTTTTCAACAGGACAATGACCCCAAACACACCTCCAGGCTGTGTAAGGGCTATTTGACCAAGAAGGAGAGTGATGGGGTGCTGCGCCAGATGACCTGGCCTCCACAGTCACCAGAACTGAACCCAATCGAGATGGTTTGGGGTGAGCTGGACCGCAGAGTGAAGGCAAAAGGGCCAACAAGTGCTAAGCATCTCTGGGAACTCCTTCAAGACTGTTGGAAAACCATTTCAGGTGACTACCTCTTGAAGCTCATCAACAGAATGCCAAGAGTGTGCGTAGCAGTAATCAAAGCAAAAGGTGGCTACTTTGAAGAACCTAGAATATAAGACATATTTTCAGTTGTTTCACACTTTTTTGTTCAGTATATAATTCCACATGTGTTAATTCATAGTTTTGATGCCTTCAGTGTGAAGCTACAATATTCATAGTCATGAAAATAAAGAAAACTCTTTGAATGAGAAGGTGTGTCCAAACTTTTGGTCTGTACTGTATATATATAGGGGTTGGACAATGAAACTGAAACACCTGTCATTTTAGTGTGGAAGGTTTCATGGCTAAATTGGACCAGCCTGGTAGCTAGTCTTCATTGATTGCACATTGCACCAGTAAGAGCAGAGTGTGAAGGTTCAATTAGCAGGGTAGGAGCACAGTTTTGCTCAAAATATTGAAATGCACACAACATTATGGGTGACATACCAAAGTTCAAAAGAGGACATATTGTTGGTGCACGTCTTGCTGGCGCATCTGTGACCAAGACAGCAAGTCTTTGTGATGTATCAAGAGCCACGGTATCCAGGGTAATGTCAGCATACCACCAAGAAGGACGAACCACATCCAACAGGATTAACTGTGGACGCAAGAGGAAGCTGTCTGAAAGGGATGTTCGGGTGCTAACCCGGATTGTATCCAAAAAAACATAAACCACGGCCTGCCCAAATCACGGCAGAATTAAATGTGCACCTCAACTCTCCTGTTTCCACCAGAACTGTCCGTCGGGAGCTCCACAGGGTCAATATACACGGCCGGGCTGCTATAGCCAAACCTTTGGTCACTCATGCCAATGCCAAACGTCGGGTTCAATGGTGCAAGGAGCGCAAATCTTGGGCTGCCATATCATGGCATTCCCTTGGCCCAAAACTTGTGCTAGATGGGCCAAGGACTACCGAACCATTCTTGAGGACCATGTGCATCCAATGGTTCAAACATTGTATCCTGAAGGCGGTGCCGTGTATTGGGATGACAATGCACCAATACACACAGCAAGACTGGTGAAAGATTGGTTTGATGAACATGAACGTGAAGTTGAACATCTCCCATGGCCTGCACAGTCACCAGATCTAAATATTATTGAGCCACTTTGGGGTGTTTTGGAGGAGCGAGTCAGGAAACGTTTTCCTCCACCAGTATCACGTAGTGACCTGGCCACTATCCTGCAAGAAGAATGGCTTAAAATCCCTCTGACCACTGTGCAGGACTTGTATATGTCATTCCCAAGACGAACTGACGTTGTATTGGCCGCAAAAGGAGGCCCTACACCATAATAATAAATTATTGTGGTCTAAAACCAGGTGTTTCAGTTTCATTCACCAACTCCTGTATATTCTACATCGTTAAGTGATTCTGATTTCTGCCTTATACAGACAGCCTACAGTAAAGTAAAATATTGATACGTTTTAATTAGTTTGAGTTTGGACTTTGCTGAGAGAGAGAGAGATACCGAGGGGGCCACAGATGAGAGTAACAATTAACACACGCACGTGCTTGCATCCAGGGGTGAAAGTAGTCTTCAATTTTATATGTATATATATATATATGCCCCCAATGCCTCCCCAGCAACCCCCTCTAGCTCCGCCCCTAAGTACGGGCAAGAATTTAAAACTGCTTTCACCCCTGATTATAAAAGTTTATAGTTGATTTCCAGTTCTGCTTTGAACTTCTGTTCTATTGTAAAAATGAGATTTTCAGCAACCTCAAAGCACAAAATTTACTCTGAGCTATTTTTTTCCCTTTTAAGTCTCTATATATGAGTACAAATACAGTCAAATTTAATAAGTTAGAATAGGCATTACGATGAGGCTCACTTGTCAGATTAAAAGCACCTTTTGAGAATAACCTTTAAACAGATATTAAACATACTTTTCAGTAAGCCTATATTTTTTATTGGTATGATGTAATATTCTAATGTTAAATGTAACGTTGTCATTAGCTGCAACCTGAAAATCTTAATAATTAATAAAAACAAAGGCTTAAAGACATCAGTCTGTATGTAATTAATCTACATAATGTGTTTCCCTTAGTGAATTAAGTTACTGAAATAAATGAACTTTTAAATAGTTTTCGTAGTTTTAAATATGACTGTATATATCTGTGAAAAGTTTTATTTATTTAGAAACAGATTCTAGGAAAACTCGTTTTCAGTCTGACAGCTTAAGGAGGACGATCAGAGTCTGATGGCAGGTCTGTCTGAGAACGTGCTGACAGTCAACATGTTACTGAGTGTCTTCTTTCTTCCAGGTGAGCTGTTTGTTTACTTCCTTTTATTTAGAGACATCACATAAATCATTTTTAGTCTAAAACATTTGATCCTGATATTGTTTAAATGCTCCACATGAAACCTGCCGCAGCTGAACTGGAGTTTATAGATCGTGAATTTTCTCTGCAGGCAGATTTTTCTCCACATTATTTTTTATCATTAGTCTTTTTTACAGGTATTTTAGGTGGTTGTCCCAATCCAGTCCTCTTTGCTGACACACCTGGGCAGATTGAAGCACTTAGTGGATCTTGTTTGCAAATCCCATGCAGATATAATACAACTGATCCCAGCTACAACATCACTAGACCTATCTATGGAGCTTGGTTGAGAGCTACCACTACACTTAATGCCAAATCAAGGCCTGTTATTTTCAACAGCAGTGGGTCAGTTAACACCTATTCACTGGAAATGATTGGAAACCTGACAGAGAAAAACTGCACCACTCTGTTTCCTGATGTAAAAACCAGTTATACAGACAGATACTTCTTTCGGATTATGAACTGGCCGTTTAGAGCAACAGATGTTTGTGAGCCTGTTAACATAACAGTAAGAGGTAAGAAAGTTTTTGATTTATCAAACAATGATACTGAGGTACAATGTAATTCATTATACATAACCCTGTCATATTTAGATTATTTTGATTCAACTTAAAAGTTTGTTTCCTGTATGAAATGATATGGCTTCACTCAGAAGATAATGAAACAATGTCAAAGAAGTATCAATTTTAATTTTTTTTAAATGTTTTATATAAATAATGCATTGCAATAATTATTTATTCCCATCTCAAACATCAAAGAAGAAATCTTTTTTGGCCTCAGAGAAATCAGACCCCTTATTGTAATTACTGACCAGCTTTTTCATGTTTCTGCTGGTAGTTTGACAACATTTTGTTGCTCCAAGTGTTTCAGGTTGGACCCTAATCTTTAGCTCCCTCCACAGGGACTCTAAAACATTAATATTACTTCTAGTCAGAAGAAGCATTTTGGTAACATTAAAAGTTTATTTCAAGCCTAAAAGTACCAGCGGCAAGAATATATTTGGGCTAAACCGTGTGTTACAGTGTAAGAACTGTGATTTGCAAGGGTTACCAAAAAAAAAAGAATTATAGATTGTCTTTAAGATTTTTTAAACATAAACATTAAACAATAAAAGTGAGTTCATATTTTCAAATAACTGCATAGAAAGCATACATATTTTCTCATGTTTGTAAGCAACTTTAAGTCAAGATTAGAGACAGCAAGGAGGTGGACAAGATGAAGCTCCAACAAAACAATATCAGAGATGTGTGATCAGGGATGAAGAAGATCACAGGCTTCAAGCAGAAGGATGATCGGACCGATGGATGTCTGGACAGAACCAATGAACTAAACACATTCTTCAATAGGTTCAGTTCAGGAACAAGCTCAGCATCCTCCTCTCCTGCTCACAGCCAAACAGACATCCCACCACCTTTCACCCACAGCTTTCAGGTCACACCGCAAATGTTTTATCTTCCACCTTGGCCTTGGACCCTTCTGCTTCTGCATGTTTGCCTTCAACCAAATCAGAAGATGCTTATGATGCATTTGCCTCTCCCTGGCAACAACTAGAGAGACTGAACTGGAATAAGGCTGCAGGTCCAGATGTTGTCAGCCTTAAAGTCCTGAAAGCCTTTGCAGAGCAACTATGTGGGATTTTGCAGCACCTCTTCAACCTTAGCCTGGCCCAGAAGAAAGTTCCAGTGTTGTGGAAGACCTGCTGTCTTGTTCTGGTGCCAAAGAAAACTTACCCATCAGTCCTCAATGACTGCAGACCTGTTTCCCTGACATCCCACATCATGAAGGTCCTGGAGAGAGTCCTAGGAGGCCTCCACAATCTCCTGGATCAAAGACTACCTGACAAACAGACCACAGTTTGTGAGACTGAAGGGTTGTGTGCCTACCCAGGTAGTCAGCAGCACAGGAGCACCACAGGGGACGGTACTCTCACCATTCCTTTTCACTCTGTACACCTCAGAGTTCCAGTACAAGACAGACTCCTGTCATCTGCAGAAAAACTCGGATGATTCTGCAGTTGTGGGATGGATCAGAGATGGACAAGAAGCTGAGTACAGGAAGGTGGTGGACCGCTTTGTGGAATGGTGTGGAAACAATCATCTCATCTTGAACGTTAATAAAACAAAGGAGATGATTGTAGATTTTAAAAGAAACAGTAATAGGTCAAACACTATTTCCATCCTGGGAGAAGAAGTGGAGGTGGTGGAGGAGTACAAATACCTGAGTGTTCACCTGGACAACATACTAGAGTGGAAATGCAACTGTGAAGCAAACTACAAGAAGGGACAGAGCTGAATGTACTTATTGAGGAAGCTTAGGACCTTCAGTGTTTGCAGCAAGATGCTGCATATCTTCTATACGTCTGTAGTGGAGAGTGTGATTTTTTTTGCCATCATCTGCTGGGTAGCAGCATCAGAGGCAGAGACTTAAAAAGCTCAACAAGCTGATAATGAAGGCTGGATCTGTTCTGGCGACTCCTCTGGAACATCTGTAGAACACTCCAGATGTTCCACTTCATAAACTGAAGAACATTATGGAGAACCCTGAGCATCCTCTTCATCAGACCGTTGTACAACAACAGAGTGTCTTCAGTCAGAGGCTTCTTCAGATCTGCTGTAAGACAGAGCGCTACAGGAGATCCTTCCTGCCCACAGCCATCAGCATCTACAGCAGCTCTTTGAAGAAACCTGCATAATATGAGCTACAACAACATTTAATTTCCCTTTGGGGTTAATAAAGGATTTTTGAATTGAATTGAATAGACCAAAAATTGGCCGATGTAGCATCTTAGCACAAACTTTTTCAGCCAAAACAAAACATGGTGTCCATGAATTTAAAAACATTTTAACTTTTCTCATAGAAAAATTAGAGAAATCAGACATCTAGTCCAGAATTATCACCCATGTTGGGGATACCCTCTACAACATTTTTTCAGCTAATCTTTTCTTGTCTGCAACACAAAAATGTAACACTGAAAAACTGCAGAGTGCAAACATATTCTTTTATGTTTGAGACAAACTATATTGAAAACCTATTGACAATTAAGCTATTGTAAATATTTTACATATGTTTTCACTTAACAATGATGCAGCACTTTACATAACCACAACCCCCCCCAGTTTATTTTAGCTTGACAACATCTCAAAACATTTAATAAATTTGTGTATTTGCAAAGTGCTGTATCTGCTGTATATGTTTCTGTTGATGAAAATGTTTGTCGACTGATCTTGCCAACCGCCTTTAAACACCAGAAGAAGAAGAATAAGAATAAAGAAAAAACATGAACAAAAGGGGAAATGAGATATTAGAGGGAAACAACAACCTAAGGCCTAAACACTTAACAAAATGGGGAACCAAAGGAACGCTGACTAAAAATAAACAAACCCAAACAAACACTGACTGACCAAACTGAGGATAAAGCAGAGGAAAACACACTGGGAGGCAGAAAAAAAAACAAACTGTAGGAAAAAACAGAAAACATGAATACAAAACCTGAACAAGAAACCTCTGGTTAACAGTAAAAAAAACAAAACACAAAGTCCAAAATGTCACATCCTGACACTAACATCCTCTTTTACAAAAACAGGAAGTATAAATATCACACCTGTTGGCTTTGACCTGACATTTTCTTTCAAACAGAAAAGCTGCTCTTTGGATGTTTTAGTCCGTAACTGAAATTCACGAGGTGTCAGATTTATATTTTTCTCATTGTTTTATCTGCAGATGATTCTGGTAAGAAAACTTTAAAAAATCTACATGTTTATGACAATATGGTTTTCTTTGCTATAAAACTGTGATGCTTTGTATTTAAAAAGTTCTTTTTAAAATAATACATTCATTATTATAAAGCTATGCTACAGTTATTCTTGAGCTCTATGATGAAAGTTGCTGTAAGACTTTTTTTACACAATTTGTTGAAAACACTGAAATGCAGCAGCTGTTTTCATCTTAATTCCAGCCTGAGAGATGAAGGGAGGTTTGATGGCAGCTCTGTCTGAGAACGTGCTGACAGTCAACATGTTACTGAGTGTCTTCTTTCTTCCAGGTGAGCTGTTTGTTCTTCGTTCATTTGGAGACACATGAATCATTTGTAGTCTGAAATATAAATCCTGATATTGTTTAAAGGCTCCACATGTAACATACTGCAGCTGAACTGGAGTTTGTGCATCATTGCTCCAGATTGTTTTCATCTTTAGTTTGTTTTTACAGGTATTAATGCTAATAGTTGTGGTTGGAGCACCACCGCTCGTCATCATTACAACACCAAACCGACTGCAGCACTGAGCGGATCTTGCTTGCACGTCCCATGTAGCTTCACAGCTGAAAAAGGAAGCCAAAATTTTGACAGTAGTAAAGAACCCGTGCAGCATGGATTAAAGATGGGAAAAAATATTTATAACACAAAATGGGTTTAACACAAATTTAGTCACATTTACTGGAGTTCTGAGTAAGAAAAACTGCACTCTCGTTTTCTGATATAAATACAAGTCAAGCGGGCAAATACTTCCTCAGAATAGAGAATGATGGCTACAAGGGAACAGCTTGTTCTGATCCGCTTCAGATAACAGTTAAAAGGGAAAGTTTTTTCTTACTCAAACTCCACAAAGTTATAGAAATACTTTTCTAGCTTTGTCTTTTATCAGCTCCCTGACACAAATCTTCAAAGGATTATTAGAAAAATTTTTTCCCCAAGTAAAAAAACCCATCCCCACTAACCCTTTTTTACCAGTTTATGTGTTTTTTTATATTTACTGTATATTTAAGTGGATCTTATAGTCCAGTGGGGTTTTTGTGGTACCATGTAAGTAAGTTTGGAAGGAGGGAGAAACACAACCTGAAGAGACAAAGACTTCTTGAACATCAGCTTAAAACATTTATTTTTTTTCATACTTTATATTCTCACTCTTTGATTACAGTAAATGTTGTTACATGAATGAATTTTTTAATCTGATTTTGGGACAGAAGCCCCAATAAAAACAGAGAAACCTCAGTATTGTGAGATGTTCACAATAATCAGACTATTTACAGTTTTTACTGTTAATGTCCAAACCCCAGATTTCCCTTTTGGAGTCCCGGATTAACATCTCTGGTGGTGATCTGAAGGAGCATCAGTCTGTCACTATAACCTGCTCAGCTTTGACTCCCTGTCCCATAAACCCCCTGAAATCACCTGGAATCTCCAACAGACTCTCACAGCAAAAAGAGCAAACACAGATGGAAAACCTTTTACAACTAAAATCCGGGAACATCACTCTGTCAGACACACATGATGGAAAAAATCAGATGTTCTGCCCCAGATATCCTGTGAATGGAGGAAAAAGACAGCAGAGACAAATGTGACTCTCAGTGTTTCATGTAAGTGATCCTGTCAGCACATCATGGTTCAGCTGGTTTTCTGATCAAAAAGTTTAATGTGTCCCATTTTCCTCAGATGCCCTAGAAACACCTCAGCATCCATCAGTCCAAATTGGGGTCAGCAGGTAGCTGGGTGGGCCCAAACTGCTCCAGCAGAGCCCCAAGCCTCCTGCCAGCTTCACCTGGTTCAGGGAAAAGCAAACATGGAGCCCCATTAATGTATCTGGGGGGCAGGTTTTTCGCTTCAATGTTACTGAGGGAGGAGGTTTTACTGTGTGGCCCAAAAATTTTTGGGAATGAGACGTCATCAAGGATCTGTGTTGCTGTTTTAAGTAAATGTTGCTGCTTC
Organism: Crenichthys baileyi; assembly: GCA_036173005.1. NCBI lineage: Eukaryota > Metazoa > Chordata > Actinopteri > Cyprinodontiformes > Goodeidae > Crenichthys > Crenichthys baileyi. Next base: position 178,173 of record JAHHUM010002912.1, read on the forward strand.
TTGCTTTATATCCTGATTCTTATAATATGTTTTTTGCTCACGTTTTTTTTTGTACTTTTTTAATAGAAACACAGAACAATAACATCAGAAGTTGCTCTATGAAAGATCAGTATATATAGTGCTAATTTTAAGTTTACACACAGTCTCATCAGCATGACTGTCTTTTGGGTTTTAAATGATGCATTAAATTAGCTTTCTTTTCAAGGTCTAAATATTTTGTCTTACACTTCAGTTAATTTGAAAGCTAAAAGATTTTAGAGCAGAAGTTAAATTTTTTTAATTTTTTCGCAGGGTTTTCTCTAATCCACACAGAAATAAAATGATTTTTACAGGTTCTGTCAAAACTCTGGCCAGGATATTTGACCACTGTTTTTTAAAAAAAGGTAGACCTCATTTAAAACTAGCAGAGGTTTGACCCAAATCCAGAATCATAGTTTCAGGCCTCTTTATCCATTTTCCCCCCCCCCCCAAAACGATTTTCTATGTGTTTAGGATCAATGCTCTCTGGAAACACCAAAAGGGCAAAGTTTTTATCATCAGACTAAAATTTACCTCTGATGAAAATGAATGTTTTTAGGACCGATCCTGGAACCATCCAAGCTTAGGCCTGTTATAAACTGGAAAAAGAAAACTGGACCACCAGTGTCTTTGTTCACAGTGAAGCAAATCTCATATCAACATAGACTGATATGGTGCTGAGGAAAAGAAAATAGTCTTCTCTGAACTCCTCACCTTCAAATTCTACTGAAACCTGTAGCTGTATACAAAGACAAGCCAAATGCTTTCTGGAAAATATTTTGGTCAGAGGAGACAAAGACTGAGCTGTTTAGGCATAATGACAAAAAATAATGTTTGCAGGAATTAATGGGGGCTTTTAAAATCAAAGAGTTGACTGATTGTCAACCATGGTGGTGGCAGCATGATGCTGAGGCTGTATTTGGTCACAAGTGATACTGGTACATTACAGAGAGGATGTAATTAGAAAGAAGAAATACTTCTAATATCAAACATTTCACTTAGAGTCAAACAAACTAGAACTTGTTTAACACTAAAATTATGGCTCTGATGTATAAACCCCAGATTCTCCTTGGAGTCCCAGCATTAACATCTCTGGTGGTGATCTGAAGGAGCATCAGTCTGTCACTATAACCTGCTCAGCTTGACTCCCTGTCCACACTCACCTCCTGAACTCACCTGGAATCTCCAACAAGACTCTCACAGACAAACAGAGACAAACACAGATGGAACCTTTACAACTAAAATCCAGGAGAACATCACTCTGTCAGACACACATGATGGATAAAACATCAGATGTTCTGCCAGATATCCTGTGAATGGAGGAAAAAAAGACAGCAGAGACAAATGTGACTCTCAGTGTTTCATGTAAGTGATCCTGTCAGCACGTCATGGTTCAGCTGTTTCTGATCAATAAAGTTAATGTGTCCCATTTTCTCAGATGCTCCTAGAAACACCTCAGCATCCATCAGTCCATCAGGTTTGGTTGTCAGCAGGTAGCTGGGTGGAGCTGAACTGCTCCAGCAGAGCCAACCCCCTTTTGCCAGCTTCACCTGGTTCAGGAAAACAGCAAAAACATGGAGCCCATTAATGTATCTGTGGGGCAGGTTTACAGCTTCAATTTACTGAGAGGGGGGAAAGATTTTTACTGTGGGGGGCAAAAATTTATCTGGGTAATGGAGACGTCATCAAGGGATCTGTCTTCAAATTAAGGGTAGATATCTGACCTGAAGGAATTTTCATTAAAACCCATAAAAAAAGCTTTCTTCTAAAGGCATTGGGCTTTTTTATTTTTGCTTCCTTTTTTTTTAGATTTTTTTTTTTCTCTTAAGATTCGCTGAATCAAGGTCTAATCTGGGTGATAATCTCAGCAGGGGGTTACTGCAGCCTTTTTCCCTTGTTCGCTTGCCTGGTTGTGTCAGTTTTGGGTGAGTAATAGACCTCCAACACAATGTAGACACAAAACAGTGATTTTTTCAGCTAAACCCTTGAGATCAAAGGTGAAAAATTTAAAGGGAAACTCATCTTCCCAGTTTAAAACAATTTTTTATACTACCATACAAAATTCTGGATAAAGGGGAGTAATTTTTAATAAATATCAAATAAATTTTTTTTTGTGCTGCGGTCCAGGAAAACGATAGAGGAGGGTTTTTTTCATTTTACAATTCCCCCCAAAATAATGCTCATGCGGGTTTTAATGGTTTTCCCAAAAAACTTATTGGCATTAAAAGGGGGACACATTGAATCTGATATGAGACCCCATTATTTATGTTACTTCGGAAAAGATTTATTCCTTATATTCATTCCAGCCTGGTAAAGTATCAGTAGGGTTTGGGTTTTTTGGTATGGCAAAAATTTTTTATTACATTATTTGACTTTTTTTGTGCAGATGAAACCAGTTTCAAAAACAAGCTTTTTAGTTCAGCCTTCGGTTTTTGTCCTTTCAGGCTCATCAGAAAATGAAATAAGACATTAATTTTGATGTGATTTTTTATTTTTAAACTCCAGTAAAGTTTTTTTCTCAGATCACTCTAGACCTTCAGTTTATTCTAACAGCTCTCTAATGTCTTTCCCAGGTGCCTTCAGGTAAAAACGTCCAACTAAAACAACAGACTCAGGTGGGGAAAAATGTTCAGTTTTTCTTTAAAAAGCACCCCCAGTGAATTTTTTTTTCTGTACTTTTTTAACAGAATCAGCCTGAAAGAAACAAATTTCACTTTTCTACAGAGTCAAAAAAAAGTGTGGAGGTTTACGATCAGATCTCAGGCAGTGAAAAAAAGGCTAAAACCCATTAGGGGGAAATGATCACCCTGGAAGAAGACCCCTGAAGTTTCCTTCATATCGGTGCAGGAGGGGGGGAAACGGAGGAGGGGTGTACGCACAGATTCCAGGCAAAAAAAACTCTCAACACAGACAGCTGACAATCCAGAGAGTCTCTACGCTGAAGTGAAAAAAAAGAATAACTTCTGTTGTGCGATTAGATGTTTAGTTTTATTTCTATCATGGGTTACTTTATGTTTCAGACAGAAAGTTTTGGTTCATGATTTGAATTTTTTATTATTTGTTAAAATATTTTTTAATCAAAATAATAAAAAAAAAAAAGCAGTTACCACATTTTAAAGATATATTCTTTAAACCGGGCAGCTTTTATTGATATCTTAGGTTTTTTGTAATTATTGAGGATTGATTTTTAAAAAACATTAATGTTTAACTAATTTTACTGAAATAGTCCAAAATTAAAAATAACTTATCAGCTTTATTTTTTTTTCATTTAACATTCAGTTTAGCTGCTACAGACTAAATGCAAAACAGAAACATAGATGCTTTACTATGTTTAGAACAATTTATCATTTTTTAAAGCCCCTATATATGAGCTGTTGGATTTGCCTCCATGATGTGCAGATGCAGACCAGCTGGGTTTTATGCTGAAAACAGGCTGGTTTTAAACACAACATTTTTTAAAACCTCTGAAACTATCATTTATGATCACTGAGTTGTTACTTCATAACTTCAGCTTGCACATTTAGCAATAAAACAAAAACCCGTCTTTTCTCAGAAATGGATGGTTTTTCTTCTTTTTCTCCATTACCGACTTGTTCCTACTTTTCTCATGGTGCGTCACATTTTTTTTAAAAACATAATTTGCTGTTTGATCCAATTGAGCTTGTTTAATTTTAGGAACATAGTGAATTTCTGGGGATTCAGGGGGGGGTGTCGTCGTTAAGACGATCATGCTTCATAGTTACTGTTATCTGAGGCTCCTCTATCTATGCTTGATTAAGGTTAAATACTTCTGCAGCAGAGCGTCGTAGATCTTAATTTTCTTCATTTTTTAGGAGACAATTTTCTTATCTCCTAATGATGCCCCCCACCAGGACCCCAATCAAGGGAGCGAGAGTCCCTAGGATGGGAAGAAAAAAAATCCACCTCCTGGACTTTTGAGCCGACTGTTTGCGTTTTAAGCCAATTCTTTAAGCCGATTTTTCTGTTTTTTCAATCTTCGGTGTTGAGAAGGAGATAACTTAATGTTACCTTTTAAAATATTCAGAGAATCGCAAACAGGGCTTGAAGGAAGTCAGGTGAGCAGTTGGAGAGTATATCTTTTTGCTTCCGAGGAGCAGGTTGATAACGCACCCTCAGTATGGGTGTGTTCCTCGTTATACGCACAGACATGCTGATGTCCTGCTTGGTTTTGGGGACATAGACAGGCCACTGGTGAGGAAGTATTCCCGTTCTCAGCCTGTATTGTTCTGGACAGGTAGGTGTGAGATCGAGGATAAAATATCCATGAGGCTTTCTGGTTGCATCTCCAAAACTCTCTAGAGATCTTTTTCAGATGGGAAGATTTGATGGGCTAGTATACTCAACTACTTACACTTTATCACTCTGGTTTTTCAAAGAAGACCATATAATTACTGTTCAGACTAATAGTTCTGCTAAATTTCCCTTGATGAAAAGTAAGCATCATAATGCTCATATCTTTATGATGACAAAATTGCGTAAAGATCTTTACGACGTCCAGGTCCTGGCTCACTTAGAATAGCAGGTCGTCCAGAATTATCAGATGTTTTTGATCAGGAGGAAATATATTTTCCTCTTGAAAAGAATAAGGCAGTCCCTAAACAAATTTCATATTTTTAGTCTGCAGTTTAGCATACAAACATTGAAAAGAAGTATAAATCCATACAATATTTTCAGGAACACAATCCATCACATGAAAGCAATTGTCCAAACGCTTTTTACAAAAAAGGATTTTCCACATCCACTCGGCCCAACGATTAAACAAGAAAAGGGTGTCTTAAGTCTTGGTTAAAAATCTACGTCTTCTAGGTCTGTAGAGTACCACATTTCTTTTCTTTTCTTTTCTTTATTCTAATAGCAAAAAGGAAGCGTTCTACCAGTAGGCAACAGCCATCTTTTGTCATATACCACCCTAAATCTTTTTATGAATGTTGCATTTTTTAACTGAAACCTTCATTTATTTCATAGCCATAGCCATAGCTTTTAGGCTCAGAGGGAATAAAATGAAGAATGGAGTTCAAATCCAATTCTTTAGTCAGATTTCCAAGATAGATCCCTGTTTCCTACAGAGTCTATTCTTTAGAAATAAAATAAATCAAATAATCTGTATCAAAATAAAGAATTCTGTCCTGGAGCTGTTGGAGGGACCCTAGCAGTTTTAAACGTGCATAAGCAGTATTAAATGCTGCAATGAAGACGTTTGTTTTGTTAGGGGGAGCAATGCAGAGTTTATTATAACACCACTGAACCAAGACTATTTCAGGATCGAGAAAGTATTTAAGAATATACTTTACAGAAAACAGAAGGTCAAAAAATTCTTCCGGCTCGCTGATGATTCTAGTTGAGTCTGATGATTTTTCTGGGCAAATTAACCCCAGAAAGGCATAATTTAGCCACTTGTCTTTTTGCCAGATTCACCTCAATTTTGGAAGGATCCATCTGAATGCCCTCATTAGCTCGGAAATCTGCAATGTAGTTTTTTCTTTTGTTCATCAGTAACCACCTCTGCAGGAAAACCAGAGGACTCTTGTTTTCCTTTTAGAACCGTATTGATGAATTAAACAATATTATCACTACTGTGTTTCTCAAAGTACTATAAGAATTTTCTCCACCCGATACCTGTGCTCCAATGCTTTGTTAAACTTCTCAGTCAACCACTCACCCGTTAAGTTGCTCTTCCTTATTATGCCTGCAAAAAATGCTTGATTATTTATCTGGGCGCAGGTACGGCAGAGCGTGAAAACCAGTTTTCTCTTTTTTATTTGGACGGTAAAATTGGGAAAAACATGCCTCAACATCAAACCAAAATATTTTCTGGGATCATCAAAGTTTTTGTAAATGATCGTGGGGTGTCCTAGAGGAAAGGATTGGGTCTTCATTACTGAGGGATATGAGATTACATCCTGATAAGCAACACTTTCATCAGGACCGGCCGAGAAGTTTAATCTGACAGCATTCGTCCTGCCACCGTAATGAGCATCTCGCGGAGAAAGTGGTTCAGGTGCATTTTAGTTCTGCATGCATTCTTTTTACCGCATGATTGGCCTTTTTCATGTTTTCCTATTCATGTTCCCAGATTACCTCAACTCTGAGACCGTGAACCGATTTTAAGACCTCTAGTCTCTGCATCGTCGCTGCATAGATTTCCTCATTATGGACGCGCCTTAAAGGGGATTCGGCATGCGGATTCAGGTAGGATTACCCAGACTGCCAGAAGCAGCCAGAAAATTTATAAGCCAAGTTGACCCCGCCCACATCCGCGTACCCATCTAGGAGGTATGAGCCAACTTTTTTCTTACCTGAACAGAGAGCATGCTGAATGCGTATGTTTCTGGAGAAAGAACGAAACTCAGGGCATTGCACGGATCAGTTTGGAAATAGCTTCGTGGATTTCGTGTAATCTATCACTGAATCGCGAGCGTGTTTTAGACGCAGGAAATTACACAGAAATGTCTTCATACATGCAGCTGCAATTGTGATTTTAGTAAAAAGATCCACGTGTCTCTTCAAAGAATTGCTTTGAATTTCTTGCATCCTTACAAGAGAATTTCTACATAATTTTTGCAATAGCAGAGAGCCTCTTTTTCAAAACAGAATGTTCTGACTCACTTCCCTGTACCAAGCATAAAACTTCTCCTGATCTGAGGGGGACATCTGATCCACCAAGTATTCGTTGGGGTTGGAGTATGCTGCAATATACTTTAGGTTTTCTGCTGAGGAGAACCTGTGAGGGAAATAGCCTCTTGAAAAGCTTTCAAACCGCAGAGCTTTAGGCATTGCACTAAGTCTCATTGAAAGAAAACTTAAACTGTCAATAAATCTTAATTTATAGTCTGGTTCAGTAAAGCAGAGAATCTTGCTACCCTGCATTATAATAGAAAGTTTTATTACCAACTGAACCATGGCTTCTAGGATCAGATAGAAATAAATCCATGCCTGTTGGGAACAATAAATGTAAACTGATACAACGGTTTTCTGAAATGCAGGTTAAAATCCCGGATAAAGTCCCGGCCATAATCAGCCCATTCGATTCCTTTCACCTGCTTTTTGCAAATCAGATATCATCGACAAACGTTTCAAAGAAAATTATTTTGTCATTGAGTTTTTCCTGACACAGTTGAATATAACACATGTGATCTTTACTGGCTTCATCTGAGTCTCCAGGTAATATCTCATTGTAGATGGGACATTTTGGCACTGGCAAATGTGTGGTTTTTCAGTCGTAGTCAAAGGAATAACAAGTTCTCTGACATTTGAGGCATCTCTTTATGCTATCACAAGAACAAACATAAATTTTTAGTTTTTGGTCAAATTTATGGCATTTTATGCTTGACATAACACAATGGATCACATGAGGTTCTGTTACAATTGGAACAAATTTCAGCTCGGAACAAGATGGATCATTGCAGATAGGACAAAATCCATGCAATAATGCATTTGATCTGTGGTAAAAGGGGAAAAGCAATAATTGCAGACATAATTACTCCCTAGGAATGCTTTTAGTGAAAATGTTTTTTTTAGCATTTCCTCAAAAGATACAGATATCAGGGGGGGACAAGTGTCTGATCTGTAAGACCAGCGAGACGCTGCCATTGTGTCTCTCGTTGTATAGCCTGTGCATCGGGGAGATTGTGGTCAGATGTGTGAGCTAAACTGATGACAAAGCACAAGGTGATCTTCTCGAATTGTTTACGATAACACATGTTGCCTCTAGGGTGACTTAAACCCCAGATGTCTGCCCTCTAACGGTCTCAAAAAATTTTTCTAATAGATTTTAAAGCTTTTTTCTAACAGCCTGCAGTACTATGTTGTTCTGAGAAACACTTTGTTCTTCAGTTTCCCCAGAGGACGTTCCAACAGCTGGAAGAAATTATCTATTTGATCCTGACAGGGTCTGGCGAGGCGAATGTTGAGCGGATTAATTCTCTGAGAGCATGTCCCAATGGCTGGAGAAATTATTTGATTTATCTCATTAAATATTTTGCAAAGTTCTGAAAAAATGATTCTGTAACATTCTGGTTTATTTGCGGTTGCTGATTAACAGCTGTTTTTCTTGTTCATTTAGGATGGTGTTTGACTAAGGAAAAATCTCCCATTTTTAAAAAACACTCTGAATTTCTACTTTTTAAAAATTCGATTAGCTTTAAAGAAAAGTTGGACAAATCTCGCTTACAGTTGAAAAAGTTATCAAGCTCATCCAAAAACAAGATCTTCAGCTTCAATCTGTGAGGGGGGATGACCTTTTTTAAATTGGTCTGACGTGGTGTCGTCATGGAAGATCTGCCTCGCCCTTTCCCCCTTCTAGGTAAATAAAAAACAAATATTATTTTATTTATTTCTTATAAATAAAAAATAAAAAAAAGTATTGATAAATAATGAAAAAAATTCACCTATCATCCTGTTTCGAGCAAGTGAGGACTTGCCTCCAAAGAAACTCTCATGGTGGGGACTCATATGAAAAAATTGTCTATAAACAAAAATAAGATTAGTTTGTCTTTTATCATTCAAATATATTTTTTTTTTCACTTGTTTCATTATTTATTTAATGGAAGAAAGAAAAACCTTTTTTTTTTAATTCTTAAAAAATATTAATTAATTCAATCAGATCAAATTTCTCACCTAATATTCTTCTAACAGTTGTAAGCAGTCTAAAACATCGCGTCTTTTAATTCATAGTGGTGGGATAGGAGGCCTGCTTGATGTCAGTGTTGCTGAGAAAGGAAAAATAAAGGTTAGATGAAAATAAACACAACTATCATCACTTTGTTCCATGATGATCACATTACAGGAAGTCCAGTTAGAACCGTTTACTTCCTGTATGGCCTATGAACAAATGTAGAGTACTTTGCCTTTAGTAAAAGACAAAAAGTTTTATACACACCAGTTTCTGACCGTAAGCTCTCCTCAAAGCAGGTGTTGTTGTCAGACTGAAGAACATTAACAGAAGATCCGGCCACTGCCTCCTCCTGCCCTATACCTGTCAACCTGTCTAAACCTACCCCCTTATATTTTTTTTATATTTCAATGTATATATGTGTGGCTGCACAGTGGCGCAGTTGGTAGGACTGCTGCCTTCCAGAAGGCCTTGCTGCAGGGCAGCAGTTATGGAGTTTGCATGTTCTTCTAAATTGCCCTTAGGTGTGTTAATGAGTGTGTGCATGGTTGTTAACCTGTTAACCTGCGATGGACTGGCGAACTTTCCAGGGTGTACCCCGCCTCCCGCCCATAGACTGCTGGAGATAGGCACCAACTTCCCCGTGACCCACTATGGAAAAAGCGGTAGAAAATGACTGACTGACTGTATATATTTCCATACTATTCATGTAACAAAAAAAGTTATTACACCTATTTATTTAAAGGTATGTCATGAGGTGTGGTTCTTGGAGCAGGACCCATATGCAGACAGACAGGCAGGAGAAGCACAGTGAGATGACAAAAAATAATAAAAAATAAAAAGAGAACTTGCAGCAGGCTGGATGAAGCAGATGCAGACCTGAATGTAGACAGGTGTTGGTGTGGCAACAGTTTACAGTAAACAGGTTTGGCCTGGCATAAAAACAGTGGTGGAGAGGCTAAGCATTACAAACAGTATAAACCAGCAAACAGAACTGAATAATATGTATATTATATTATATATATATATATATTAAAATATATATTAATATATATATATATATGGTGAGACAAAAAGACTGACTGGCATGAAGCAGGTGGACCGAATGAAGCTGATATGAAGGTGTTTTGTTTTTGTTTGGGTTTTATTTTTATTTCTAGTTTGTTGCACTGCACATTTTGCAGTGTTAAATCAACACTTAAAGAGTTAAATTTAACACTGTGTCCAAGTCTATTTGGTCCTTGGTGTTAATTTAACTCTTTCCATAGTGTTAAAATTTCAGAGTAAAATTAACTCAAAATTGAGAAAAACATTAACACTGGCTAACACTGTACAGTGTTAATAAAACTTAACGCTACAGGATAAATAACTCTACAGAGTAAATATGATTGCCAGCAGTGCTACTGCGTTACTCTACTGTGGTGACAAATCATCTCTGATTCCTAGGCTTTTTAACACTGCAGTGAATTATTGAAGGTCAACTCTGGAGGCTCATATAACTCCACTAAATGTTAATTTAACACATTGCTTTGATTATTTACTCTGTTACTGTGAAAAAACAACTCAGAGTCAAATCCTAACAGTCATTAACACTGCCTTTTATATATATATATAAATACATATTTATATATATATATATATATATATATTTTAATATATTATATATTATATTAACTGTGTATATTATTATTATATATATAATATATATTAAAATATTATATATATATATATATATTTATTATAAAATTTTATAATTGCTCAAAACAATAAAGGGAAACATTTAAACAACACCATATAACTCCAAAAGTAAATCAACTTCTGTGAAATAAAAATGTCCACTTAGGGAAACACATGATTGACAATCAATTCCACATGCTGTTGTGCAAAAATGGAATAGACAACGGGGGAAATCTTGGCAATTAGCAAGACACACTCAATAAAGGAGTGGTTCTGCAGGGGGGGACCACAGACCACTTCTCAGTACCTATGCTTTCTGGCTAATGTTTTGGTCATTTTTGAATGTTGGTGGTGCTTTCACACTTGTGGTAGCATGAGACGGACTCTACAACCCCAACAAGTGGCTCAGGTAGTGCTGCTCATCCAGGATGGCACATCAATGCGAGCTGTGGCAAGAAGAAGGTTTGCTGTGTCTGTCAGCGTAGTGTCCAGAGCCTGGAGGCGCTAACAGGAGACAGGCCAGTACACCATGAGACGTGGAGGAGGCCGTAGGAGGGCAACAACTCAGCAGCAGGACCGCTACCTCCGGCTTTGTGCAAGGAGGAACAGGAGGAGCACTGCCAGAGCCCTGCAAAATGACCTCCAGCTGGCCACAAATGCGCATGTGTCTGCACAAAACGGTTAGAAACCGACTCCATGAGGATGGTATGAGGCCCCGACGTCCACAAATGGGGGTTGTGCTCACAGCCCAAAACCGTGCAGGACGCTTGGCATTTGCCAGAGAACACCAGGATTGGCAAATTCACCACTGGCGCCCTGTGCTCCTCACAGATGAAAGCAGGTTCACACTGAGCACATGTGACAGACGTGACAGAGTCTGGAGACACCGTGGAGAGTGATCTGCTGCCTGCAACATCCTTCAGCAGGACCGGTTTGGCAGTGGGTCAGTAATGGTGTGGGGTGGCATTTCTTTGGAGGGCTGCACGGCCCTCCATGTGCTCGCCAGAGGTAGCCTGACTGCCATTAGGTACCGAGATGAGATCCTCAGACCTCTTGTGAGACCATATGCTGGTGCGGTTGGCCCTGGGTTCCTCCTAATGCAGGACAATGCTAGACCTCATGTGGCTGGAGTGTGTCAGCAGTTCCTGCAAGATGAAGACAATGAAGCTATGGACTGGCCCGCCCGTTCCCCAGACCTGAATCCGATTGAGCACATCTGGGACATCATGTCTTGCTCCATCCACCAACGTCAAGTTGCACCACAGAGTGTCCAGGAGTTGGAAGATGCTTTAGTCCAGGTCTGGGAGGAGATCCCTCAGGAGACCATCCACCGTCTCATCAGGAGAATGCCCAGGCGTTGTAGGGAGGTCATACAGGCACGTGGAGGCCACACACAATACTGAGCCTCATTTTGACTTGTTTTAAGGACATTACATCAAAGTTGGATCAGCCTGTAGTGTGTTTTTCCACTTTAATTTTGTGTGTGACTCCAAATCCAGGCCTCCATTGGTTAATAAATTTGATTTCCATTGTTGATTTTTGTGTGATTTTGTTGTCAGCACATTCAACTTTGTACAGAACAAAGTATTCAATGAGAATATTTAATTCATTCAGATCTAGGATGTGTTATTTGATTGTTCCCTTTATATTTTTGAGCATAAACCATAGTTTTAAAGGATATACATTTTAACACTTACAGGTGTTTGGACTTTCTCAAGGACTAGTATATAATTTGAGAGAGTGAATTTAAATTTTACTTTAGTTTGAATGCTTGGAGCTAAAGCAACCAGTTGTTCATTATATGCAGAGTCGCCCAGCTAATTAGCAGTTGACCAGATTTCTGCTGACAAGGCTGTGATATAAAACCCTATAATTGGTTTATTTGACTGATATTACATTCAGCAAATCATTTTAAGTAATTAATGCTAATTAAGACATTTGAGACAATGGCAGGTTCAGACTGAGGATTAGAGTCGGATGTTCTGGACCTGGGACTGAATTAGCCTTGATGTAGTTCTGCTGTGTATTTGCATAAGATTGACTAAGAAAGAAACGTTATTTTTTGCATCAATCACAACTTTACAGATTATTTTGTTGACGGTTTAGAGATAAAAGTTTGTGGTTTGGATAACTGAGAATAAAAAAAATAAAATTTCACATTTTTACTAAACAAACAACTCTGGTTAGCATTTCGTTTTTTAAGTTTTTATCATTGTATTTTACTGCTATTAGTCAGTTAAAACTGTAACTCTGAATCATTAACTGACCCCTATAAATTCACCTCAAAAGGTGTAGGTCAGCTTTGCTGACACAAATCAGGTTTGCGTGTGGTTTTGTACACGTAAACATTTTATAGATCAGGCCTAGGTTTTCCAGCTCATCCACTGTTTGGTGGTGGAGAGGCACTATGTAATGTCAACACTCGTCATTGTAGGTCAGTTCTATTAGTGTGTCTAATGGCAAGATGTAGATCAAACTTTTACAGCTCAAACAGGCTAAGGTTGTTGTTAACATCAGTGGTAGCTCTCAACTAGACTCCATAGAGCGCTCTAGTGATGTCATTTCTGAAAACTGGTGAACTAAAGTTATAAGGGAATAAAACAAGATCCACTCAAAAACTTAATCTGCCCAGGTGTGTCAGATGGCAAGATGGGAACAACCATCCAACATACATGTACAAGAAGAATTCATGATCCACAAAGTCTAGCTGACCTGCAGCTTGTTACATGTGGAGCATTTAAACAATATAAGGATCAAATAGTTCAGACTAGAAATTATTCATGTGATTCTCCAAATGAAAGGAAGTGAACAAACAGCTCACCTGTAAGAAAGACGACACTCAGTAACATGTTGACTCTCAGCACATTCTCAGACAGAGCTGCCATAAGGCTCTCACATACCCTCCCAATCTTTCAGACTAGAAATAGCAATTTTGATTAAAAAAATCTTCCAAGCAATATATTCAGTTCTACAAAGCTCAAAAGCTAATTTACAGACTTAAAAAAATAGTACAGAGGAAAATTTGTGCTTTAAGGCAGGTTAAAATCAGATTTTTACAGCGGAATAACAAACGAAAGCTAAACTGGAAATCCACCATAAACCCCTGCTATTGCCTGACAGAAGGAAAGATGGAAGAAACTTACTCTGATCTAAACCAAGTGGAGATGGGTAATACCCAAACTGGAAATCAACCTAGTGAAGTACGTAGTCCAGCTTCATACCATTCAAAAGTTTGGTAAGAAACTTACTCTGACTTTGGAAGAGACCACAGAATATATGTAGCAGCATAAAGGGTATGCTACCACTTTAAGACAGCCAATTTCAGTGCCAGGATATAAGTACATCTCCACCTGTCAAGAGGAGCTTTGCATCTTGACGTTTGCCTGCTCCTGGTGTTGCAGCTGCTGACTGTTCTCTGGTGAGCGTAGCTGTTTTCATTGTTTTAGTCGGATTTAATAGTGGCCATTAATGTAAACTGTGGTAGGATGTCTGGTTTAGCCCGTCCTCTGCTGCATCTGTGGATTACCAGTACCGATCCGTCCTTGGTGTGTGTTGTATGGCTGAAAGGTAAGGGCTGGCATCCCTAGGCTACCAACTCCCCCATAAACAAAGGCTTATATAACATACTGTCACAGCTAACGGATTGTTCTTCATGTATTGACTTGCTCAGATGGTGGGGCCGTAATCTACTGGTTTGCCGCTATCGAATAAACTCTCCTGTTGGCTTCCACCTGGATGTCACTTGCTGCTGTTTTGTCTACCGGAAGATCAATTCAAGACCAACTTGGGCCAGCCCCTGCTGGCTGGGGTTTTGGTTACACCACTTTTAACTGAATTGACTGAATTATTGTATTTGTTGTGACGCTATTGTTTGATTTGGGCTGTGTTTGTTTATTTCTTCTAGGAACTGAGGCTCCGTGTGGTGGCGGTGTCCCGTATTGTGTGTTTATTTTGTTGGAGCACCCTTTTTCTCCTTGTTTGCTGTGCTTTTGGGTTTTTTTTTGTAGTGTCTAGGGTGATCCCTTTTCTTCACTGGATGTTGCCCCTTTGTCTTCAGTCCTTTCCCCCTCCCCACTGGTAAGCCTCAGTGTTCCCTGAAATTAAACATTGTTTGTTCAGCCCAAATCTTATCAAGCAATTGTTGAATTGTTTTATCTTTGCCATTTTAAAATACTGGAAATGAAAAGAAATCTTTTTAACTATTGACTTGTTTGGCACATTAATACATTTTGTAAAACTTTGGAATCTTGTCTCCTCTCTGCAGTAAAACAAACCTGTGTCCTTTTACTTATTCAGTGTCCTGGAGTACAATTCCAGGTGGCGTTGTTGGTTTCCACTTCTCATAAACTGACCATAGATTTAATGGTGTGGACCATCAGGGATACACAATTGTAAAGAAAATCCACCCCTAGGTTGCCACAATTGGCGTTGCTTGGCAGGATTACTGCTGTGGAGACTTGATCCTTTTTGGGTTTTTTTGCTTTTGTTTTGTGATTTGTGTTGTATTTTGTTTTTTTATTTTTATTTTTTTTCCTCGAGAGAATTGTTCTGTGTGCACAGGCAAAACAGCAGCGAGCCCACCTTACCACAAAGGACGAATCATGGCGGATGAGGTTAAAGAAATGGGGGACTTGATTGCCCAATTGAAAGCAGACCATGACCGATTGCGTCAGGAAAAGTCACTCTCTGCCCCAGGTACTTTGCTGCCCCCTCTACTTCAAATACATCTCCAGCCGTTCAGTCTACTCCTTGTCCCCCTGTGTCAGAGAGGTTGGTGTTTGTGACTCATGACAGAAAATGTCCAATGTTCAGGGGAAGGTCAGGACTTGGGCTAAATGAGTGGTTGGAGGAAGCTGAAGCTTGTATGAGAGCACGTCATTTATCACCCGTTGATCAGGCTTTTTATTTGTATGATCATTTGGAGGGTGAGGCGCGAGAGGAACTTGGATACCGCTCTAGTGCAGAATGGACTGATCCAACTTGTATTATTAGAGTGTTAAAGGAAGTATATGGTTGTACTGAGTCCTATGTTTCATTACAGGAGGCTTTCTTTTCTAGAAAGCAGCAGGAGGGTGAAACTCTTCAAGAGTTTTCCCTTGCATTAATGGGTTTAATGGAGAAGGTTAAAGCTTCTGCACCTGCTAGCATGCTTAATGCTGCTGTATTATTGAGGGACCAGTTTGTAGAGCATGTTTTAGATGGTCCACTGCGGCGTGCATTGAAACAGTTTGTGCGTGATAAACCAGCCGCTACTCTACTTGAAGTTAGGGCAGAAGCTATTAGATGAGAATGGGAGGGCTCATCAGGTGGTGGTAGGGCTCGGAGTTTCTCAGTCCCATCACTGGGGTTGCAGTATGCTGTCCATGCTTCTCAGGCTAGTCCAAGGGATCAGGGGTCAGAATTGAGGGATCTGCGTGAAATGTTGGCACGACAACAAGAGCAATTAAATCAACTCACTCAGAGTATTGCTTTGCTTAGTCATCCTCACCCACAGAGTCGTCCCTTCCGTAGTGTCCCGGGGGTCTGTAGACGGTGCCAACAGCCGGGTCATTATGCTAGGGAATGTGATGGTGTATGTGTTCCTTCTCGTTTTCAATCCCAAGGCTCTCAGCAGCCCTCTAGTACCCAGCTTCATAATTCTGTGGTCGTGGAAAACTAGTTCCCACTGAATTGTTGAGCCGCAGTTCGGGTGGGGTCACTATGGGCTCGGTCACAGCACCATGTAATGGCAGGGAAGTGCCCAAGCTTGTTGCATCATGTCCACATTCAGATGTGTGTTTGGGAGGTGTTCAGGTGCCCTGTCTAATTGACACTGGCTCTATGGTGTCAACCCTCACAGAAAGTTTCTTTAAGGATCACTTTGAGTCTGTAGGTCCTGGTGGCCTTCGCTCGTGTTTACTGGTTGCAGCTTAAGGCTGCAAATGGGTTAAATATTCCTTACATTGGCTATATAGAGCTTAGTGTTAAACTTTGTGACAAAGACATCCCAAGCTGTGGGGTATTCATTGTAAAAGACCCCCTTGCCCAAGTGCTTTCAACCCCAAGGGTTTTAGGTATGAATGTAATCCAAAAATGCTATTCTGAGCTTTTTGTGTAGCACGGTGCAGAATTGTTTTGTCAGGACAATGTGCCTTATACCCCTCATGAAATCTGGCCTGCATTGCAAAAGTGCCATCAAGCAAGCTTGCAGGGTCAACCGGACTGTGTGGGGAAAGTAAAGGTGCGGGGTCGTACAGCATGCATGATTCCAGGTGGGGTAATGAAACTTGTGGCGGCTACTTGTGCTGATAAATTTTCCCAGACTGTACTATTTGAGCCCATTGAATCAGGGCTACCTGGGGCTTTGCTTGCTTCTCCTGCTCTTGTCTGTGTAAGTAGAGGCACAGCCTACATACCCATTGTCAATGTAGGCTCTACAAATATCTTGCTTTACCCATGTACTGTGGGAATATACTTCGGCGAAGTCCGCTTAGATGTGGGCTTCGCCAAAGTGTGGATTAAGGGCACAAAGGGGGCGGGGCTAAGGACTACTCTGGAGAATTGGGACACACTACGCACTCGAACCCATCAACGGGAATGCACAATTCAGGGATACAAGAGTGGAAGTGCGAGTATTGGGACAGGGCCTAGATTTCTGACAAACCTACATTCTTTGTTGTAAAGCACAAGGCATTAACAGCTTAGAAGCAGTCTGAAACGAGTTATTGTTTTTTAAATAGGCTACCTTTTGATTGTACCTCCTAATTGTTTATTGGCTCTTTGAGATTACAAGGGATGCCTAAATAAAAGGGGTGAAATTAGTTTGGCACTATGGTGAGATATTCAGAGGACTGAAAGTAAGATCATGATCCTCTGAGCAGGTTTGAAGTTGAGGTTAAATGTCCTTGATTTTGTAGAAATTACCCCTCAGCAGGTCTGCTGTAAAAGAGTTGGTGAGGCAACTTTCAATATAAAAAAACATTTTTCTAGTAAACTTTAAAATTTCTTTCAGACTGTTTTGTTAACAACTTATAAATTCAGCATTTGTATTCACTTCTTTTGATTTTTTCAGAATTTGAAAAGGGATAAACTTCAAGAGGCTTGGATTTTGTTTTATTAACGTGTAAATTAAACAAGTCTTTATTTGATCAAATGAACATTTAAATGTCATATAAGGTACAGAA
Organism: Crenichthys baileyi; assembly: GCA_036173005.1. Classification (NCBI taxonomy): domain Eukaryota; kingdom Metazoa; phylum Chordata; class Actinopteri; order Cyprinodontiformes; family Goodeidae; genus Crenichthys; species Crenichthys baileyi. Next base: position 195,663 of record JAHHUM010002912.1, read on the forward strand.
GAATTAAAAATAACAAATACTTTCTTCTATCTTAGTTTTTGAGAGCTGATTTGTTTTAAAGGTTAACAAATATGTGTCCCACTATTTTGAGTTTTAAAACATAGACATACTTGCTTAAACCTTTAAAGCTTGTTATTTTACAAGTGGCATCACCTCTGAGTTGGAGGCAAAAATAGGAGAGAAGCTGAAGCAGAAGAGAAATGAAATTGTTACCAAAGAAAATGGTCAACTTCTTTAAACATGGTAAACTGGCGACAGATATAAACACTGAGCTTTCTGAGCTTCAGCAAAAAAAAAATACTTCCTTATCTGTAGGTCTGCATCATTTAAAATTATGCTAAATTCAGTGGACCTCAAAAATGGGAAGGCAAACCTTCCTAGTAAGAAAGAAAACATTTGCATCAACATTGTTTCCCTAATATTTGTTTTAAATACAGTTAATTTTCTAAGAACGGAGATCTCATGGATTGTCTTTTACATCATGTTTACAAAACCCGAATAATAACTGTTCATCATCAATGTGGTACAATATCTCATGCTGCATTCACTGTACCACAGAAACAGGAACTTAAGATATCACTAGAAACAGCAAATAAGTTATACAGTTATAGAGTTCACATAATACCTTTTATTATATAGTTATAGTCTTTGTAAAAAGAAAGTACACACTCTTTCGGTCTGCAGGTTTTACATATCAGAACATAGACACGATCTGGTTGTGAAATTATTTACATCCATCCTGAAGTGTAAAAAGAACACAACAGATTTAATTTGAATATTTAAATTAAAAAAATGCAAAAGTTAAAGGTTTTGCATGAGAAACTAAGTACACACTATGATTCAACAGCTTGGTTCTGTTTGCTTGTGGTATTTGTGCTGATGTGCTGCATTTAGTTTTCGCTTTACAGTGGTTCTGCGCATTATGACCAAAATGTGCTGTTTTGGTCTCTTCAGACGAGTTTATGGTTTGCTAGATTTTTGCAAAGTGCCAAGGCTGTGTGGTTGTAAGACAAGCCCAAATCATCACCACTCCCCCACCATGCTGAAAAGTTGATATGAGGTATTTGTTCTGTGTTCATATTTGGCTGTGCAACGGTGGTGTGACCAAAATTTTCTACCCTGCTCTAATGTTTATAATCCATGTTATTTCAGAAGAGAGTCACAAACATTAACAGTTGACATACTAACTAAGGCTTGTAGAGTCTGAGAAGAATTGGATTTTTTGGTAGTTTCCTACTTCTTTTTGTGTAAACTTGTGGGGACGTTCACTCCTGAGAAGATTTAGTGATGGTCTTAGTCATTTCAATCTTGTAAGAAATCGTTCGCTACTCTAAGATTACTGCTGATGTTTTACCTCCTTGGTCTGAACCGTGTTTGCAATTTAATTGCATTTGTGTAAAAGAATAAATCGTATGCATAAACTAAAACTCAAAAAAATGTCTTTAAAGTACAAAGAACAGAGCTGGCAGAGCAGCCAATGTTGGATTCAAACAAACCAGAGACCAAACAAAGAATGGATCTTTTTAGCTGCATATGAAGCACTGAAAATATGATAACTGAACCGAATTATTTGGGCAGGCTGGCTAAGTGGGACAGGTTCATATTGAAGATTTATCATAGATTTCATAGAAAGATGAAGAGTCAGCAGTTCACTCGTCAACTTGTTTCAATTTAACTTTTCCAAAGAAGGCTGTAATTTTTCTCTTACACTGTTTGGCGAAATCTGACCAGAAAGCAAAAGTGTAAACTAGCAGTTTGATAAGGGCCATGGTTAGTGGTGAGTGGAAATTTTGACTTGTCTAGTGGCACTTTTAGCTAAAACCTTTCTTAAATTACTTTTTCTTTTTGCTTATCATAGGCATTGTGCATTCTATGAACTTCAGAGGGCATATTACAACATTTTATGACAGAATCTGCTTCTGAACTTTAGGATTACTTTTTGAAGGCACGGACCTGGCTGTCTCTGCTGCAGTACATGTGTGTGTCATGCATGCCTAGCCTGTGTCTGTGTTGTGTTTTTTTTTTTTTTTTTTCTCCTGGTCTGGTTCTTAGTTTACCATCGGTTCTATTTCTTCACTACTGACCGCCAGAGGCGGTGCTTCCAACACTGAATGATCATTCTTGCGCATGCACAGGTCGAGAAATTACGAACAACATGGTCACATGTGACCTACCGGTGGCTCACGTCTATATAGTCACATGACACCAGGAGCCCAGTCCCCTTCCTTCTTCTCGCGCGCAGGTTGAATGCAGGTGTTCGTTTGTTCTTCGTTCCTCTTGCTGCTGGGAGCCTCGTGATCATTTGTGGTCGGAGTGCGGATGGTTCTGCCCTCCAGAGGCCGCGCAAGCTGCCTTTTCTTCCAGGGTTTCTTCCAGGGTTGTTCGGCTCTGTAACGCCCGGTAACGTCTTCTGCTCGTGCTGAGTCCGTTCATCCATTTATACATTGCTCGCTGACTCTCAAGTGGCGTTTTCTGCTCGTATTGAGTCTATTTACTTTCTTCGGCAGTGGTTTGCTGCTCGCTTTGATCTGTTCCCTTTCTATTGGCTCGCCGGTGGCGTTTTTTTCTGCTCGTGCTGAGTCCATTTAGTTTTCGGCAGTGGTTTACTGCACGCTTTGTTTATTCCTGTTTGTCTGACTCGCTGGTGGCGTTTTCTGCTCATGCTGAGTCCGCTTAGTTTTCGGCAGTGGTTTACTGCTCGCTTTTGTTTATTCCTGTTTGTCCGACTCGCCGGGGGCGTTTCTGCTCGTGCTGAGTCCTACGGCTTGTTGCTGTAACAGGGTCTTGGCGTTTTTTCTGGCCGTTCGACCCCATCTGTCCCTGGGTCATGGACAATCTTTGTTGTGCATCCTGTTCGGCTCCTCTACAGCCTGAAGATGGTCATGACATGTGCCCTCCCTGCCTTGGTGTTGACCATCTCAGTGAGGCGCTTTCAGATCATGCCTGCTCTAATTGCAGCGTTCTGCCCCGAGAGGTGCGGTTGGCCCGGCTGTCCTCGGTGGAGCAGCCTGTTGACTGGGGACTCTCTGTCCAGCAGGATCCGTTGCTGCTTGGACAGGTTGCGGCCTCAACGAAATGGTCCGCTGAGGATGTGCCCTTGGCGTCTGGGAGGAGAGCCAAGCGGTGCGGGGCCCCGGGACTGTCCACTAGAGTGGACCAGCTTTCTACAGAGCTGGCCCAGATAAAGGCCCTCCTTCAGCCTGTCCGGGTGGATGGTGGCACGGTCTCTATACACCTCCCCGCTGCTGGGGGCTCGTTCCTTCCCCCCTCCTGTCCCTTCCTTGGGGTCCGCAAGCATGGCTTCTAGACCGAGACCGGCTAGGGCACAAGGGGACCATGGTGGGGCCCAGGTTTCGCTCCCAGTTCGGTCGGCTCATTCTGGTCGGCGTTTCCCCAGGCCCTCCGGGGGCCAGGGGGCCCGCCGGTGATGTTTTGATGCCAGCGGTCGGGTTTTTTTCCCCAGGCCAGCTCAGTTACTGGGCTGTTCATGCCCCGGACTGGTGGGTGTTGTCCCTGTCCCTGGGATACCGTCTTCAGTTCCGCCGCCGGCCTCCTATCCCCAGCCGAGCCAAGATGACGGTCATCTGCGACCCCATGAAGGCTCAGGCCCTGGACCGGGAGATCTGCACCTTGCTGGCTAAGGGTGCGATTGTTCCGGTGGACGCCCTGCGGGATCCGGGGGGTTTTTATTACGTTTATTTTCTCGTTCCCAAGAAGACCGGAAGTCTTCGTCCAATATTGGACCTCCGGGGTCTGAACGCCTTCCTCAAGGTTATGCCTTTTCGCATGTTGACCACCGGGGGGGGTCCTGCAAGCGATCTCCCTGGGCGACTGGTTCGCGTCTATCGACCTGAAGGACGCTTATTTTCATGTCCCCATTGCTCCGGATCATTGGCGGTTTCTCCACTTTGCGTTTCACTGGAGGCACTTCCAGGCACTTCCTTTTGGTCTTTCCCTCTCTCCTCGGGTGTTCACCCGGTGTGTGGCAGCAGCCCTTTCCCCCCTGCAGGCACGGGGGCTGCGGATCCTGCCTTATTTGGACGACTGGATCATTTGTGCTGCGACCCGCGATCAGGCGATCCAAGACACACGGACAGTGCTCGCCCACATACGTCAACTGGGGTTGAGAGTGAACCTGGAGAAGAGCAGCCTGATCCCCTCCCAGGTGACTGTTTTTTTAGGCATGGTTCTAGACTCCATTTCATGAGCGCCTGTCCTTCTCCTCGGCGGGTCGGCAATATTCTGGCCATGCTTCCGAGCTTCTGTCTTGGCAGGGCTCCACGATTTGTGGAGTATCTGCATCTTCTGGGCAGGCTCACAGCTGCGTCCAGTGTGGTGCCTCTGGGGCTTCTTTCATTGCGGCCCCTGCAGATGTGGCTGAACGGGGTCGGCCTGGACCCCTCCTGGCGTGCTCACAGGCTCCGACGGCTTCGGGTTGTGCCTCGTTGCCTACAGTCTCTGTCCCAGTGGCAGAACGGATCCTTCATCATGGCGGGTGTCCCGCTCGGCCCCCTTCCATGTCGGAGGGAAGTTGTCCATGCGGATGCTTCCTCCAAGGGTTGGGGAGCGACCTGGCAAGGCCGTGCGGCTCAGGGGGGTGGTCCCCGCAGCAGTGCGGGATTCATATCAATGTTCTGGAGCTGATGGCTCCAGCTCGCCGATGCGCCTCCCCTCCAGGAGAGACCTCCTCTCCCAGATGGGGGGCCGGATTCTCCACCCCGATCCAGGCCGCCTGAAACTCTGGCTTTTGCTTCTACAGGTGCAGGCTCTGCCTTCTCCCATTATGGGGGCAGAGTTGGACAGACCATGACTGGCGCATGGGCACCGTCCATGCGGGCCGCCTTTGGTGCCAAGTGGGCGGTCTTTGCTGGCTGGTGCCGTGGTAAGGGACTGGACCCTGTTCGCTATCCTGTTTCCCGTTTGGTGTTCTTCCTTCAGGAGTTGCTGGATCTGGGGCGATCTCCTTCCACTTTGATGGTGTATGGGGCAGCCATTTCCCGTTGGCATTTTGGGTTTAGTGGTGGCTATGTTGGTCGGCATGGAGATGTCACACAGTTCCTGAGGGGTGCCAGGCGCTTGTGTCCACCCAGACGCCCTGTGGCCCCTGCATGGGACTTTTCGCTGGTGCTCGCAGCCCTTCAGTCTTACCCTTTTGAGCCCATTACGAGGTTGGACCTCAAGTGGCTCTCCCTGAAAACCGCCTTCCTGTTGGCCATGGCTTCTGCTAAACGGGTGGGGGAATTGCATGCTCTGTCTGTGTCTGAACCGTGTTGTTGGTGGAACCCGGACGGCTCCGGAGTTATGCTGTGGACCAATGCTTCCTTTGTTCCAAAGGTGCCTGCAGTAGCTGTCCGAGCGCTCGAGGCGTATGTCCGCTCCACGGTGCCCATTCGTCAGACTGACTGTCTCTTTATCTGTTATGCTGGCTCTCGGAGGGGTAAGGCCCTTTCTAGACAGCGATTGGCACGTTGGATTGTGGAGATGATCTCTGTGGCTTACTCCCTGCAGGATCGCCCCCTGCCGGGCGGCGTGTAATGTCACTCCACTTGGAGCCTGTACACCTCGTGGGCTGCCATGACCGGGTTGCCTCTGAAGGCCATTTGTGAAGCTGCTTCCTGGACTGCGCCAAGCACCTTTGCCAGATTTTACTGGGTGAACTTCGCCACGCCGCATCCCCTGCATCTTAAAGCAACGCCAGAGGCGGTACCTCAAGATATCTGGAATTCTGTACTCTGGTCTGGTTGGGGCACGTCATACTTCTGGTTTCCTACCTTACAGACCTGAATGACTCTGATGCAGTACATGTGTGATGTTATAATATGAACTGATAATATCACAACTAGGGATGGCAAGTTTTATATGATTTGTTATTATTATGATGCTTTTATAGCTGAAAGAATTTTGATTTATTGTGACCACAATTAACCTTGCAGGACAATGTTTACAATCCTCAAACCCTACTACTCCTAATGTTTCCCTGTTGGTTTCATGAGACCAGAAATTAATATCAATAAGAGAGATCCATACAATAATTAAATAGCGTGAAAAACAGTCCATTTTGCTCATCACTAAAAACAACTGACAAAACCATGTGCATCAGAGGATGGGAAGGTCTTGAGGTATTGACTCTCTCCATCTTTATAATAAACTATCCCCTTATGCAAATAAAAAGTGAATGTTTGTCATCTCACAACAGAAGTTATTCTTTTTGTTTCTTTATTACAGAAAAAGTCTGAGGTGTATTTTTGCATAAGGTTATTTCTCCATAATGCAATTCCTCCCTTTCTTTTTTGGCCGACATTTGGACATCGCTTGTTTCTCTCTGAAAAAATAAATTCTTTATGCAGTTACTATCAAACATTTGCAAGTAAAAAACACTGCAGTGTTGTAGATAAAAGTTTAATATTTACCCACCTGAATCAGATGTGGAGCTGAATATTTGGACTTAAAGTACATGGAAGACATAAGGCAATGGAAAGCAAGTCAAGTTTATTTATATAGCACCATTTATACTCAAGGCAGTCCAAAGTGCTTTACAGGACATCAACGGAATTGCAGAAAGAAAATTAACCATAAACATAAAGGCAAGGAAAATGTTATAATACAGATATTAAAGGCATAAAAGAAACAAGTGTCTCAAACACTTTATTAGTCAGATTCTTTGATCACATGCTGCGCTAGACAATGTTTTCAGTCCTGATTTAAAGGACACATCAGTTTCTGCACGTTTCAGACTTTCAGGGAGTTTGTTGCAGATCTGAGGAGCATAAAAACTAAATGTTTTGTTTACTCATGGTCCTGGGAACACTGAGTAATCAGGTCTCTCAAGACCTGAGAAATCCTTATGGTTCATACTTAAGAGGCAACTCAGAAGTGTAGTTCATACCAATACCATTTATTGCTTTATAGACCAATAACAGGATTTCTCTAACTATTCTTTAAAAACAGGGAGCCAGTGCAGTGAATGAAGCACTGGTGTGATATAATCAATTTTCCTGGTGTTGGTTAGGATTCTGGCAGCATTTTGGATTAGCTGCAGTTGCCTGATTGATTCTTTTCACAGAGACATGTAAAGACACTGTTGCAGTGTTGGACATTTAATGTGTTCTCATAAATTGTGATATGTCCTTGTGATTACCTGCCTTTTCACAATATGTTTAGAGTATTTGACCCCAAAAAAAGCTCCTATATGAGGCACCTCCAGATGTTTACACATGCAGCACTTAAGACAAAAATGACATTTGAAGATCACATAACCAAAGGACACATTTCTCATAAGTCAGCAGCTAAGCTTAGGAGGTTAAGTCAAGATCTCCCCCATATCATTAGCTATGTTCCAAATGTTCTCTTGATCACCTCCTAATTTACCATGCACTCACAGTAAACATGATTCTGTTAACTAGTGGAAGCAACTTTTTCATGGGAGTGCAGCAATACTTTACAGACACAAACATTTGCTACTATGTAGTTAAATTAATGCAGGCAGGATCTAAAAGGATGCAAATGATAACTTTGCATTTCAGAGCATAATGTAAAGGCATAATTTGTTTCGATCAGTGAGACAGATGTGAAATGTAAATATAAATTGCCATTGGCATAGTATTGAGAGAAGTAGGGGGCTGCTGAGGGTGGACTCATAAGGTTTTTCATGCAACAGCAAAGATCCAATGTTTTTTTTTTCATGAGCAGATAGACTTGAGGGGATAGAAGTGAACACACTTAGCTGCACATTTCTGTTTAAAATATCCTTTTTTAGTGATCTTATGTAATATTCAAATCTTTCTGAGACAAATTTTACAAAACATAAAGGCTTGAAATGTTTCACTCCATGTGTAATGAATCTATATACTATATGATTTTCACTTTCTGAAAGGAGTAATAGGAAGTATTGAACTTTTCAATGATAACCACATTTTTTGAGATGTACCTGTAAAAATGCACTAACAAGTATGATGACTTTGGCCAAAAAATTAGTGTAAGGCAGGAGTTCTGGCATGTTTTAGAGAACATGACCGATGTTTAAGGGAATTACTGTCTTACTGCTGAGGATCTGGATGCAGCATGTTTTCATCCAGACAAACAAAGCTTTCTTCTAGGAGTCCAGATCTGATAACTGTTAAAAACAAATAGCTACAAAAACTGCAAAGAGGCATTGGACTATAGAAAACTGGAGAATAATTTACTTTCCAAGCAATGACACAGGAGTTTAAATCTCAGTGAGGAAGTGCTAACTTCCCAAAGAAGTAAAAGGAAGAAAATAAACTGCAGCGATCTGTGTCGGTACTTACTGTAACAATATCAGCCCACGCTGCACATTTGGCCTTTCTGTTAGAAGGGTTCTTGTATGCCTCAATTATTTACCATAATTTCTGACGGCAAAAAACAAAATTTGCATCAGTTCCCTTCCCACTTGTTCCACTAAATCTCTTTCAAAGTGTACAAATATGAACCATGATTATCACAAGAAGCAGGTTTTGATTCTAGACTATCTGCCACCTGATGCAAACCCTTGAGGAAAAACATTATGCATGTAGCAGATTAGCTGGTTTTAAGTAACTGCTGTGTCACCTCTCTGCAGCTGCAAGTATTATCTAGTTTTGGTTTATCATTCATACACATACACTGGAGACAATCTAATGTGAAAAGAAAGGATTTAAAAGTATATACCCCCTTTACATGTAGTTTACAGTGGGGAGAAGAAGTATTTGATACACTGATTTTGCAGGTTTTCTCACTTGCAAAGCCTGTAGATGTCTTTAATTTTTATCACAGGTACTCTACAACTGTGAGGGGCAGAATTTAAAAAAAAAATCCAGAAAATCACTTTGTGTTATTTTTAAGTAAATAATTTCCATTTTATTACATGACATAAGCGTTCGATACATCAGAAAAACAAAACATAATATTTGGTACAGAAATCTTTGTTTGCAATTACCGTAATGAATTGGGGGTGTTTGGTTTTTGGTTGTGGGTTTTTCCTCTTATGTTTCTTACAGTTGAGTTTTGGAACCTGCTTCTGTTTATTGTTTTAGATGTGGTGCTATGTTTTGGTTTATCCTGATTATTGTATTCTGTTCATATTGCTCTCTGGATTATGTTCTGTGATTGCTGTGTTTCATTGGTTTGATTATGTCCAGGTAGTATTTAGTTCCTGTCATGCTTTGCTTTCACTCTTTGTTCTCTGTTAAGCAACCAGCTTAATTTGGCCCACCTGCACTCTATTAATCAGTTTTGTTTTTCACCTGTGTCTTGCTATTCATATACACCCTCATTCTGTTCATTCCTCGTGGAAACATTTTTGGTCACGTCATCCTGTTTTCAGTCAGTTCATGCTGTTTGTGCCAAACCTGTCCATGCCTGTTTTTACCTTCTGAAGTGAGTTTCATTTATTAAATCGTCTGAATGGCTTCTACTGCAGACATGACAGGAAGCCGTTCATGCCTCAAATCATCTCCTCCACATCCTATTCAGGAACAAGTTCTTCCCACAAAGCTACCAACCCCCTACCTTCAGATCCTCTGCCTGCACTAAAGATCTCCGAGGAAGATGTAAACAGGCTCTTTCAGCGCATGAAAACAAAGAAAGCTGGAGGACCTGATAACGTCTCCCCATCATGCCTGAAAGCCTGTGCAAATCAACTCGCTCCGATCTTCAACAAGTCACTGGAGAAGTGTGAGGTCCCCTCCTGCCTCAAACGATCCACCATCATCCCGGTGCCCAAGAAATCTACCATCCTAGGATTAAATGACTACAGGCCTGTAGCTCTGATGTCTGTGGTCATGAAATTCTTTGAGCGCCTGGTGTTGAAGCACCTGAAAGACATCATAGGCCCCCTGCTGGACCCCCTGCAGTTTGCGTACCGAGCAAACAGGTCGGCAGATAATGCTGTCAACTTAGGTCTACACTTCATCCTGCAACACCTCGACCACCCAGGGACCTACGCCAGGATCCTGTTTGTAGACTTCAGCTCGGCCTTCAACACCATCATAACAGACATCCTCCACCAGAAGCTCACCCAGCTCAACGTCCCAGCCTCCACCTGTCAGTGGATCAACAGCTTCCTGACGGACCGACAGCAGCAGGTGAGACTGGGGAGCATCTTCTCCCGCAGCAGATCAATAAGTACTGGTGCCCCCCAGGGGTGTGTTCTATCCGCACTCCTCTTCTCCCTGTACACAAATGACTGCACCTCAGCGGACTCGTCCGTGAAACTCCTTAAGTTTGCAGACCAGACCACTGTCATTGGACTGATCCAGGACTGTGATGAGTCTGCATACAGACAGGAGGTGGATCGCCTGATACACTGGTGTAGTCAGAACTACCTTGAACTCAACCCACTCAAGACTGTGGAAATGGTGGTGGACTTTTGGAGAACACCACCCCCATACACCCCCCTCACCATCCTCAACAACACCGTGTCAGCTGTGGACCACTTCAGGTTCCTAGGAACTACCATCTCTGAGGACCTGAGATGGTCTTCACACATAGACACTGTTTGAAAAAAGGCCCAGCAGAGACTGTACTTCATGAGGCAACTCAAGAAGCACAACCTTTCACAGGAGCTGCTGGTCATCTTCTACACTGCCATCATTCAGTCTGTCCTGTCTCCATCCATCTCAGAGTGGTTTGGCTCATCCACAAAATAGGACAGGTCCAGGTCCAGCAACAAATAATCAGGACTGCAGAGAGAATCATCAGGGCTGACCTTCCCTCTATCCAGGACTTATACAGGTCTAGGGTCAGGAAAAAAGCTGCAAAAATCTCTGCAGACCCCACACACCCTGCACACAAACTGTTTAGAGTTTTACCTTCAGGCCTCTGCTACAGAGCGCTGTTCACTAAAATCAGCCGCCACAGAGACAGTATCTTCTCCCAGGCTGTTTCTCTCTTGAACATTCAATAGAATACCAAACAACAGCATACAGATGTTGCAAATGCACCTTTTTATTTATATATGTGTATATTTTTAAATTCAGTCATCAGTCAGTCAGTCAGTCATTTTCTACCGCTTATTCCATAGTGGGTCGCAGGGGGGGCTGGTGCCTATCTCCAGCAGTCTATGGGCGAGAGGCGGGGTACACCCTGGACAGGTCGCCAGTCCATCGCAGGGCAACACACAAACAACCATGCACACACTCATTCATACACCTAGCGCTGAGGCTCCCGTCTCGGACCGTCGCCGTCTGTTAGTGCATGACGAAGAGCCCCGATAGAAGGTCCCATACAGTTTTATATCTGGCAATCCAAAGCAATGGATGTGCTCTCCCTCAGTGATTATCAGTAGACTATGTGTCACCATTGTGGTGTCTATCTGTTAGATTGTGTAGCAGCGGGTGTCCATTCTTAATCTAAGTGTGCTGTAGCTTTCTAAACAAACCAGTAATATCAGCTGCTCCACTATCTACCCCAGTGCCCCAGCTTCAGGTCATTTATGACAATCCTTGGGTCATCTGTCCTTGTACTGTATGTCTATAAGCATTCTTATCCTATTGTAACAGAAGGGAAACATTAGAACTTATACTTTACTTCACTACTGCATAAAAGGTAAAAACAGCTATGAGCATATTAATAAAGGTTATTCCTAACAACCCCCCTGATGAGGTGTCATTTAAAGGCACCTCACTAATTTTAGATCAGTGAACCCCCAAGGCACTGGGTAGTGACCACCTGCAACTGGGTACCCACCCCCGAAACAATCATTCAACCCTGTATGTGTGTGTTAAACCTATATATGACCAGGGAATCTCCTTTCCAGCTGTCACGTGTTCCTCCCCCCACTAGAAGGAACGCCATCTCTCCGGTAGACCCCTGGTTGTGTCTAAGCAACAGTTGATAAACCTAGTGGAGACAAGTCTAACCCCATCAAACCTGTATGTGCATGATTTAGAGAAAATAGAGAGAGAACAACAGCCTGAAGCACAGCAGAAAATTCTGTCTAACATCATGTGAATCAGTTAATGTAGACCCTAAGTGTTGATTGTCTTCGTCCATCTTCTCTGCCCCCTGAGCGACATCCCTAAGCGTCCTTTTGGCAGGTTCAGCTACCTGAAAAGGGGAGTCTTAACATGGAATATAGAATCATATGTTCATACCGGGCAGATTACGCCCAATTGTAAGTAATTATCAACAGCTATTATTATTATCATTAAAGCAGGCCACATAGTGGCTTAATCAAATGGATCTTAGCCAACAATATTTCATCATTATCAAAAACAATGTACCTGTTTAGCACAATTAGAAAACTTTTCACTTAAACCAGCCTCCATTTGTTACACTTGTCCTAAAAATCAACCTTGGGGGGGAGAGATGAACACATAACTTTTTTTGGATTTTTTTTTTTTTTTTTGTGTATTTTTTTTTTTTTTTAAAAAAAAAAAATAACCTGTAAGGTCCTATTAATACTTTCATTCATGACATGTGTTTTAACTAATTTCGTTTAATCAATCTGTCATTAATTTATCTGATTATCTGTACACCATTCATACCATTAAATGAAATATTGTGATTCCTTTAATATCAACATTATTCATTAAGTCACAGAAATCACTGTAAAGGATATCAGGTCAGACGACGGGCCCCCTTTTAACTTATGGGTTATCCTCTGTCAATCCAGTGAGCCTGATCACGGCCCCCTCTTTCTTACACCCTTGATTTGAGGGGCCCGACCCCTTAACCATCGGCATCTGACAGGCGGTTGCACTCCCAGTCCCCCTGAGTCCATGGTTTGTAGTTATTCCCCTAAGGATGAGAGCCTAAAGGGTGTCATCCTCTTGTATCAGTTTATCTTTGACTATGTGTTGCATCTTATGTGAAATCAACAGTTATGTTGTGTAAGCGTGTAGCAGTGAGCGGTGCGGCAGATGAGCAACAAGGGCAGATATATTTAATTAAGGCAGAAAAGAGATAATTAGAAAAGGCTCCAGAATCATACATTCATAACAATCCCCTGTTGAGGTGGGAAAAACCCAACTCACATCAATCAATGAGTTTAGTGCAAATGGACCTAAACTAGAATATGGGAGGCAGTTCCTTCCGTCCGTCGCATAAGTCCGCCCCCAAGCGGAGTAACCATTTCTCTGGTAACTGCCTGCAGCCCTCAGTGTGTGCAAAAAAACCCCCCCCCCCCTCCCCCCCCCTGTTTTCCCATAAACAGACACATGCTGATGTGTGTCTGAAATTTAAAATGATTAAAACATCGCAAATAGATAATAATGCCCTGTTGAAAATTTTAAAACAACAAAAATAATAAAAACCTAGAAGCACAGTGGAAATGAGCAGCACAATGTGTATCAGTATGTTGAAGACCCTGAATCGTAAACCCTGTTCAATTATCTATTGCAGTCGTTTGGTCCTCCTCCTCCTTTTAGCACAGTATCATCATTTCTCCAGCACTTTGGTTTGGTTCCATGAGATCCACATCATCACTTGTGCTTAAATATTCAGTGGACAACATCAGTGTGCTCTGGCACCACATCCATTTGATATTCTGGTAATCCTAAACCTCTGGTATCACTGGAACCAATCGCACGATCAATACACCTGAGGATGAGAGCTGGAATACACGTTGCACAACAGCAAACACAACCTGCGATCACCACAACAGTTAATGACGTGAATATACTCACCAGTAGGTTTCCCCATTTCCAGACCACTTCTCAAACATTTTTTTTTTAGAAATTGTTCATCAATTCCTGAGTGTGATTTTTATTCAGTGGATAATGATTGCGATTCATTTAGGGCCTTCGTTAGAGATCCATCAGGTGCTGTAATTGTTGGGAATAAAAGAACAACAAACCTCTACAAAAACACCACATAACCTTCTTCTTTTACTAGGATCATATCCAAAGCTGTTCTATTTTGACAAGAAATAATTTCAACATCCTGGTTACACAACCTTCAGCTGTCTCTCCTGTTTTGTCTTGGTGTCATTTAAAAGATTAGAATCGGTTCTAACAGGAAGCAGTTTTTGTATTCTAGCAGACATATCAAATTCAAAAACACATTTTCTGAAAGGTTCCACCTGACGAAGTAGGCCAATCGGTGTCAGGGCATCCTAGAAGGAGATGGGAAACCAGGGTACATCTTTCCTGCAGTCAACAGGTCGTCACCCCAAAACCAGTAATTTGTTTGTTGATCATTCACACAGTTTTATTTTAGAAATCCTTCTGGTTTCCACTAGGTCTGTTTTGAATGCTTCAGTCCTTTTTTAATCCACCAAGAATCAATACGGTGGTCTTAGTGAGGTCCACCTTAAAGGTGTTTTTGTTTTTGTCCGGTCCGTCCAGTCTGGAGAAGTGTCATGTTATCATTGTCGGGTCAGTGAGGTTCACAAGTCAGTCAGAACCTTGGTCTTTTGGTCTTGGTCGTTTGGTCATTTGGTCTGTGCACATAATGTTTCATAGATCCAGCTTTGATCAGTCAGCAACCTTCCACACAGTGTGATGTTATTTCTGCAGTAGGTTAAGTTGTTAGTATCTCATGTTTGACTGACATATACGGGGAGAGGATCTCTGATTAAATAAACCTACTGCAGACTTTAGCCAATTTTTCTTTTGTATACATAGTTTCTCTAGCTCTCCATACTAACCCATGAGATGCTGTTTGAAAACCTTGCTGCAATTAACGTTTTTACTCCCATTCATCTTTCAACTTCCCCCTGGATCTTTTATTGGAGAAAATGAGTGCCATCGCCAGATATCATGATTTTCAGGCACTCCCATGGTGTGATTTCCTGTCTTTCCCTTTTTAGAAGGAAACCTTTTCCTTCAGTTTTGTGTTCTGCTCCCATGTTAGTAAAATCAATCATTATTTGCTTCCATGGAGCACTATAGACTGGAACGCTGCCCAGTCCTGTTTTTAATGAAGCCTGTTGATTAAACTGATTGCAGATTTCAGACGTTTGCACAAAATATGTTTGTGACTTTTTCAAATTATCCTTCAACTTATGACTTTTTTGAGAATGGGACCTGTTGCTTTTTGAACCAGCACAGAGACTTCTGCTGTTTTCCTACTTCCCTGTTGAGAGAGAAAAGGTTATCATATCTAAGGTTCTACTTCTAGAGAATCACATAAACTTCTGGTGGAGAGTGGGCTGGTTTTGGCGCGGGCCTTGAGTTTGCCACATGCAGGGTAGAAGTTACAATCTTTATCAGAGCTCTCAGCAGAGCAAAAGCTGCTGTGTGCAGAAAGTGTTATCTTTGTTTTCAGGCAGCTGCATGTCTGTGTCAGGTTTAATGCTGAAGTCATTTCACAGAGCTGAGAAGAAATTTAACTTCTCTCAAAGAGGAAAAAATCAAAAATGCACACAATCTGGGTTCAAATATGGAATTATTTTCCCTGTAAAATGAATCTTCTGCATGTGCTTTTGCAACTGCCTCAGCAATTATGGCTAGTTAGTTAAAGGCTGCTCTTGCTGTTCTCTGTTCTTTAATTTTCAGTCTAGTCTGACACCATGCTTGAGTAGACTAGTTTTTTCGTGATTTTAACAGAAAGCAGGGGAGGCGCACACTGAGTTATAAACTATTTTTCTTCGCCTGTTATTTATGAATCGCAGTACCACGGCTGCTGTATGACAGAGTGGGAGAAAATGATTTCCTTATAAAATCTCCATGAATTTCCAAAACATTCCACAACCTGCATGTATTTGCACCAGCTGTTTAAGAGTCCAATTGTTGTTTTGTGTTTCAGCTGGATTTATGATTTGCTGTTTGCTGTATTCCAGCAGTGCCCCAAGGACGCTGGTGGTAAAGGCTTTTACTCTCATTCATACTCAGTTTCTCATGGGTCCACCCCATGACTTGCTTTTTTATTTCACAACACTCAGTTTCTGGCCAACCGGGACGTATGACACGCTATGTTCCGAGCTCCGGTTCCAATGAAAGCGCTCTAATTGGCTTCCAAGACACCAGAACACATTCACTCCACCTGAGGATGGATTCAGCGTGCAGTCCTTGTTATCACCGCTAGGTTTCCAGACTACACACTTCCTGAATCCACTGATCTCTTTCACACAGTACAACAAGTTAGGTAAAAACATTAATCATCATTTACAATACTACTGTTTACCGAGGTGCGCCTGTAAAAACAGGTGGGGACTTATTTTGTATACCTTCGTACACAAGTTTCCCGGAGTGTCAAGATCATTGAGTCATCCTCTCACCTTTAACCCAAAAATCATATTTATATTGTAACCCAGTTAGTTGCTAATTTATTGTCTTTTAACTTGTTGCCAAAGTTAGATTTTTTCAAACCTTAATTTTCCATAAAATTTTTGAAATCATCCCCATAAGTATTCGCATCATTTACCATGAAGGTGTCCAGTGTTTTGGACACCTACTTTTCAAGCACGTTGATAATTTGATTATATCTACCTAAATTAGGACTTTAGGGTCTTTCCCGTAACCTCTACCCCAAGTAGTAGATAAAAGTAATTTGCATATTCTGTACACCCTTAAATTATACCATTATTTAGTTATTCATTCTTGTTAACATTTGATCACTATAACCAGTCATTTTTTCCCCAATTGGTCCATTTCCATTTTTCTCCTTATGAGTTATTATATTATTTATGTTTTCTCTGAAGTCTAAAGGTTAGTCAGACAAACATTTGAGACAAACATTGAAACACAAATTTAGACAAACACTTAAGACGCACAACACATCCGGGTTCGCCTCCCCTCTTAAGAAGTTTGCTGCCAAATCTTTTATTATCAAATTATTCACCAGAAACCCCTATGGCAGAATGACGGTTTTCTATTTGGTTCTGTTCCCATCCCAAAGAGAATTTAGATCCATTCCACCTGAAGAAATTCATACAAAATTTTAAGTTTTCACCCTCTGAAACTAAAACCCAGAAAATTGTTCCAACTTGCGAGCATCTGAACACATATAGGGAACACCGACCTTAGAGAAAAACAAATGAAAAACAAAACTTGGTGCACTCTAAAACGTTCATTAGCTGTCTGAACACAACTATGAATCAAAACCCAAAACAATAATGAGCTCACAGAAAATAAAACATACCATTCGATTCAAGAACCTTTCAGTCATGTGGCCCACATCATTCATCATTCATACCTTGGGCCTTCATTCATTCCTGTCACACTCTTCTCAACCACACGTTTTAACCCTCAAACACAATCTTTGGATTCTATTGTTCCTAAACCCCAGAGATCTCATGTTCTAAGAAATAATGTGTCAATGGACACATTTGTCAGGCTGGTCTCAGCCACATTTTCAGGCCTTCTTCACACCTAAGAGAAAAATAAATGTTTAGGGTTATCTCTCACATCATCAGGTAATATAGTGGGACGACTCTTCATCAACCTTTCCAGAGAAATTATGAGTATTGTGACCGGTAATGCCTGAAAAGAAAACAGTTTGATCATACAGTCCATCCAGTACAACAAATTAACACGAACAAGAATCACAAACCTTGGGTAGTGAAATCAGCATTTTTCTTCTTTCACCTTCTTCATTTCACAACACATAATCATATTTTGGTACATTGTTATTTCCATTATTATTATATACAAAGAAGACAAAAATAAACATTATTGCAGTCTTGCTGTGTGTACCAGCTTATTAAGGAGTAAAAGAAGATAAAAAGCAAATAGATTAGTTATAAACAGAATAATTTTGTTCAGAAAAGGAAAGGATAGCCTACCTTTGTAGCACCTGGTGGTCTGACACAAAAACTATGGATACTTGGCCTCTTGTCACCCTTTGCAGTATCAAGTAGTGAAAGTTGAAAAATTAATTTGTACTTCTGCCTACCTCAATAAATCTATTCATGCATAAATAATAACTGTGAAAGATCTAAACATTATTAGTTATTTTTCAGTCCAACTTTCCTTCATTTTCCTATCCATCCTTCTATTCGTATCTTGTTATTTTATTGCATCACTGCAATGCCCCTCCTTATGCACAGCGTCCTGAGTGCCTTGTTGCTGGAAAGCTCTTGTATAAATAAACTTGACTTGACATAAATCGGTATGTACAATTCGCCTGGCATTTTATTGCTTTTAATTCCATCAATTAAATCAACAGTATCATTTAATGCAACTACCACTTTTGATGAAAACCAAGTTTCAATATAGGACATTAATTTTAATCTAGTCAGAAGGCGATGGTAGATTTATTCTGTTCAAATTATATAAAATTAACAGCGTTTTTTCCTCCTGCTGTAATCTTAAATGAGTGAAAGTTTTTCCCAGTTTAATCACTGCAATTATTTGTTGTAAAGTTTTCAAAAATCATTCTGTGGAGTCAGATAAAATCTAAGACTAACTGGTCGAGTTAAAATCCTAAATTTTAATATTGTTGGAAGCCTGTTTGCCTTAAAATTGTCACATTATCTTTCTGAGAATGTTTTTTCCTTCCAGCTCGTAAAAGAGTTTTCCACAACTGCTGCTGCCATCCTAGAACACGCTGATGTTATTTATGGTCATGCCCACAGAAACTATCCCATCCCCTCAAACTTTGAAATACTGCGTATTTTAGAAATACTTCATCAATTTTAAATTCACAATATGGTCTGAGAAATACTGATCAGTTATCTTTATGTGTTTTACAACCAAGAGTAAGGAAAAATTAGATATTTGTATTTCAGTTTAAAGTTTTCATCAGCTTGAATACTTTGCCTCATTCACTTACTGTATCACTGTTTTATTCATATTTACTTTATTGTAAAAACATCTTTCTCTTGCTTTTGCAGTAGAATAAAGGTTCATTTATTCTGGACTTAATCCTCACAGAGATGTGCGCATGAACTCTGTATGTGTGGGTCTTACTTTTGTGTCTTGATGTTTAATGTCATGCAGTTGCTATGCTGGTGGTTGTGATTTTTGGTTGTGTGTGACTATGTGGTTGTGAGAGTGTGTGTTTGTGGGTCCTTGAGAATGTTGTGGGTATTTTCTGTGTGATTTGTTTTCATATTTGTTTATTCTTTTTACTTGGGGGTTTTATCTTCTGTTCTGCAAGGACCCTGTCAAAAATGAGATGGTGCATCTCAGGGGTTACCCTTGAATAATCAGTTGTCAGTGCTGCCAATTATACCTTTTATTTCTTTCCATACTCTCGATTGGTCTCTTTCTGTGTATTGTAGGCATCAAAAGGGTCAGAGTATTGTGGTTCATTAAATTGGGATGTAAGTATAAAACTGAACCATAGATACTTTTTAAAATCAGGTTCATAAAATAACTGTAACTGAGTCCTGTGGAAAAACTCACTCCTCATCTGTTTGAGAAGGCTTAATGAAATTGATGAGCACAAAAATGAAGGCCATGTTTATGTCTTATACTCTTAGTTTTTCTCGCCCAGTTTTATATACACACCGTACAGTTTCCTTTTCATTATACTTTGTATTTATTTCAAGTAATAAGGTTTTGTTTCATTTAGTCCAGTCCATTATTCTTTTAAGGTGCATTTCATCTTGTGTTAAATTTGAGTCTATTTAATCATTCTGACTGGAAAAAGTCAAACCATCTATTAAAATCAAAAGAACTGACATTATATTATTATGGTACTGCTGGATCAGACCTTGCTCTTGCAATCTCTAATTGTTATTGTGATACCTTATTTAATAAATAACACTTTATGTCAGACACTTTAAATGTTTTTACCTTTCACGAGGAGCGGTCAGGACTGCTTTTTCCAGACATAAAAACTTCAAAATTTCAATTAGTTTCATATCAGAAAAACAATTTAAATCAAATGTATCCTGCACATATCCTCCTAATTTTTACATAACATGAAACAGACATTCATTTCACAAAAACAGACAGACAAAATGGACGACATTGCCACATAAAGTTTGATTACCCTGTAAATACAGCATTTTTTAGAGTGGAACCACTTTGTGTCACTTATTGTTAAAATTATTTCTTACCCTTTTCTGGTGAGTCGACAATTATTTCTGGGGACTCAAACAAGCTCCATCAAACTGTTGTTTTAACTTTTTAAAGCCTCTTTGTGGTTGAAATATATTTCTCCTCCCTGTCCCCTCCAGCATTGCTCCCAGAACAAGCAGGGAGCTCATTTTCTGGTGATGTCTCAGTCATTCTCTCACTCACACACACTCTGGCCACCAGCGTGTACAGCACCGTTTTCCTGGTCCAAAATGAGAGCTATTTTGTTATCTCTCAGACACCAGAGTTTATTCACAATAGAGTTTATCCGGTGAGCTAGGTCTGTTAGCTTAGCTTTGTTAGCTAGGCATGTAGCAGTCAAGGTCCGTCAGTCTAATGTGTCCCCTGAGTCTGCTCACCGTTATGACTCCACACAATCCACACTGGCCAATTGAGTTTACACTTTTATATTTATACAGCTGTTTACTCAAACTAATAAAAGGAGCGGCGGCTTTTTTAAACCTTTTCTTTAACAAGGTAGAGAGGCCTTTCAAAGTATTTTTGACCGTTTCTCTCGAATAGTCAGGACCCAACAACCTTACCGGGTATGCGCATCTATATCCCTGCGTGGCAATTTTCAAAGAAGTGGGTGGTGCTTTGAGATCTTTTAAGAAGATCAGGGAGGCCTTCTAACCCAATACACTTCCCCTCGGTAGTATCTTTTCGACCCTCCTTATGGGATGATCAGGAACCGTCAAACCCCTAACGAGTATTAGCGTGCCTTAGTCAGGGAGGTGGCTTTTATATTGTGTGTGAGGGAAACCTAATCTTCCCCTTGCATACAATTAAAGGAACTCGAAACCTACACCCCTAGATTTTAGCTTCTTTTTAGAAGATTGTACCTTTCTTCCCGGGCTGACACCGTTAAAATCGCACCGCTTTATCCTCACGCCTTACGGTTTCACACGTATGTAACATTATTCTGAAACAATTTTTCCTGCCTCCAAGATTCACAAAAACAGCTCACTCAGAACTAACAACACAGCCAAAAGTGTTTTTTACAGGAAAACACTGGAATTTTTAAAAGGATCTCCTTACCTGTTTGCGGCCGCAGCTGTGATGTGTTTGTGTCCTTCCGTGGAAACCCTATCCTATCCAAAAGTGGTTTTCGCTTCCGGGGCTCGGGCTGGAATCACCAATTTGTCCGAGGCTACTCCCCCTGCTGGCGGTCAGACGTCTCGAGCTCCTCCGTACTTGTTCCCCATGAAGCGATCACACACTCTATCTAAGACTCTTAAAAGAACGACTCTCAACCAGTTTCTAACTTTTAAGCTCTTTTTATTCTGAGTTAAGGCAGAGAATGATTACAGAGATCAGCGCTGAGGCTCCCGTCTCGGACCGTCGCCGGCTGTTAGAGCATGACGAAGAGCCCCGATAGAAGGTCCCTACAGTTTTTATATCTGGCAATCCAAAGCAATGATTGTTTTCTCCTCAGTGATTATCAGTAGACTACGTGTCACCATTGTTGTGTCTATCTGTTAGATTGTGTAGCAGCGGGTGTCCCATCCTTAATCTAAGTGTGCTGTAGCTTTCTAAACAAACCAGTAATATCAGCTGGCCCACTATCTACCCGTGCCCCCAGCTTCAGGTCATTTAATGACAATCCTTTGGGTCATCTGTCCCTTGTACTGTATGTCTATGAGCATTCTTATCCTATTGTAACAGAAGGGAAACATTAGAACTTATACTTTACTTCACTACTGCATAAAAGGGAAAAAACAGCTATGAGCCTATTAATAAAGGTTATTCCTAACAGTTGTAAGGATGATCAAATACTTATGTCATGCAATAAAATGCAAATTAATTACATAAAAATCACACAATGATATTTTTATGTAATTAATTTGCATTAATTTGATTTTTGTTTTAGATTCCAACTCTCTCAGTTGAAGAATACCTATGATAAAAAGTTAAGACTTCAACATGCTTTCAAGTGGGAAAACCTGCAAAATCAACAGTGTATCAAATACTTGTTCTCCTCACTGTATATCAAGTGGAACTGCAATGCTTTGGTCTGAACTCCTTGTTATTGTGCTTCACATGCTCCTCTTTAACTCCTGTTCTAAGGTGCATCTGAGAGCAACTCGTTCGGTTGCCGTGTCTTCAAACGCTACAGAGGCACTTCACACCCCGCCCCCCTACAGGTCAAGGTGCGCTCCACTTTGACCGGGCTGGCCATTTTTGTAGTTTAATAGCCATTATCTAGTGGCAAAGAAACAAGACTAAATTGGGAAAAACAGTTCAAAACTGTTTCTGTAATAATACTATTCAAAAACACGCAGTACGGTTCTGTCCTCACAAGGAGCTAAAAGCAGCACACCGCGCTAACAAAAGCAGAAGGCACGATGCTACTGCTATCGAAACACTGGCCAGGACATCATTTCAACACACAATGAATTCATGTCTAAAATAATGTTTGTTGTTATTTTAGCATTATTTGAAGCTTAATGCTTTGCTGCGTCCATCGTTTCCATGGACAGAAGGAACTGTCCCTTTAATCAGTTGAAGTTTTTTAGCAAATCCTTCTTTAACTGGTGGAGGTTGCTGAAGCACTCGTCTTTAAAGTGATGTGGGAACTTTTCCATAAAAAATAAAATTAAACCAGGGATTTCGAAGGGGTTCTGATTCTGGGGGACGATGTAATGAATTGTGTGTTAATACACCCAATAGCCGAACCGAACTTATCCTCTTTCAGCGTAGGCATACTTGAGCTTGGACTACAAAATCGTAGTGAGAGAAAAATATGGTGGACACTCAAAATGGATTAGCAGGAAGTCCATGACAATATGTAGCTGTTCTGCAGCAAATCGTGTGATATAACAGATGATAGAGAAACCTGAACGGACTGAAAAATATGACCCAAACAGAATATAAAAATATCTTTGCAGCACCTAGAGAGATTAAATTCAACTTTCTGCCCTCCTACAGACTCCAAGTACACAGCAAAATGTATTTAAAGGCTTAAAAAGTCGATTTTGCATGATGTCCTCTTTCAGTTCTCAAAAGCCTAATTCATTTTGACCACATATAAAGTTGTACAGCACTGGACTCCACAGAAACAGCAGAAACAAGCCATGAAATTAGAATACAACACATATACAATGAGAAGTTACATGAAATACCATAAAATTTACAAAGTACTGGCACACAAACTGACCAGTGTATGTCTAGTATCAGTCTTGTATCCAATGATACAAACTAATCAGGGGAAAACATAATGTACAGAACATAAACTAGAAAACAATTAGAAATTGAAGCACAACCAGTAAAATAATAAACAGATACAGGATCCATCACACACAGTAAATCATACAGCGTTAAATATGCAGTGTCAAATTTACTTGACTCTCTCAGAGTTATTTCAACAATAGATTGAGTAGAATGATCCCTAGTGTTAGAGGAAATTTCCAGAGTAAAAAGACGTCTTGGTAATTTCACTCTGGAAAGCTCCGCCCATCTTCTTCTAGTTCAAACCAGCTTGCGGTAAGTGTCTTATTATCACGTTTTGCATCTTAATGCTGAATTCAAAACTGCTGACGTGACCAAGTCCACGAGAACTAGCGTAAAATGCACGCGTGTCCAACGTGACCATGTCTGCAAAAGGCAATTACCTTAGCAAGACATAGTCTTGTTTTATGAAATGTAAATTAAATTCTGCATAACATTTTGTGGGTTGATTAAAAAATAGCACCAATGTTGGCTGAATGGCTTTTCAGACCAGCAGTTACGTTAGAAAGAAAGATAGAAACTGGATTGCTTTCTTTCTTTCTTTCTTTCGCTAAGTTCATTACTTAATATTATATCATTTGCCTGTGTTATGAGCCCCACGTGATTGAAATGACTTTGCGGACAATGCATTCATGTATTAACTTTAGTCATTATATTCAATATAAATTATGTGATGTAACATAAAGCTGTATGGTGTATGGTTTGGGTAGCAGATTGCACATGTTTGACAGATTGAGGGCATGCCTCTCCTCTGCTTTTGTTGTAATAAGCATTTAAGATGTGTGACATTGAGCAAATTTGTGTTGCAGGAACCATGTTGATTAAAACCAGACTTGGGGATGTACAAAATTTTGTTCGACTAACAGAGCTGGATCTGAAGAAGTTTTTGATTGCAGGTAAGAAAATGGCATTGGACTCAAGCTTTGCACTGGAATGCCAATGATTGGTGCTAATACCAACTGTAATAGTAACTTTTGAAAATGTTACCATCTCTAATCACATTGAATGCAGGCTTTGTTTCAACAATACCAATACTGTGAGTAGTTTTACTTCCTACATTAATTTATAGATGTTTCTTAAAAGGTAATGATCCAGATTCATTGGGTATGTGCGTGTAATAGACCAATATGAACTCATAAGTCTGCTTTACACAAGCATTTGTCTTTTCTTCTACTATTTGCAAAGTTTGGTGTGCCAGCTGTGATGAAAGGTGTGAAAGTTGTTTACAGTTCAGGGACTGAGTTGGATGATGATGTATTTGAGGATGTAGTTAAGGATCACTCAGCTGGAGTGCTAATCATCAAATATGACACTGCTTTGTTTCAGTTACATTTGTAATTTATATTTATATTTATATTTTATTTATATTACAAATCACACACATGCTAGTTCCTTGTGGTTAATGTTTTTCCTTCCATCTGCTTCTCTTATCATGGTCAGAATCTGTCTCTGTGGTACAATCTCCTAAACAGTCTGAACCATCATCCCAAGATTCCTCTGATTCTCAACATACAGTCATACTTTCAGTGAGTCCTTCTAGTAAACCGCAGAGGCTGGACACAAAAGTCAAGCACGTAAGGATTAACACACAAATAACGTAAAAAAAAAGAATATTGTGTTATTTTAATAAGCTTACCTTATTAAGATCTTTTTTTAAATCTCTATTTTGGGAAGAATACTTCATACTTTACTTAACAGTAACTGATGTGTTATAAGGGTGAATTTTCAACATGTTGACTTGTTTTGTTCTTTGTTTGACGTTGGTGGAATCCATTCTTTCCAAGAAACCTTGTTGTGAACACATAATAAATGAATATAAGTGAAGCAAGTCCCTTACAGATGAAACCAGAAGGAAAATGGTGAACATAGTGGCAGCTGATATGACAGAGAAAAAAGGGTAATTTGTAAATAGTTTTTATTTAGCTAAATGCAGCTTTCATATAAAATTTCTAATCTTTGTTAAATCCAGTGCATACAGTAGATAAATCTTCATTTTTGTATCTTGTAGGACATCTCCACCCAGACAGGTTAAAGAAATGTATGCCAGAGGAATTGTGAGCTTATTCCCCTATCTCAGTGATCCATTGTCCAGGACCGTTATGTAAGTAATACACTGTAATGGCTGTAGTAATGTTAAATGCTACGTTGAAACATTTAGATTTCTATCAGAGCATATTTTTAAACAGATACAATTGCTTTGTGTACATAAGTGTAAGTTGCAGTTGTGAAACTATGGCTGAAATGGTGTACTATATATATATTTTTTCAAACGTGTTTGAGGGTGAAGCTACAGGAAGGACTTGGGGAGCAGTGGTGGATTTATATTCAAAATGCTACACTTTTTTGTGTCCAAAATCACCTTATAGGACCTTAAGTTTAAATTAATGGAGTGTCTGTTTTTGTTATCCTTTCAACATCCAAGGAGCATTATTATGATGGTGAGGGTGGCACTGGGTATTTGGCCTGAAGGATTAAAACTATTCAGAGATCCACTGCTAGAGACAGACGATCATCATATGTAACTCTATAACACTGGAAGAAGATCTGAAACTGCCTCTAGCGCCTGGGTGTTGCCTGTAAGTTTATATGGTTGTGAAAATATGGTATTTTCCCATTTTGTGTAGCATCATCTGAAGGAGCATGTCGTGAAGGTGGGCTTGGAGGACCAGCTTCCAGACGAGTGCCCCAGTTCGTTCCACAGACTGTCCGGAGTGAAGAAGAGTGTAAGGAAGCCATCGCACTGATTAAGCATTCAGCTGATAAGTAAACAATCAAGAAGAAGATGAAACTGACATTTGACTTTCGCCGCAACATGGTCCTCGACCCCCAGCAGTCGAGCAACAAACTTTCTGTCTTTCCACGTTTCAAAGACGTCAAAGGCTTGGTAAATATCTTTCAATATTTTGACTGTTTTGAGAATTTCATAGTTATGTAAAAAGTACATATCTATTTTACTGACAGTCAGACAGTTAACACAATTTATCTGGCTGTAAAATCTTGAAGTTCAATATCCTTACCATAGGTGGAACAGGATTTTGTTCTGATGTTTGGTGAGGATATCTCAGGCAAGTTTCTGGAGAAACGGACGACCACATTCAAGAAAAAGATCATCCAACAATGCGGAAAGCTTCCATCCACCAGTGAGCTTGAAGATCTCCTCCTGGCAGCTGAGACTCCTGATGATGGCACTGAAGTGGATGATGACATTGGTAAGTATGACTTTTTCCACATTCCATTGGCTGCACTTGATCTGAAATTGCAGAATCACTGAATTTGGCTGATGGTCCACTTTACATCAAATTTCCATTGTTACAGGTTGGGACGGTGACCTCTCATCGATTTTGCTGCTGTTACACCTGAATCCCCCCTCTGCCCTGGGTCGTAAGAGACCAGGGAAGGTGTCTGCTTCCAGAGCAGAGAAGCATCTTGTGGTCTTCAAGAAGGTTTGTATTTGTTAATTTAATGTTTATTTGAGGATGTTTCAGTGAGGGAGTCTGTTTCGCAGGTTATTGTTGTGACCATGGATTTCAACATTAAAACTCCAGTACAAACTCTTCTGGAGTTTTCAAAATAAATTGCATTTAACAGACTTTCAGCACAACTTCAGAAGGGGAAAATGGGGGTAACAGCAGACTTCCCATGATGCCACTGGCTGTATAAAAGCACCCCCTTTCCAATGCCCCGATCTCTCCAAGCCGGTTGACCATCGAAGCAGGAGCAGACACAGCGCGCTGAAGTCTTTTTGCTGGCAAAAAGACTTCAAACTTCAAACTGGATCCAAGAGTCTCATATGATCACCGATCATATGCAAAAGTTGAGTATTGAATGAATTGCTGTTTGTGTATCCGGTATTCATTCACGAACGGGGAATTAAGGTACCAGCAATGTGATCATAATGTTGTGATTATTAATCTGACAATATTATTTAATATTTAATATTAATATTTTAATATTTTATCGAATAATATTTCGGTCTGTTAAGGGTTGTCCTGTGAATACCAGCCCAGTAAGGCGATGGTATTAGGACAAAGTTGAAAGGTGTGAGCCAAGCTCTGACATTATTGAACAGCATAAACTCTGCACACACATGGAATGAATTCACACAATTTCTTAAAATACAAGAATTTATTAACAAAAATAAGTCAACTCAAAGTCAAACATATTTCAATCAACAAACTCTTTACCATGCTAAAACAATCCAACTAAACTACCAAGCAGAATTAAAGAATAAGGAAGACTAATGGGCTATGTACAATATAAACAAGTTGATTAAAGATGATTGAAACTCATGACTAAAAGAGTGATGCAACATTACCATGCAATGTTTATGTTTGAGAACCAAGGATTATGTTGAAGAATCTGGAAATGAAGTTAAGTTAGTCTTGGAACTAACTTAGGCAATAATCACACACACACACACACACACACACACACAGACACAGAGTTAAATATTATACATACATATGAAAGCTATTTTTTTTTTTTTTTTTGTTATTGTAATATTTCAGTCATGTAATTGTAATAGTCTTGCCATTTGTGTTTTGTTTTCTCAGACAGGAACCAACATCCAAGAACATCTTGATGCCATCACGACAAACACACAACCCTATCTCCTGGCTGTAGGACGAAGGAAGAACATGTCCACCAGTTCTTCATCATCCTTGACAAGTATGCTGTTGCTTGCAGGTCGTCCTCGTCTCTTGGTGCCTTTGACAAACTCTTTAAGGCTCACTATGTCTTTGCCACAACATACAACCTCATGCTGCAAAACATGCTCACATTCATCCAGACCACTGTGTACAACATAGATGTTGGCAAAGTAAAGGAGAGTCCCCGTGTTGCAGAGTTCAGGCTAGGTTGCCTCTATTAGTACTTGAACACATCTGTTTGGCATGAAGTGTTTTGTTTGTCAGACTGAGTTAACTTGCGCAAATGCACTTGTTCGCCATTAACGAGTTGTTCATGGTTACTTGGATGGAAAAAAATATTCATCTTAAATGTGCTCAGACTGGATGTGGCCGTGTGCTTGGAACCTTTTCTGGGTTTAGGAAACATTTAAACACCAAACACACTGACAACATTGAGCAACAAGTTAATAATGACTTCAATTCACGCGCAGCAGACAATGCTGATGCAGGGGAGATGGTGATAGCTAATGTAGAGGAGACAGCCACAACGTCTATTTTGTTGACAAAGTCCAGTAGCAGCATTTTAGGTATGTGTGCTACAGCTATCGCACAACTCGGAGCAGCTGGAATAAGTCAGTCTGATGTTAAGAGGTTTGTCTCGTCCATGGAAGAAGTTATTTTTGAGACTCAGAGTCAGGCTAAGAATGTAGCTTTACAGTGCTTGTCTCCACAGGACACAGAAAATAGGAACGAACTAGAACTATCCTTCAAAACGTTGGAAAATCCATTCACACCTTTAAATTCTAAAGGAAAACTTTACAAACACTTTAGAGAAAAATGGGGACTTATTGAGCCTGTACAAATAGTGCCTGGCACAGGATTCGACAGTAGAAGAAACAGAACTAGAACATATGACCAAGTGATTGTAACTGATATGTTTGCATTTATTCCCATTTTGGAAACACTGAAGAATATTTTACAAAAGAAAAAGAATTTGCAGACATGTTTAAGCCCAGGTATATTCCCAAGGAAGGTGTCTATGCAGACTTGAGAGATACCACCTATTTTAAAGGAAGTCCCCTATTTTCTATAGAAAAAGATGCTCTGCAGATTCAGCTATTTTTATGATGATTTGAAACTGCAATTCTCTTGGGACCTGAAAAGGGTTTACATAATTTAGGTGCTATGTACTTTACTCTAAGACATTTCCCCCCAATTTTTTATTAATCTTTGATTAATATTCATTTGTGTGCTCTATTCCATGCACAGGACATCAAGCGATACAGCTTAAATCTGACACTTGAACCACTTGTTAATGATCTGAAAGAGCTTGAGACAGAGGGACTTCAAATTCCAATTTTTGAACATGCGATTCATGGAACTGTAGTTCAGGTCACAGGGGACAATCTTGGTTTGCATGGTCTGTTTGGCTTTGTGGAGTCATTTGGGGCTCGATGTTGCTGTTGTTTTTGTCTCCTTGAAAAATACAATTTTCAAACTGTGTTCTCTGAAGATTATCCAGAAGTGGTTTTAAGAACTGTTGATGGACACGCACAACACTGTAAGGCTGTACGAACAGATCCCAGGCTTCATCATGTGTATGGTGTGAAACGTGTTTGTATGTTGAATTCACTTCAGAATTTTAACACAGCCAACAACTTTTGTGTAGATATTATGCATGATATTTTAGAGGGGGTTGGTCAGTTTGAGGCAAATCTGATTCTGAAGCATATTCAAGGCAACGTCCTATGTGCTGAACAAGTTGCTGGCAGAATACACACATAAGACTACAGCTTTAATCATGAGCCAAACCGTCCACCTATGCCAACAGATAAGATGCTGGATGGAAGTAATGATTTGAGGTTAAAAGCCATACAGTCTTGGTGCTTGTTGCGCAATATGCCTCTGCTATTTGGTGATTTGATCGAGACAAATGATAAACACTGTCATCTCCTACTTTAGCTTCTACATATTGTTAACATTGTATTTTTCACCAGTCCTGTCACAAGGCATGACAACACATCTCAAACATTTAATCATTGATCATCATCGGCTGTTCAAGCAATTATTTCCAGAAATTAATCTCTTGTCAAAGCAACACTTCATCATACATTACCCTCGTTGCATAGGACACATTGGTCCGATTTTGCACATATGGTGCATGTGTTACGAAGCCAAACATAATTAAAAAGCTTTAAAAACATTACAAAAACATTAGCCAAATAGCACCAAAGTTATATGGCAATGTATCATGAATCTTTTAGCAAAGAAAGATTCATTTTAGGTCCAGGAAAGATTGTGAAACTTTGAGTTAAAACAGGGTGTAGCAATTGCTGCAAAATTTGGAACAGTTTTGTCAACCAGTGTGTTTTCTGCCAAGTGGATAAAAGTACCGTCATGAGTTCATTATATGTACGGAGGTAGCGTGTGAGATGCCTATATTTTGTAAGATTGACACGATTGCTGTAAAAGATGGCTGTGTTTTGCTCTGTGGAAAACTGATGGAAACTGTGTGTTTTGATAACCATTACCATGCCTTTGAGGTCAAGCGGCATCCAGACAAGGTTCTAAAAGTGTTGCGCATAGATTAACTTTTTTACTTCAAACCATTTTATGTTCAAATGAAGTAAGGTATGACAAATAACGCCTTATATGTTGTTCCATATTGCCATTTTATGCAGGCCTAGGGTCAGTGTTCTAGTAGTGTCCTTGTTAAGCTGAAGGTAACTGCTCATTTTTATGTGGATTTAAGATCACCGGCTTGGCACAGCAGTCACACCTGAAACCATTTCAAACAGTTCAAATGGAGCCCAGTAATGTAATGACAAGTACATGATGTAACTGTTACATTACTGAAAGTTGACTATGGATCTTTAAAAAGTGCTTTGTTAAATAAAAAGTGAAGTTTAATGCATTTCTGTGGTAACTTGATTTTACTTAATGGTACATTTTAAAAGCATTGTTGAATTATAATGGATAGATGCAATTTGGCACTAAAGAAAAATAACATATATATATATATATATATATATATATATATATATATATATATATATATATATATATATATATATATTTCTCATTGAATACTTTGTTCTGTACAAAGTTGAATGTGCTGACAACAAAATCAAACAAAAATCATCAATGGACATCAAATTTATTAACCAATGGAGGCCTGGATTTGGAGTCACACACAAATTAAAGTGGAAAAACACACTACAGGCTGATCCAACTTTGATGTAATGTCCTTAAAACAAGTCAAAATAAGGCTCAGTATTGTGTGTGGCCTCCACGTGCCTGTATGACCTCCCTACAACGCCTGGGCATGCTCCTGATGAGACGGCGGATGGTCTCCTGAGGGATCTCCTCCCAGACCTGGACTAAAGCATCCGCCAACTCCTGGACAGTCTGTGGTGCAACGTGACGTTGGTGGATGGAGCGAGACATGATGTCCCAGATGTGCTCAATCGGATTCAGGTCTGGGGAACGGGTGGGCAGTCCATAGCTTCAATGTCTTCATCTTGCAGGAACTGCTGACACACTCCAGCCACATGAGGTCTAGCATTGTCCTGCATTAGGAGGAACCCAGGGCCAACCGCACCAGCATATGGTCTCACAAGGGGTCTGATGATCTCATCTCTGTACCTAATGGCAGTCAGGCTACCTCTGGCGAGCACAATGGAGGGCCATGCAGCCCTCCAAAGAAATGCCACCCCACACCATTACTGACCCACTGCCAAACCGGTCATGCTGAAGGATGTTGCAGGCAGCAGATCGCTCTCCACGGTGTCTCCAAACTCTGTCACGTCTGTCACATGTGCTCAGTGTGAACCTGCTTTCATCTGTGAAGACCACAGGGCGCCAGTGGCGAATTTGCCAATCCTGGTGTTCTCTGGCAAATGCCAAGCGTCCTGCACAGTGTTGGGCTGTGAGCACAACCCCCATTTGTAGACGTCAGGCCCTCATACCATCCTCATGGAGTCGGTTTCTAACCGTTTGTGCAGACACATGCAAATTTGTGGCCTGCTGGAGGTCATTTTGCAGGGCTGTGGCAGGGCACTCTTCTCCCTGTCATTTGTGTACAGGGAGAAGAGGAGTGGGGAGAGAACACACCCCTGGGGGGCACCAGTACTTGTTAATCTGGTTCGGGAGAAGATGCTCCCCAGTCTCACCTGCTGCTGTCGGTCCGTCAGGAAGCTGTTGATCCACTGACATGTGGAGGCTGGGACGTTGAGCTGGGTGAGCTTCTGGTGGAGGATGTCTGTTATGATTGTGTTGAAGGCCGAGCTGAAGTCTACAAATAGGATCCTGGCGTACGTCCCTGGGTGGTCGAGGTGTTGTAGGATGAAGTGTAGTTAACAGCATCATCAGCCGACCTGTTTGCTCGGTAAGCAAACTGCAGGGGGTCCAGTAGAGGGCCTGTGATGTCTTTCAGGTGCTTCAACACCAGCCACTCAAAGGATTTCATGACCACAGACGTCAGGGCTACAGGCCTGTAGTCATTTAATCCTAGGATGGTGGGTTTCTTAGGCACCGGGATGATGGTGGATCGTTTGAGGCAGGAGGGCACCTCACACTTCTCCAGTGACTTGTTGAAGATCCGGGTGAAGATCGGCGCGAGTTGATGTGCACAGGCTTTCAGGCATGATGGGGAGACGTTATCAGGTCCTCCAGCTTTCTTTGTTTTCATGCGCTGAAAGAGCCTATTTACATCTTCCTCAGAGATCTTTAGTGCAGGCAGAGGATCTGAAGGTAGGGGGTTGGTTGCTTTATGGGAGGAATTTGTTCCTGAATGGGATGTGGACCAGATGGTCTGAGGTGTGAACTGCTTCTTTTCATGTCTGCAGTAGAAGCCGTTCAGACGGTTTGCCAGGCGAGGACTCTGTTCAGGATGGGTGGGTGGGCTTCTGTAGGCAGTCAGGTTTCTCAGACCAGTCCATACAGCCGAAGTGTCACCAGTAGAAAGGCTGTTTTTCAGCTTCTCACTATAGCTTCTCTTGGCTGCTTTGATCTCCTTTGTTAGTCTGTTCCTGGCCTGCCTGTACCGCGCCCAATCTCCACTGCTGTGAGCTTCTTCCTTGTCCTTGCGCCGATTCCTGAGGTGTGGAGTGAACCATGGCTTGTTGTTCCCAAAGGGGCAGAAGGTCTTGGTCTGCACACACATGTCCTCACAGAAACTGATGTATGATGTCACCACATCAGGTAGTTCGTTTAAGTCAGTGGCTGAAGTTTCGAAAACAGTCCAGTCTGTGCATTCAAAGCAGGCCTGTAGCATCTGCTTCGATTCCTCAAGCCACTTCTTAACTGTGTGAACCATGGGTTTGGAAGCTGTTAGTCTCTGTCTGTAGGCTGAGATGAGGTGGATAAGAGAATGGTCTGAGAAACCCAGAGCAGCCCTGGTAACAGCATGGTATGAGTCCTTTAAAGCTGTGTAACAGTGGTCCAGGGTGTTTTTGTCTCTGGTGGGACATTTAATATGCTGTCTGTATTTGGGGAGCTCATTTGAGAGGTTTTGCTGTTAAAATCTCCCAGTATTATGAGTATTTCTCCACGTCTGTAATCAGGTCAGCAAGATGTTTTTCTGCGGCAGAAGTGCAGCCATGCGGTGGAAAATATGAGCCGATTATTATAAACGAGGAAAACTCTCTCGGTGAATAAAACGGTTTGCAGATTATGGAAAATGTCTCCAGATTAGGACTACATGTTTTCCCCAGCACTTTTACGTCTCTGCACCAACCTTTGTTTATATAAAAGCAGATTCCGCCTCCTCGCTTCTTCCCCGATAGCTCCGTGGTGCGATCCGCTCTGAACAGCTGGAAGTCCGGCAACAGCAGTGCGCGGTCCGGGATGTTTTCAGTCAGCCATGTCTCGGTGAAGCAGAGAACCGCTGATCCGAGGAAGTCTGTGTTTTTACCAGTGAGAAGAAGCAGCTCGTCCATCTTGTTGCTTAGAGAGCGGACATTTGCCAGATGGATTGAAGGCAGTGGTGTACGAAGTCCTCTTTTGCAGAGCTTTACCAGCGCGCCAGCACGCTTTCCCCTGCGGCGGTTTCGGCACAGTATCCCATACAGAACCGCAGCTCCGCTTGCCAAGATCTCGGTGAACCTCGGATCGGTGAAAGATGGTGAAAAAATCTCAAGAGAGGACTCTCTGATGTTGAGAAGTTCTTCTCTGTACTGAATGAGACCACAGAATTGTTGCCCGAGACCACAGTACTGTGGCTCGAAAAACATAAAAACACACAAACTACAAAAACAAAGAGAGAGCGAAGCTCCAAGGCTGCCATCGTCGGCGCCATCTTGGTAATCTACTTGGTGTGTCCAAACTTTTGGTCTGTACTGTAATTATATGTGCAGTGTTAATGACTGTTAGGATTTGACTCTATCTGAGTTGTTTTTTCACAGCAACAGAGTAAATAATCAAAGCAATGTGTTAAATTAACATTTAGTGGAGTTATATGAGCCTCAGGAGTTCACCTTCAATAATTCACTGCAGTGTTAAAAAGCCTAGGAATCAGAGATGATTTGTCACCACATTAGAGTAACGCAGTAGCGCTGCTGGCAATCATATTTACTCTGTAGAGTTATTTATCCTGTAGCGTTAAGTTTTATTAACACTGTACAGTGTTAGCCAATGTTAATGTTTTTACTCAATTTTGAGTTAATTTTACTCTGAAATTTTAACACTATGGTTTACCATTTTGCAGTTTATGGGCGGGAGGCGGGGTACACCCTGGAAAGTTCGCCAGTCCATCGCAGGGCAACACACAAACAACCACGCACATACTCATTAACACACCTAAGGGCAATTTAGAAGAACATGCAAACTCCATAACTGCTGCCCAGCAGCAAGGCCTTCTGGAAGGCAGCAGTCCTACCAACTGCGCCACTGTGCAGCCACACATATATACATAAAATATAAAAAGAAATATAAATATAAAAAAATATAAGGGTGTAGGTTTAGACAGGTTGACAGGTATAGGGCAGGAGGAGGCGGTGGCCAGATCTTCTGCTAATGTTCTTCAGTCCGACAACAACACTTCCTTTGAGGAGAGCTTACGGTCAGAAACTGGTGTGTATAAAACTTTTTGTCTTTTACTAAAGGCAAAGTACTCTACATTTGTTCATAGGCCATACAGGAAGTAAACGATTCTAACTGGACTTCCTGTAATGTGATCATCATGGAACAAAGTGATGATAGTTGTGTTTATTTTCATCTAACCTTTATTTTTTCCTTTCTCAGCAACACCGACATCAAGCAGGCCTCCTATCCCACCACTACGAATTAAAAGACGCGATGTTTTAAACTGCTTACAACTGTTAGAAGAATATTAGGTGAGAAATTTGATCTGATTCAATTATTTATTTTTTTTAAGAATAAAAAAAAAAGGTTTTTCTTTCTTCACTTAAATAAATAATGAAACAAGTGAAAAAAAAATCTATTTGAATGATAAAAGACAAACTAATCTTATTTTTGTTTATAGACAATTTCTTCATATGAGTCCCACCATTGAGATTTCTTTGGAGGCAAGTCCTCCACTTGCTCGCAGCAGGATGATAGGTGAATATTTTTTCATTATTTATCCATACTTTCATTTTTATTTATAAGAAATAAATAAAATAATATTTGATTTGTTTTTTATTTACCTAGAAGGAGAAAGGCGAGGCAGATCTTCCATGACGACACCACGTCAGACCAATTTAAAAAGGTCATCCCCATCACAGATTGAAGCTGAAGATCTTGTGTGGATGAGCTTGATAACTTTTTCAACTGTAAGCGAGATTTGTCCAACTTCTCTTTAAAGCTAATCGAAGTTTTTAAAAAGTAGAAATTCAGAGTGTTTTTAAAATGGGAGATTTTCCTTAGTCAAACACCATCCTAAATGAACAAGAAACAGCTGTTAATCAGCAACCGCAAATAAACCAGAATGTTACAGAATCATTTTTTCAGACTTTGCAAAATATTTCTAATGAGATAAATCAAATAATTTCTCCAGCCATTGGGACATGCTCTCAGAGAATTAATCCGCTCACATTCGCCCCGCCGGACCCTGTCAGGATTTAAATAGATAATTTCCTCCAGCTGTTGGAACGTCCTCTGAGAACTGAAGAACAAAGTGTTTCTCAGAACCATCATAGTACTGCAGGCCTGTTAGAACAGCTTTAAAATCTATTTGAGAATTTTTTGAGACCGTTAGAGGGCAGACATCTGGGGTTAAGTCACCCTAGAGGCAACATCTGTTTGTCATCAACAATCGAGAAGATCACCTGTGCTTTGTCATCAGTTTAGCTCACACATCTGACCACAATCTCCCCGATGCACAGGCTATACAACGAGAGACACAATGGCAGCGTCTCGCTGGTCTTACAGATCAGACACTTGTCTCCCCTGATATCTGTATCTTTGAGGAAATGCTAAACAAAACATTTTCACTAAAAGCATTCCTAGGGAGTAATTACGTCTGCAATTATTGCTTTTCCCCTTTTACCACAGATCAAATGCATTATTGCATGGATTTTGTCCTATCTGCAACGATCCATCTTGTTCCGAGCTGAAATTTGTTCCAATTGTAACAGAACCTCATGTGATCCATTGTTTTATGTCAAGCATAAAATGCCATAAAATTGACCAAAAACTAAAAATGTATGTTTGTGCTTGTGATAGCATAAAGAGATGCCTCACATGTCAGAGAACTTGTTATTCCTTTGACTACGACTGAAAAACCACACATTTGCCAGTGCCAAAATGTCCCATCTACAATGAGATATTACCTGGAGACTCAGATGAAGCCAGTAAAGATCACATGTGTTATATTCAACTGTGTCAGGAAAAACTCAATGACAAAATAACCTTTGTCGATGAGAGGAGAGTACACATTCCTTTTCTGATTTGCACAAAGCAGATGAGAGGAATCGAATGGGCTGATTATGGCCTGGACTTTATCCGGGATTTTAACCTGCATTTTGTATCGAGGTTTTACATTTATTGTTCCCAACAGGCATGGATTTATTTCTATCTGATCATGAAAGCCATGGTTCAGTTGGGAATAAAATCTTCTATTATAATGCAAGTAGCAAGATTCTCTGCTTTACTGAACCAGACTATAAATTAAGATTTATTGACAGTTTGAGTTTTCTTTTAATGAGACTTAGTGCAATGCCTAAAGCTCTGCGGTTTAAAATTTTTTCAAAAGCTATTTCCACCACAAGTTCTCCTCAGCAGAAAACCTAAAGTATATTGCGTTTAGTCTGTAGCAGCTAAAGTGAATTTTTAATGACATAAACAAATGAGGCTGATAATTATGTTTATTTGACTATTTTAATATAAGATAAAACATTAAAGCTTGTGACATATGTCATCAATAATACAAAAGACTAAGATATCAGTAAATGCTGCATGGTTGTAAAGAACATATCTTAACATGTGGTACTTTGTGTGGATCTGCTGTTTTTTTCATTTTAAAGGTTAGTTTGGGTGATTGTGATGGTTACGAGCTGCAAATCAAGAAGTGTCACAAGAATTACAAAAAACTGGCTTTTATTATTATTTTTGTTAAAAATTATTTTAACAAAATAGTTAAATCTGAACTCATGAACAAGACTTTCTGTCTGAAACATAAAGTAACCCATGATAGAAATAAAACATAAACATCTAATCGCACAACAGAAGTTATTCTTTCTTCACTTCAGCATAGAGACTCTCTGGATTGTCAGCTGTCTGTGTTGAGACGTTTTCTGCCTGGATCTGTGCGTACACCGTCTCCTGCTGTCCCCCGTCCTGCACTGAGATGAAGGAAACTTCAGGTGTCTTCTTCAAGATGATCAGTTCCCCATAATGGAGTTCAGCCTTTGTTTCACTGTCTGACATCTTTTCGTAAACCTCCACACTTGTTTGACTCTGTAGAAAAGTGAAATTTGTTTCTTTTCAGGCTGATTCTGTTAAAAATCTACAGACTAAAAATTCACTGCAGCGCTGTAAAGAAAAACTGAACATTTCCCCACCTGAGTCTGTTGTTGAGTTGGACATTTGGACCTGAAGCACCTGGAAGACATTAGAGAGCTGTTAGAATAAAACTGAGAGTCTAGAGTGATCTGAGTAAAAACATTACTGGATCAAGATGAATAAAATCACATCAGATTAATGTCTGAGTGGCATTGCTGATGAAGCTGAAAGGACAAAACCAGAAGGCTGAACTAAATGAGCTTGTTTTAGAAACTGTTGCATCTGCACAAAGAAGTCAAATAATGTAATAAAATTGTTGCCATACAAAAAACAATCCATACTGATACGTTACCAGGCTGGAATGAATATAGGAATAAATCTTTTCCTGAAGTAACATAAATAATGGCTCTCATATCAGATTCAATGTGTCCTTTTATGCTAATAAGTTTGTGAAATCATTAACCAGCATGAGCATTATTGTAATTGTAAAATGAAAAACACCCTCTCTATCGTTTCCTGGACAGCAGCACAAAATAAAAATTATATTGGTATTATATTACGTTACTCTCTTGATCCAGAATATGTATGGTAGTATAAACATTGTTTAAACTGGAAGATGATTCATTAAGTTCTCACCTTGATCTCAGGTTTAGCTGAAACATCACTGTTAGTGTCTACATTGTGTTGGAGGTCTGATACTCACCAAACTGACACAACCAGGCAAGCAACAAGGCAGACGGCTGCAGTAACTCCTGCTGAGATTATCACCCAGATTAGACCTTGATTCAGCGAATCTTAAGAGAAAAACAAAATCTAAATAAAAGGAAGCAAAAATAAAACAGCTAATGCTGAGAAGATGCTTTTCATGGTTTGAATAAGATTCTTTGAGGTCAGATATCTACCCTTAATTTGAAGACAGATCCTTGATGACGTCTCATTACCCAGATCATTTCTGGCCACACAGTAAAACTCTCCTCTCTCAGTAACATTGAAGCTGTAAACCTGCCCCACAGATACATTAATGGCTCCATGTTTGCTGTTCCTGAACCAGGTGAAGCTGGCAGGAGGCTTGGCTCTGCTGGAGCAGTTCAGCTCCACCCAGCTACCTGCTGACACCAAACCTGATGGACTGATGGATGCTGAGGTGTTTCTAGGAGCATCTGAGGAAAATGGGACACATTAACTTTATTGATCAGAAACAGCTGAACCATGACGTGCTGACAGGATCACTTACATGAAACACTGAGAGTCACATTTGTCTCTGCTGTCTTGTTTCCTCCATTCACAGGATATCTGGCAGAACATCTGATGTTGTATCCATCATGTGTGTCTGACAGAGTGATGTTCTCCTGGATTTTAGTTGTAAAGGTTCCATCTGTGTTTGTCTCTGTTTGTCTGTGAGAGTCTTGTTGGAGATTCCAGGTGAGTTCAGGAGGTGAGCGTGGACAGGGAGTCAAAGCTGAGCAGGTTATAGTGACAGACTGATGCTCCTTCAGATCACCACCAGAGATGTTAATGCTGGGACTCCAAGGAGAATCTGGAGTTTCACATTAACAGTAAAACCCTGTAAATAGTCTGATTATTGTGAACATCTCACAATACTGAGGTGTTCTCTGTTTTTATTTAGGGCTTCTGTCCCAATGAGATTAAACATTTATTCAAGCTACAACATTTACTGTAGAGTCAATAGAAATGGTTGTGTGAAACCTGGCTGTAAATTTGTTCTGAAACTATCAAAAGCACCAAAATAACTAAAGAGTGAGATATATAAAGTATGAAAAAACTAAATGTTTGAAACTGATGTTCAAGAAGTCTTTGTCTCTTCAGGTTGTGTTTCTCCCTCCTTCCAAACTTACTTACATGGTACCACAAACCACACTGGACTATAAGATCCACTTAAATATACAGCAAATATAAAAGATACACATAAACTGGTAAAAGGCTTAGTGAGGGATGGTTTTATTACTGGTGAAAACGGTTGCTAATAATCCTTTGAAGTTTATGTCAGGGAGCTGATAATAAAGACAAAGCTAGAAAAGTATTTCTATAACTTTGTGGAGTTGAGTAGAGTAAAACTCTTACCTTCAACTGTTATCTGAAGCGGATCAGAACAAGCTGTTGCCTTGTAGCCATCATTCTCTATTCTGAGGAAGTATTTGCCTGCTTGACTTGTTTTTATATCAGAAAACAGAGAGGTGCAGTTTTTCTGACTCAGAACTCCAGAAATGTTTACTAAATTTGTGTTAACCCCATCATTGATGTTATAAATATCTTTTCCATCTTTAATCCATGCTCCACGGGTTTCTTTACTACTGTCAAATTCTGTGCTTCCTTTTTCAGCTGTGAAGCTACATGGGACGTGCAAGCAAGATCCGCTCAGTGCTGCAGTCGGCTTTGGTGTTGTAATGATGACGAGCGGTTTATTCCAACCACAACTATTAGCATAAATACCTGTAAAAACAAACTAAAGATGAAAACAATGTGGAGCAAAGTCTTCCTACAGAGAAAGTTCATTATCCACTAACTTCAGTTCAGCTGCGGCATGTTACATGTGGAGCCTTTAAACAATATCAAGATTTAATATTTCAGACTAGAAATGATTCATATGATGTCTCTAAATGAACGAAGGTGAACAAACAGCTCACCTGGAAGAAAGAAGACACTCAGTAACATGTTGACTGTCAGCACGTTCTCAGACAGAGCTGCCATCAAACCTCCCTTCATCTCTCAGGCTGGAAACAAGATGAAAACAGCTGCTGTATTTCAGTGTTTTCAACAAATTGTGTAAAAAAAAAAACCTTTTACAGCAACTTTCTTTGTAGAGCTCAAGAATAACTGTAGCATAGCTTTATAATAATGAACTGAATGTATCATTTAAAAATTGTTTTAAAAAATAATTTTTAAATAAAAAGAATCACAGTTTTATAGCAAGGAAACCCAAGCTGTCATTAACATGTAGATTTTAAAAGTTTTCTTACCAGAATAATCCGCAGATAAAGAAAATAGATAAGAAAAAAATATAAATCACTGCGTGAATTTCAATTACAGACTAAAACATCCAAAGAGCAGCTTCTCTGTTTGAAAGAAAATGTCAGGTCAAAGCCAACAGGTGTGATATTTATACTTCCTTATTTGTAAAACAGGATGTTAGCCTTTTAATCACACCATTTGTTTGTCACAGTGTACATTACTGGTAACAAGAAAAAACTAACTTATTAAGTTCCTGATGGCTGCTGTTGAACAGCGGCTTGAATGTTTCAACATGGAACAAGTTGTCTTAGAAAAGAGATTTGCTGATAATTATCTCTTTGTTTATATATCTATTTTTGTCATTTTCTTTTTTGGTTCATGATATTTTTTTCAAATAAAACAGGGGCAACATCAATAATAGTAAGTTATCCACATGTAATTAAAAGTACAACTAAGGTTACCCTATGAAGATGCATCAGCGTGGAAAACAGAACAGCAGCAACTGTGAGGATCCATCAGAGTTCAGGGTCAGTAGCTTTAGTAGGTTTCAGTTTTCTTTGTGCATATTTCATTGTTTTCCATAAAGAAGGTGCATCTGATTGCTTTGGGATGTTCTCTAAAAACATGTCTGGTAGGATTATCTGCTGCATTAGATTCCCATTAGGAGTGAGTTTTTGTGAACATCTGTCTCTGAATTGTTCCTAAGATGAATTTAATGATGTGTGCAGGATCTGCTGCACCTCTTTGCCAAAAACTATTAGAATTTGTTAAAGCCAGAAATTTGGTGAATGGGTTTCTTGTCATTTTATTCACTTAAGCAGATAGCAAAATAAATGGTTAAGAAGGGACTGTGTGGTTACCCTGCCTTAACCTAGCTGCTAAGGTTAGGTCTTAGTTCTGGGCCCATAGAGTCCTGTCAGAGAGCTCCTATCCTAGCCTACAGATTCCTGGCAAGGACTCGAAGCTTCAGAGTGATTCCTTTCGTTGCTGAGAGCGACTCTGAGCCAGGAGATGACAGAGATACTATCTCAGTGAGGAGGTGTGGTTGACCCCATTGCTAGGTCTGACACTGTCTTCTAAGAGCTGTGATTGGCTGTTAAAACAAACAAAAAGAATAAAACAAATGCATTAAAAACTTAATTGTCACACAGCATCAAAATGTTTGAACGTAGCTTATTTACCTGCTCATCATTATTTTGATTTACTTATGTATCCTCGCCATGCTGGTCGTTTTCATACTGCAATATTTCAGTCAGTCAGTCATTTTCTACCACTTATTCCATAGTGGGTCACGGGAGAGCTGGTGCCTATCTCCAGCAGTCTATGGGCGAGAGGCGGGGTACACCCTGGACAGGTCGCCAGTCCATCGCAGGGCAACACACAAACAACCATGCACACACCTAAGAGCAATTTAGAGTGACCAATTAACCTAACAGGCATGTCTTTGGACTGTGGGAGGAATTGAATTGAACCCAGGACCTTCTTGCTGCAAGGCAACAGTGCTACCAACTGCGCCACCGAGCAGCCCCACAATATTTCATATTAATTAATTTAATATTAATATTAAAATTCAGCATTTTACTGTCATTGCCTTCTGGTATAATGAGGTTTAGGTTGGTAAAATGACCAA
Source organism: Crenichthys baileyi (assembly GCA_036173005.1). Classification (NCBI taxonomy): domain Eukaryota; kingdom Metazoa; phylum Chordata; class Actinopteri; order Cyprinodontiformes; family Goodeidae; genus Crenichthys; species Crenichthys baileyi. The sequence continues at coordinate 237,968 of JAHHUM010002912.1, forward strand.
AACAAAACGGAGACAAAAAGGCGGAGAAAACCGAACTGAACAAAGGAGCAGAGCCTGCTGGTGGAGGAGTGTTGAAAGGTAGATTTCTTCCTGGGATCATGGTGGGAACAAACAGGCACTCCTGAGCAGATCAATGCAATGTTCCCTCTGCTTTCAGCACCAGCCTGGAATCCTGCAGCTCTGGTTCCTGCTGCAGTCAGAAGTTAGAGAGGAGATAGCAGCACATCAGAGAACGTCTCCACAGACGGGGAGCATTGTAGATTTTACACTCTGTAGATATTTGAATAATTCTGTACAATGTTTGTAATTTTGATCACTTTTTATTCATGGCTGTTATTGTTTCTATTATGTATTTATTCTTTCTATTATCACCTTAATAGAGGTTCACCTTCACTGTGTCATGAGGCGTAGTGGATATATTGGACAAAGGATGGGATGAAGATCAGAACTCCCAGGTTCTGGTGAAGAAGAAACCACAAAGAAGCTTCATAGATGTAGTGAAGGATGTAGAGGATTTGGTGTGACAGAGAAGGATGCTGAGATGGGGAAATGATCAGCTGCAGAAAACCCTAAAGACTGTCACGGTGTGACATTTTGGACTTTGTTTTTTGGCCTCTTGTGATGTTTTAAATTTTGCTTTGATGTTTCTATGTTTTCTTCTAGTTTCTCTGTTTACTTTAGTTCATAGTTATTCTTGTTCCTTCCCTCCTCTGATTTATTATCTTGCTTGCTTTGTGTTTTCTGTTTATTGTTTATTTAGTCTTTTCACTCCTCGTCAGCCTTTGTATTTGTTTCACCTGTTCTTCCTGCTTCCCTGCCTCCTTGTCGCACCTGTTCCTTGTTCCTTTGATTACCTGCTCTTTGTTCCCCCACAGAATATTAGTTGGTTTGGTGTCATTGTTTGTTGCTGGTTCCTTGTTGCTCGTTACCCCTCATCCATGTCCTTGATTATGCTTTGTTTATTTTGCCACGCCTGGAATTCTTTGCCTGGGAGAACCTGCAGTGTTTGTGAGTTTTTGTATTTTGGACTCTGGTTCATGCCTGCAGGGTTTTTGCATTTGTTTGGGCTTTGTAAATAAACCGTTGGATTTACAAAAATGATTTTTCCGAGCTCTTGTCTGCACTTTGGTCCGACCCAAAACCACATCGTGACAAAGACAGCAGCTGACAGAAGAAATTTATGTTACATTTTCATGTTTAAAGGTGCTCTTTTAATCAAAAACAGTTTGAGATCAATATCTCCTCTTTTCGTCAATGAAATGCACCAGAGGGACTCTCTTCTGCTTATAAAAAAGTAACTAAGTCACTTTTACCTAAAGTAGAATTTTCATGAGGTACTTTTTACTTTTGAGTAACATTTTTCACTGGTAACTTTATTTGTATTAAGTAATTGTACTTTACTTGAGTATATTATTTTTGTGGTCTTTCCACCTCTGAGAGCCAGATGTACTAAAAATGCTGGGGAGTGATAAGATTATAAATTGTGTAGCAAAAAACCGTCCGTTGTTGCAGAGGTTACTCATACAGTGAATAATGTAGGTGTATAAATACAGCAGCTTTCCAGTTTTTCTTCCCCTCTATTTTGTCAGGTTGAAGTTGTTAAGTTTGGAAGTTATTTTGTTGAAAGGCAAGAAACTATGTGGCTTTGTTATAGTTTACCTTATAGGCTAAATATGTATACATATATTGTCCATGTTTCAAATAAAATTTATTATTATATATTGTTGCTGTAAATTATATTGGCTATCTGAGAAAAGGAACACCCAGGCTGCTTTTTCTCCCCAGTCCACCCCTGCAAATTAGTTTAACTCCTGAATAGTTATTTAAAATACTCCAGGGTCTTCATTCACAATGAATCCTAAGACTAAAAGTAGCTCCTAGTGACGTCATTCTAAGAAAATCTAAAAATTTCTCAAATTCTAAGATTTTTCTTGGAATTTTCCCTCGGTAATATAAACGTTATTCATGAAGCATCTTGGGCCTTAGGAGAGCTCCTAACTTGAGGAAATGTTAACAGTTGTGAGGAGGACTTTTAGTGGGCCTAAGAGTGTCTTAAGCAGAGAAGATGGTGGAAAGACATAGAGAAATTCTCTAAAAATGAACAGTGAATTAATAAAACACTACTGGCTCAACTGTGCAAGGATTAACCCCTTAAACAGTCAAGTAAATGAGCTCCTAAACTTATATAACAATTATAGAATTATTTATATAGAGATAAGATTAACTTTATCATCCCCTTAGGGCGAAATAAATAGTTTCAGAGGCAGGATATCTAATAGTTTTAAATACCTGACTTCAAACTAAGCACCTGATCCTCTGTTTTCAGCTTTAGCCCATAAGAATTATAATCACGAGTACCAGATAAAACCAATATTATTTACATGTATTGTTAAAATATTATTTAGCATGTTAACATGGTCACAGTCGTGAACATAAACCAGATGCTGTCCACTTCTTGACTCCTACCTGCAGTAATTAAATGTGCACCTGGTTAGCTCAAATCATGCTATTTTTAGCTTTAGATTACATCTGTTAACAATGTTAATAAAAAAACATTAGCATGTCATTCCTCACTAATATCTAAAACCTTTCTTCTTACCTCCATGTGCTTGTGTTGGTTCCATGTTGAGTTTTTAAATGCAGACAGTTCAATCTCTTTAGGGGAACTAAGTTTACACTTTATGGTGAAGCTGTTGCCCTTTTTCTACTTATAGTTAAAGCTGCTGAGTTTTCAGGCATATAAAGTAATTTTCAACAAATTTGAATATTATTGAAGTTCATTTATTCCAGTTTCTCAGTTTACTAAGTTAAACAAATTATACAGTTTTTTTTTCACACCAATGAAAATATAACATTTAAGATTAGAATATTGCATCAGACCAATACACAAAACATTTAAATTCAGAAAATGGAGTTTTAATGGTTACTATTTTCAAAATGAACATTTAATCTGAACGAGTCTTATCAGAACACATAATCAGATGTTATGAATATATCTGTATATGGTCTTGATTTTTGATGTATTTTAATGAAGTAGCAGGACTCCACCCAGGCAGTGTGATGTGCTGGAGCTCAGACATGTTTCACTACATTTAGCCATAAAAGTGTCTCAGATTCACTAGATGGGAGTTAATCTCCATCGTTTGTAAGCGGGTGGTTTGTCATTACCTCTTTAAGTAAAGTTACTTGACACCTCAGTTATCCTGCATGCATAGGAATGATTTTCTGCATACATGCATTGAGAGCAACAAAACACAGCTGATTACAGTTTCATGATATCACATTTATTCATTTAAACAACTGAAATAGAATACAAGACTGGTAAAGAGTTATGCTTTACATTTTATGCTTTTTGCTGTCAGCTGAAATATCTAGTGTAAATTTCTAAAATCCAATAAAAATTACACTCATTAGTAGCAATAATAAGAACAAAGCCAGCACTTAAAACTGATCACCTTCTACCGTTCAGAGAGAAACATTTTACATTCACCTGAATTTCTGCTTCACTTCAAAGACCTTTTTATTCTTAGCATATTTAGGCCTCATTTATAAGTGCTACTATTTAATCCATAAATACACATGTAAATGCAGAAACAAGTATCAAGATGTATGGTGATGTGATGAACTGGTGACCTATCCAGGGTGTATCCAACCTTTAACCTGTTGTTCTTTGCAGACAGGAACCAGCCTCTTCAGACCCTGAACTTGAACAATTGAACAAAGAAAATAGATGAATGGTCAGAAATAAGAAATCCTCCCTCTGACAGAAGCCTTGACATCTTCCTGGTCTCCTAGTGGCTCATGATGCCTCAGCTGCCATCACACTGTTGACATAGGTTGGTTCTTGTTTTTCCTGTAGATATAAAGCAAACAAATAAATAATTATTTGCATTGAATTTAGTTGAGCTCAAACTGTTTTAGAAGGAAACAACAGAAACAAACTCTTGTTTAAAAATTTTGAAACTTTGTCACCTTGGTGTTAGTCTCACTGGATTCTCAACTAAAACTACCAAATACTCTGTTTATCCCTTTATGAGGTGGAAGCTGTAGCTTTGCAGGGAAGGGTAATCATCTGACAGTTGGTAGGTTGTGAGTTAAATTTCCAGCTCCCTGCCACCATGTGTCAAAGTGTCTTTGAGAAAGACTCTGAACCCTAACTTACCTAATGATACTGTGGATCAGTGTATGGATGTGTGTAAGTGAATAGACACTGAATTTTCACTTTAACTGTTTTCTGATATTATATTAACTTAAAATCAAACTTTAACATAAAATTAATCTTTTTTCCAATCAAACCTTATATGGATGTTTTTAGATGTTTCCTGAACCGTTTTTTTTTCTCTTCTAACATAGTCTGACAATGTTAGGATACAATGAGCTCTGTTAGCTTACCATCTTTGGTTTTTTGAAGAATCTGAACCAGCTAAAAGAAAAAAGATTAATTTAAACACCAACATGTAACTGCAGCAGCAAAATAAAAACACATAGAAGAACATCTCACCACTGAAAGAGGATGATCGTACTGCAGAGCATTATAATTCCCAGGATCTTCAGTATAATATGGACCGTGAATCCAGACACTTGATTATCTGTAACAAGACAGCCTGCAGAGCTTCTCTGGTGTGACTGTAGATAATCATAGTTTTATTTCTGCTCTTTTAAGATTTGTTAAATCTAAACTGATGTTTTGATAATTTTTTTTTTATGATCCAAATTTTAAACTACTTAAATATTTCATTATAAAGATTTCAAAATTAGAAACCTGAAACATTAAGAAACAAATGTAATCAACTGTAAAGAACAACATGACCCAACGAGAGTCGGTTAACAATTTACCTTTGATACTAACAAGGATCACAGATGATCTATGATGACCCAGATCATTTGCAGCCACACAGTAAAACTCTCCTCCCTCAGTAACATTGAAGCTGTAAACCTGCTCCACAGATACATTAATGGCTCCATGTTTGCTGTTCCTGAACCAGGTGAAGCTGGCAGGAGGCTTGGCTCTGCTGGAGCAGCTCAGCTCCACCCAGCTACCTGGTGACACCAAACCTGATGGACTGATGGATGCTGAGGTGTTTCTAGGAGCATCTGAGGAAAATGGGACACATTAACTTTATTGATCAGAAACAGATGAACCATGACGTGCTGACAGGATCACTTACATGAAACACTGAGAGTCACATTTGTCTCTTCTGTCTTGTTTCCTCCATTCACAGGATATCTGGCAGAACATCTGATGTTGTATCCATCATGTGTGTCTGACAGAGTGATGTTCTCCTGGATTTTAGTTGTAAAGGTTCCATCTGTGTTTGTCTCTGTTTGTCTGTGAGAGTCTTGTTGGAGATTCCAGGTGAGTTCAGGAGGTGAGTGTGGACAGGGAGTCAAAGCTGAGCAGGTTATAGTGACAGACTGATGCTCCTTCAGATCACCACCAGAGATGTTAATGCTGGGACTCCAAGGAGAATCTGGGGTTTATACATCAGAGCCATAATTTTAGTGTAAACAAGTCCAAATCTATTTAGGTTGAGTTTTATTCGTATAAATATATGCAAATAAAACTAGATAGAAAGAAGACATAGATGGATAATGATCCTCTTGAAACATTAAATTGTGTCCATATTTCAACCATCTAGTTGTTGACTCTAAGTGAAATGTTTGATATTAGAAGTATTTCCTTCTTTCTAATTACATCCTCTCTGTAATGCACCAGTATCACTTGTGACCAAATACAGCCTCAGCATCATGCTGCCACCACCATGGTTGACAATCAGTTCACTCTTTGATTTTAAAGCCCCCCATTAATTCCTGCAAACATTATTCTTGTCATTATGCCTAAACAGCTCAGTCTTTGTCTCCTCTGACCATAAAACATTTTCCAGAAAGCATTTGGCTTGTCTTTGTATACAGCTACAGGTTTCAGTAGAGTTTGAAGGTGAGGAGTTCAGAGAAGACTATTTTCTTTTCCTCAGCACCATATCAGTCTATGTTGATATGAGATTTGCTTCACTGTGAACAATGACACTGGTGGTCCAGTTTCTTCCAGTTTATAACAGGCCTAAGCTTGGATGGTTCCAGGATCGGTCCTAAAACATTCATTTCATCAGAGGTAATATTTTCAGTCTGATGATTAAAACTTTGCCACAGTTGAGTGTTCCAGAGAGCATTGATCCTAAACACATAGAAATAGTTTTTGAATGGATAAAGAGGCCTGAAACTATGATTCTGGATTGGTCCTAACCTCTGCTAGTTTAAATGAGGTCTACCATTTTTTAAAAACAGTGGTCAAATATCCAGCCAGAGTTATGACAGAAACCTGTAAAATAATTTTATTTCTGTGTGAATTAGAGAAAATCTGCATAAAATGCAAACTTCTGCTCTAAATTTTTAGCTTTCAAATTAACTGAAGTTGTAAGTTACAAAATATTTAGACCTTGAAAAAAAGAAAAGCAAATGTAATGCATCATTTAAAAACTCAAAGATAGTCATGCTGATGATGACTGTGTGTAAACTTATTATTAGCATTATATATACTGATCTTTCATAGAGCAACGTCTGATGTTATTGTTCTGTGTTTCTATTAACAAAGTACAAAATATAACGTGAGACAATGAACATATTATAAGAATCAGGATATGAAGCAAGAAGCAGCAACATTTACCTTTAACACCAACACAGATCCTTGATGACGTCTCATTACCCAGATCATTTGTAGCCAAACAGTAAAACTCTCCTCCCTCAGTAACATTGAAGCTGTAAACCTGCCCCACAGATACATTAATGGCTCCATGTTTGCTGTTCCTGAACCAGGTGAAGCTGGCAGGAGGCTTGGCTCTGCTGGAGCAGTTCAGCTCCACCCAGCTACCTGCTGACACCAAACCTGATGGACTGATGGATGCTGAGGTGTTTCTAGGAGCATCTGAGGAAAATGGGACACATTAACTTTATTGATCAGAAACAGCTGAACCATGACGTGCTGACAGGATCACTTACATGAAACACTGAGAGTCACATTTGTCTCTGCTGTCTTGTTTCCTCCATTCACAGGATATCTGGCAGAACATCTGATGTTGTATCCATCATGTGTGTCTGACAGAGTGATGTTCTCCTGGATTTTAGTTGTAAAGGTTCCATCTGTGTTTGTCTCTGTTTGTCTGTGAGAGTCTTGTTGGAGATTCCAGGTGAGTTCAGGAGGTGAGTGTGGACAGGGAGTCAAAGCTGAGCAGGTTATAGTGACAGACTGATGCTCCTTCAGATCACCACCAGAGATGTTAATGCTGGGACTCCAAGGAGATTCTGGAGTTTCACATTAACAGTAAAACACTGTAAATAGTCTGATTATTGTGAACATCTCACAATAGTGAGGTGTTCTCTGTTTTTATTTAGGGCTTCTGTCCCAATGAGATTAAACATTTATTCAAGCTACAACATTTACTGTAGAGTCAATAGAAATGGTTGTGTGAAACCTGGCTGTAAATTTGTTCTGAAACTATCAGAAGCACCAAAATAACTAAAAAATGAGATACATAAAGTATGAAAAAACTAAATGTTTGAAGCTGATGTTCAAGAAGTCTTTGTCTCTTCAGGTTGTGTTTCTCCCTCCTTCCAAACTTACTGACATGGTACCACAAACCACACTGGACTATAAGATCCACTTAAATATACACTAAATATAAAAGATACACATAAACTGGTAAAAGGCTTAGTGAGGGATGGTTTTATTACTGGTGAAAACGGTTGCTAATAATCCTTTGAAGTTTGTGTCAGGGAGCTGATAATAAAGACAAAGCTAGAAAAGTATTTCTATAACTTTGTGGAGTTGAGTAGAGTAAAACTCTTACCTTCAACTGTTATCTGAAGCGGATCAGAACAAGCTGTTCCCTTGTAGCCACCATTCTCTATTCTGAGGAAGTATTTGCCTGCTTGACTTGTATTTATATCAGAAAACAGAGAGGTGCAGTTTTTCTGACTCAGGTTTCCAGTAATGTTTACTAAATCTGTGTTAACCCCATTATTGATGTTATAAATATCTTTTCCATCTTTAATCCATGCTCCACGGGTTTCTTTACTACTGTCAAATTCTGTGCTCCTTTTTTCAGCTGTGAAGCTACATGGGACGTGCAAGCAAGATCCATTCAGTGCTGCAGTCGGCTTTGGTGTTGTAATGAAGATGAGCGGTTTATTCAAACCACAACTATTAGCATAAATACCTGTAAAAACAAACTAAAGATGAAAACAATGTGGAGCAATGATCAGGATTTATATTTCAGACTAGAAATGATTCATGTGATGTCTCCAAATGAACGAAGAACAAACAGCTCACCTGGAAGAAAGAAGACACTCAGTAACATGTTGACTGTCAGCACGTTCTCAGACAGAGCTGCCATCAAACCTCCCTTCATCTCTCAAGCTGGAAACAAGATGAAAACAGCTGCTGTATTTCAGTGTTTTCAACAAATTGTGTAAAAAAAACGTCTTACAGCAACTTTCTTTGTAGAGCTCAAGAATAACTGTAGCATAGCTTTATAATAATGTATTGTTTTCAAAAAACTTTTTAAATAGAAAGAATCACAGTTTTACAGCTAAGAAAACCATAATGTCAATAACATGTAGATTTTTTAAAGTTTCTTACCAGAATTATCTGCAGATAAAACAATGAGAAAAATATAAATCTGACACCTCGTGAATTTCAGTTACGGACTAAAACATCCAAAGAGCAGCTTCTCTGTTTGAAAGAAAATGTCAGGTCAAAGCCAACAGGTGTGATATTTATACTTCCTTATTTGTAAAACAGGATGTTAGCCTTTTAATCACACTATTTGTTTGTCACAGTGTACATTACTGGTAACAAGAGAAAACTAACTTATTAAGTTCCTGATGGCTGCTGTTGAACAGCGGCTTGAATGTTTCAACATGGAACAAGTTGTCTTAGAAAAGAGATTTGCTGATAATTATCTCTTTGCTTATTTGTCTATTTTTGTCATTTTCTTTTTGTTTCTTGACATTTTTTTTTTCAAAAAACAGGGGCAACATCAATAAAACTAAGTAAGTTATCCACATGTAATTGAAAGCACAGCTGAGTTTACCCTATGAAGATGCATCAGAGTGAAAAACAGAACAGCAGCAACTGTGAGGATCCATCAGAGTTTATTTCAATGTTTTACAGATAGAAGGTGCATCTGATTGCTTTGGGTACTGGGATGTTCTCTGAAACATGTCTGGTAAGATAATCTGCTGCGTTAGATTCCCATTAGGAGTGAGTTTGTGTGAACACCTGTCTCTGAGTTGTTCCTGAGATGAATATGATGAGGTGTGCATGATCTGCTGCACCTCTTTGCCAAAAAACATTGGAATTTGTTAAAGCTGATAAGGTTAGGTCTTAATTAATTCTGGAGAATTTCAAAAAATATTTAGGAGTTTTACTGATTAAAATGTTATTTCCAGTGGCGTCAACGGACCTGGGCATTTCTGGCTCTAGCCCTGAATGACTCTCAGCAGCTCCCGGAGACACCGTTTGAAGAAAAATTAAGAAAAAACCGAGGCAACAAATAGCACTGACAAGGTGCCACCTCCACCTCCGTATATCAACCCTAATAATCCGTCTACTGAGTCTAGAACGACAAACTCTCTTTATCCCTTATTAAATATTGAGGAAGGACAGTTTCAGTGGTCAGTAGAAGATTCCAGGCGTCCTAAAATTTAATCCACTACGACTGAGGGTCGTAGTGGATTACACTGGTTTGACAACGCCATTGAGACTTTTGGTAAAAGAGCAGTATATGAGAAATCTCAATGCAACACTGAACTGGACCACGAAACGGAAGAGGCGTTCATTACACTTAAACAGCTGCTGTCATCTGCTGCTCAATTGGCTCTTCCTGGTTGCTGTCTGCCCGTCTACTTGGATGTTTCTGTAACAGCCACTGTCGCGAACGCCGTGTTGTTTCAGAAAAAAGGGGGACACAGAGAGTTGCTTCAGTATGTTAGCAGCATGCTAGATAACATGGAAATGAGGCATCCTTTTTGCACCCGTCACGCAGCAGGTGTTGTCAAAAGCTATTCAAAAAACTGCACATATTGTTATGGGCTACCCACTCACTGTATTAACATCACACAGTGTGGTCGCATATGTAAACTCAGAAAACTTCACTTATCTACATTACGACAACAGCGCCATAGCAGGGTTTTGCAGGCCCCAAATCTAACTTTTACACATGAAGGGGTAAACATGGCTGAGCAAATGGTAACGGGGGAACCACATGACTGTGTGGACCTGGTTTTGAAAGAGGAGAAAGTCAGGCCAGATCTGGAATCACAACCTCTGGCTGGAAACAATGTCCGCAACATTTTTTACTGATGGATGCTGTTTTAAACCAACACGGATGGCCTTAAAGCTGCCTATGCAGTAGTGGAGCTTTCACCGCAGGGATTCACACTGTTAAAAGCAGAGAGATTGCCTGGAGCTCAGACAGCACAAAGAGCTGAACTGTTGGCAGTAATTGAAGCCTTGAGGCTGACAGATGGCCAGGATGTAAATATCTGTACTGATTCTGCTTATGTAACAGGAGCTGTACATGTTGATTTGAAACAATGGTTGAGATGTGGATTTGTAACTGCAGCACAGAAGCTGATCAAACATGAAAATGAAATGAGATTTTTGGTAGAGGCTTTGTTGTTGCCTAAAAGGGTAGCTATAATCAAATGTGGAGGTCATGATTTATCAAACAGTATGACTGCAAAGGGAACTGCCGCAGCAGATTTAGCAGCAAAAACTGCGGCGGGTTATACACCCAGCTTCAATTTAGTAAGTGACGCTGAAAAAATAAAAAAACAACAAAAGGGGGACTCCCCTGAAGAACTTACAGTGTGGAAGAGAAAAGGAGCAAAAGAAGAAGATGGCCTTTGGAGAGACCCTGAGGGTAAAATTGTGATGCCACCAATTATTAGAGAACACATTTTGGAAGAGGCACATGGAACATCACATGTAGGTATTTTACAGATGCTTACCAACCTGGAACAAAGGTGGCACCCATATTTAAAAGATATGGTGAGAGAGAAGATCAAGAACTGTTCCATTTGTGGACAATTTAATCCAAAACCTACTGTGCATGCATTTCCAGGTAAGTTTAAAAACTTTCCCCAACCTGGGAAGGAGATCATCATTGACTTCACAGACATGGTATCCACAGTGAGAGGATAGAGATACATGTTGGTCTGCGTGGATGGATATTTAGGATGGCCTGAGGCATGGGCCAAAAGAAAGGAAGACAGTAAGTCTGTGGTAAAATGTTTAATAAATCATAACATTCCCAGACATGGCTTCCCAGAAAAGATAAGATCTGATAAAGGAACTAATTTCAGGAACAAAAATCTGCAACAGGTGGAAATGTTGGGACTGAAACATGCTTTCGGTACAGTATATCATCCTCAGTCACAAGGCAAGGTTGAAAGAATGAACCAAACATTGAAAACAAAATCGGCTAAAATCTGTGCACAGACTAAATTAAATTGGGTGGATGGTTTGCCAGTGGCTTTGATGTTTGTCAGGATGTCTGTTAATCAGTCCACAGGTTACACCCCACATCAACTACAGACTGGGAGAGTATTCCCGGGACCAGCACAGCGGACAAATAGGTGAATCTGCACAATTATCTTCTAACACGTTCTTTAATGAGTTGCAGACCCTAGCGGCAGAATTCTCCAGAGGACCTGAGGGAACAAGAGGCCCGTCTGTGGTACCAGGAGTCACCTGGGTGTGGCTCAAGGTCATCAAGTGGAAGGGGCAGGAACCCAGATTCACAGGCCCGTTCCAAGTCCTGGAAAGAACATCTCATGCGGTTCGTCTGAGAGGAAAAGGAGAAACCTGGTATCATTGGAGCCAGTGCGCACCAGCAGAGGAGTCATTACATGCAACTAATCAGCAGATAAATTCAGGACTGGGAATCAGGAACATATGTGACTCTTGATTCTGATAATGTCATCATTGAATGTGGTGTTTCTATGTTTAAGTAATCTATGAATCATTGTTCATGTTATTGTTTTACAGTGCCTTGCGAAAGTACTCGGCCCCCTTGAACTGGTCAACCTCTTGCCAAATTTCAGGCTTCAAACATAAAGATATAAAATTCTTTTATATCTTTATGTCTTTAGCTGAAGACTGCTGTTCACGAACGCATATAAAATTCTATTTTTTTGTGAAGAATCAGCAACAAGTGGGACACAATCGTGAAGTGGAATGAAATTTATTGGATGTGTCAAACTTTTTAACAAATAAAAAACTGAAAAGTGGGGCGTGCAATATTATTCGGCCCCCTTGCATTAAGACTTTGTAGTGCCACCCTTTGCTGCAATTACAGTTGCAAGTCGCTTGGGTTATGTCTCTATCAGTTTTGCACATCGAGAGACTGAAATTCTTGCCCATTCTTCCTTGCAAAACAGCTCGAGCTCAGTGAGGTTTGATTGAGAGCATTCGTGAACAGCAGTCTTCAGCTAAAGACATAAAGATATAAAAGAATTTTATATCTTTATGTTTGAAGCCTGAAATGTGGCAAGAGGTTGAAAAGTTCAAGGGGGCCGAATACTTTCGCAAGACACTGTATGTTTTTGATGTATGACGATTAATCAACATTCTTGAGTAAATCCCACAGTGTGTGAGGATTATAAGCTCCTGGGTAAGTGGTATTAATCTGGTACAAAGAATAAAAATGGTGATGCATTTTTGGAATGTTAGTTGGAAATGGAAATGTGGGGGAGGTTTAATAATGACACTTGTGGTAATACTCATATTCTTATTGTGTGATGTGTTCCAGAGTGGTGAGCACCCTTCCAGTCCCAATTTCCGCAACCGTCGTCATTTACTCCGGAAAATGACTGAAACATCAGATTCATGCATTAAAAGACATGGAGGTATTGAATTAGATTATGTACTCGGCTCGGACACCACATTTCAGTTGGATCTCTGTGCTGTGTTTAAATGTGAGGCCAGTGAGCTAGCCTGGACTAAATATAATGTGTATCTGAGTATCTATCAGAAAGGCTCGGTGGATGGTATGGAGAACATCGGCATGCCGGCACGGGGTTTTGTCATTTGGGATACTAAACAGGGATGAATACTGTCAGATAATCCATATGCAGAAACATTTCAGCATTTGGTGACTTTGGCTAGAGGACAAGCAAAGGGTAAAATGACAACTGGAGGTATTAATCCAATATTACTCAGCATTGGGGGAATACAGAGCAACCCCTACCACAACCCTAACGTAACAATTAAACCACCTACTCTTAGATGTGGGAATATGAGTCCCAGATTTTATATGTATTTAGGAGTACATTTGCCAGGATGGATAGCACGAGATCAGGGTAGAATTGTTAGAATTAATCTTATTTCTTCTATAGTCAAAGAACGTGAAGTAGAAACCCCTGTGGTTCAAATAGATTATAACACCTTAACCCCGGAAGATGTTATCCAAATGGGTTCTGGAATTTACCGAGTCCAATTTGTGGTTGACATGGATGGCTCAGACAACACGTCTGAGCCATCCATGTCATGAGCAATTGTATTGCATGTGCGGCTACCAGACCAACTCTGGTCACTGTGCCTGCTCCCATATAAGAGAATGCGGATCCACTAGGATTTAAATGTATGATCCTGTTAACTTATGGTAGAGAAAACCCTGTATGTCATACCTTAGCAGAGCTGTTTCCGGTAATTAACAATAGCTCACGGGTAGGCCCTTTTTCTCCTCAGAGCGAGAGATATGATTATCCTTGTTTCAATTTTACAGGAGTTACTAATAGATCACAGTTAAAACTGGGAACTGTCTCTCTGTCATGGTGTAACACAACTTACCCAACTGGCACTGTAGGACACTGGGCCCGAGAAGGTTTATATTACTATAGTGGTGGAAATACTTTGTTAGTCCAGGTTCCCCCTATGGCAGTAAGAAGCTGTGCAATGGTGAGTTTGGTAGCTCCATTGCTTCTGTGGGAGGAAAAATCACCACATGGAGGAAAGGTGAGGAAGACCAGGTCCTTTGATCTTATGGACAGTTCATTAACTTATATTGATGCGGTTGGTGTTCCGCGTGAAGTTCCTGACCAGTATAAATTAGCTGATCAAGTGGCAGCTGGTTTTGAAAATTTACCTGTAATTTCAGCAGGTTTTCCTGTAACTCCAAATAAGAATGTGGACAGGATCAATTACATACATTACAATGTCTTAAGATTGGCAAATCTGTCATAAGATGCGGTTGAAGGGCTGGCAGGACAGTTGGCGCCTACTTCTCTTATGGCTGTGCAGAACAGATTGGCTCTGGACATGTTGTTGGCTGAAAAGGGTGTGTGTGCAATGTTTGGTGACATGTGCTGTACTTTTATTCCTAATAATACTCCCCCTGATGGTTCAGTGACTTGAGCGTTAGAAGGCTTGCGTACATTAAGTAAGGAAATGCATGAACATTCAGGAGTTGGCGGGGGACCTTTGGTAAGTGGAAGAATATAATCATCTCATTGCTGATCTCATTGTCTGTATTTTTGCGTATTCTAGTCACGCGTGGATGTTTTTGTGTGCCATGTATTCGCTCTCTTACAGTGAGGCATATAACATCAACTATTGAAAAAGGGGCACTCATTCATCAGCCAACTCCATATAATATGATGCAAAATGTTGTCTCTGAATGTTGGTAATTAGTGGCCCAGCTGTAAGTCATTGCTTTCCTTTATTGCTTTGCAGAGTACTAATCTTTTGGTGTGTCTATTTTGACCTTAAAATCCCTTTTTTTATTTTGTTACTTATCATTGCTGCATCTTTGAATGTGGACCTCATTGGAGAGGTCAAAAGGGGGAATTGTTGAGAATTAAAATAATTTAGTTTCATACTATGTGTTTGCATGTGTATACATAAAACTGAAATGTATTATGTATTGTGAACCTGAGACTGCAGGGAGAGAAAGGTCACAGCAAGCTTCAGGCTGGAAGAAGGGTCAACCTCAGGTCAGGATGTTTGCCAGCAGCTGTAAGCAGTAAATGCGGGCTGTGCGGCATGATATGGGCAATAAAGTACTCCCATAGGGGGTAACTAATTTACCGTGGCGACACAGGAATGTAGAAAACTGTGGCTTCGTAAATAATTCCTTAAAAGGAAGTTTCAGCAGTCAGCTTTGAAGTTCGTTAGAGGTATAAAAAACTTTAACACTGATAGTGAGACAGACCTATCGGTGACTTCAGCCCTGGCTTTGCTGACCCGAGTCTCTCCCTAAGGCCTTAGGTAATCTCTCTTCTTTGTATTATTCTTTTGTATTCAATTATGCATTGGAAATCATTTGACTTATATATCAAATTAAACTCTTGTTGATCTTAAGTTCCTGCTCTGCTCTGTTCTTTCTCACGACATCTGGGCTGGGTGAGGTTGAGGCCCTGTTATTAGTGGTAGAATTTTTATATTTTACTGCTCTCAGTCAGTTAAAACTGTAACTCTGAATCATTAACTGGCCTTTTGAATTCACATACTCTAATTGATTTCATTATGGTTAATTTATATAGTAGTTTCACAGCAATTGTCAACTCAAGGAACTTTATAAGAAAATTGATCAGCTTCATATTCAGAAATACATAATTAAATCAACCCAATACATTTCAATCTTATGGTCAGATTCAACCTAGTTATATACATTTCAATTTGATTGTAGTTATAAATGCAGACAAAATCAGTTTACTATGCCAACTGGTGAAATGTTCTCTAGCTGAGGAAGCCCAGCTTTCTTCAGTCCTCGACTGGAACATTGAGCTTAATGGTCCAAGGGTCAAGTGCTCTTTTACTTTAATATCAGCCTGTTCTAATTAGACTAAACATGGCAACATAAATTCTATGCAAATCTTACAACAAGAACGATAACTTTACTTCATCTCTTGCCATGCAGACAATCCTTCTGCACTGATACACTTGCCAAAGGCTTAAAGAGAGTGCTAAAGCTGTAGAGTCCAACCAGTTTTATAATCCAAGTATCTTGATGAACAATTTATCACCTAAACCATTGACAAACAAACGCCTTCCACATTGTTGTATTAAAGAGTCACATTTTTAGTATGGTATAACATCAGAACATGTGCTGTCTCAGTAACCAGCATGAGTACCATGACATGGAGGAAGCTAGTTGTTTTTTGTTGTTCTTCATATCACAATATCACCAAATGTCATAAAGTGATGCTGACTGCCATCAACCAATCAAGCTTACATTTCATGTCAACTAAATTTGTTTGTTGAACAACGGGAATGGCTACAAGTGCACACTCATGAGACTGTAACTGTAATAATGTTTTCAGTTACAGTATTATTGTTTTTTGTTTTAGATTTTAAGTTACAGCGTTGTCAAAGTTAGAGTTGTTTACATGAAGAATGTTTTCTTGGCCAAATGCAATGGTGGGTGTGGCCAGCACTAGGGTCAACATCACAATCTACTGTGTCAAAGGCAGCAGTGTCATTTAGCAGTACTAAGAGTCCATTGTTTCCACAGTTGCTAAAAACATTTAACAGAGCTAATTCTGTGCAGTGGACAGTTAAAAGGGGACCTGTTATGTAGTGTTACGTTTGTATACTTATATTCGGGTTTCAAATGCTTCTACAAAAAGTCCAAACACACACAAAAAAAACATTCAGCTGTTTTTTGGCTATAAATGAATGTTTGTATGTAAATGCATTTAACTCAGAAATGCAACCCACTTGATTTTCAGCAGAGGATCATGTCTCGCCAGTTGGTTTTACCTTACACGCACTTTACAATGGCTACCCTCAAAGGCAGATGTTCAGTTGTTGGCTGCAAAGACCCACATGTGTCCATGCACATTTTCCCAATGTCAGATAACAGAGATACATGGCTTCATTTTATTTTTTAGGGCAATGTTCCAGTCACATTGCCAAAGACAGTACTAGTTTGCACAAATCAGTTCACCAGGGACTCCTTTGAGAACTTACATCGTACATGTCATTGTCAAGGTTGTGGGTAGTGATGTTCAATTCAATCCAGTTTTATTTATATAGCGCCAATTCACAACACATGTTGTCTCCAGGCACTTCACAAAAGTCAGGTACATACATTACAATAAATCCTAATCATTGAACAGTGCAGTCAGATTCAGTTATTTATTCAAATTGGATAAACAGTTTTTCTATCTAAGGAAACCCAGCAGATTGCATCGAGTCAGAGATTTGTATCCTCACCTGTCCTTCCCGGTCTGGGTCATGTCGAGGACAGTGGGACAGGTCACTGGCGTTGGACTTTTAGCTAGCAATCCATCATACTGAGGTCATGTGCCTGATCGACGTGGAGAGGGAAAACTCCCTTTTTAACGAAAAACCTCCAGTCATAACCAGGCTCAGTGTGAGCCGGGAGCTGTGGAAGGAGCCATCTGCCGTACACGCCCCAGCTGGGGTTTTCGAGAGAACATTAAGCTAGAGACACAAGATACCAAAGAATATCCAGGGAATTACTTTCTATGTTGAATGAAAGAGTAAAATTTTTTTACTAGATGGTAATCTCCTTTAGTTCGTTTCACTAGAAATAAAGACCATATAACCTCATGAGCAGATTTCAAGGTTAGAAGTCTGAAAGCAGAGCACATAGAGTTAGTTCACAATAAAAGTTCAGTGCCGTAGAGACATTTCTAGGAGAGAGAGAATGGGTTAACACTACAAGACAGGGTCCCTGTGGATCATCGGTAGACGGGTGAGACATTAATTGTTGACAAGCAAGAAGCTCGGGAACGATCCCCTCTCCAGAAAGTTTGTCACAGGTTAGACATCAGAGTCAGGCCATGTGTACCTTCTAGGAAGGATAAAGAGAGAGAACAAAGTATAAAGCTGAAATAACAGCAAATATGCAAAATATTGGGGAGTAGTGTTGAAATGTAGCGAATGGAGGGTGAAAGTGGTCATTTATAGAATCCCTCAGCAGTCAGCCTGACGCCTCATGCAGCTGAATCTACAGGAGACAGCTCAGGATAGGCTCTAACGCCACTCATAACTATAAATGTTTTATCAAAAGCAAAGTTTAGCCTAGCCTTGAAAATTATCTCAGTTTTGTCCATCTAGAGCCCACTGATGGCCATTATGTTATACTAAAAACCCACAACGATTTGATACCTCTCTCTGTCGATTGACCATCAAACCATTGGAAAAGAGAGGTGGTCATACAGGTAGCAGAAAATTGGGAGGGTTTGTTTTTGCACGGCTCAACCAAATAACAAAATACTGAGCCGATTTAGCTAGAAACCTGACTCCCTTACTCCATCCAACAAATGGTAGAAGAAGAAGACTTAGATAAAATAAGGAATAATAGCTCAGATAACCTAAGCCCCTCTAACTATAAACTTTATCAAAAAGGAAAGTTTTAAGCACTAGCCTAAGTAGACAGGGTGTGCGCCGTCACAGTGGACTAAACTGGGAGCTGGTTCCCAACGGAGAGAGCCTGATACTAAAGGATCTGCCGCCCATTCTACTTCTTAGAACTCTAGGAACCAACCAGTAAACCTGCAGTCGCATGAGAAGGAAGGAGTGCTCTGTTAGCAAACTATGGAACAGTTCAGATCTCTGAGGGTATGATGGAGCTAAAAAATGCATTAAGGGCTTATATGTGAGGACGGAGAAATTTTTAAATTCTATTCTGGATATTAACGGGAGCCTAATGAAGGGGCTACAAAGAAGGGGAATATGATCTCTTCTTTTTAAATTTTCATCCAGAGAACTCCTTGCTGCAGGCATTTTTGGATCAGGCCTGAAGGCTTTTACTGCTTTTGTGGACATCCTGATAATACGAATTACAATACAGTGCAGCCCGTTGAAAGTACAAATGCATGGGCTAGTTTTGTCAGGCGTCACGTCCTCGACAGGATATTTCTATTTTGGCATGTTCACTTAAATCTAGTTGATGTCGCTTGTTACATGTGGAACCTTTAAATCAATATCAGGATGTCAATTTTCAGACTATAAATGAATTCACTGTGATTCTCCAGATTGAAGCAGAGAAGTGAACATCTTTGACGAGACTCACGAGTTGTGTAAGAAAGCGAACGACATTCAAGTAACATGTTGACGATCTCAGCACTCTCAAAGGTAACAAGCTGCCTCCGATGAAAGTTCTCCTCATTCTCTCCTAGGTACTATGTGAGAAAAACATCTGAGAATTATGGTTTAATTTTCATGTTTTGAGTCAAAGTCACTTGTGAATAAAGCAACACCGTATTAAAGTCAACATTTATATTCATACCTTCTGCTTCTTTAAAAGGATGTTGTTTTTGTTTTGTTTTTTTTAATTTGGTGTCAGAGTATGTATGAGTGACTACATACACATATTAACTCTGTCACGATCTGTAGGTGTTTATGTTTAGATTTTCTTTTGTATATCGACCATCTTTTTACTGTTTACTTTATTCTTTTCATTTTGCCTTCTTTAGTGATTTTCCTTCTAAATCCATCTAGAGTTAATTTCCTGTTAGATTTCTGTGACTCCCCTGGACTTCACTGTGTTCCTGCGCATCTTTGTTAATTAGCGTTCCTCCTTCAGTTGCCCTGTATTCTCCCTGCCTCAGCTGCTCCACTTTTCGTCTGATTAGCTCTCCTGGTTTATTGGTCTTTTCTCCACCCTGCCTCTGTATTTAAACTCTCTGGTTTTCACTACTCACTACTGTATTCTGCTGTTGCCTGCCCGTTATCGCCTGTCCCTCTGCCTATGTTCTGTCTCCTGCTTTTCCTTGTAAGTTTACCAGTTTAGTTGTCATGGAAACGTTTCTACTCCCCATTTGGCACCAAGTTCCAAACTTTGTTTGGTTTGCTGGTCATAATTTGTTAGGTGTAGGCCTACCTAATTTCTATCCCACTGGGAGAACTACTGGTACACAAAACTGATGAAGCAACCAAACTCAATTTGGATCAGGAGACTTCATAGTAGAAAAAGAGAACAACTGCAGCTGCTGTGAAGATCAGGGAGAAGCTAACCTGGTTTAGTAAGACTGGATTTCTGGTTTTGCTGCACAGATTCTTCTCTTCCATAGTATGCCCTTGTGCATCTATTCTTGATGGTTTGAAGAAATACTTACAATAATCCACACAATGTGATGAACTTTACTTTTCTCTTTGTATGGGTATCAACACAGCTATTCGATCATGCTTAGTATTTTCCACAAAATGATAAAACTGTATAAAACTAAACTGACTGCCTCACATCCCTGATCTGCTTGACTGACACAGCATTTTTACTAAAATTTTACCACCACTAGAGGGCACCTTTACACAAAAAAACAAAGCTGCTTACTGTCAATGATTTATTAAAATGCACAAAATGGAATAGAATCATCATACCGAATAATAAACAATATAAAGGACATTTTTGACTGTTTCAATGTAAAAAAAAAAAAAAAATATGATGGTCATAAATAGCTTTGAAACATTTTTTTCATTTTTAATGTCATGTATATCCTGTGTTTTCTAACTGAAAATTAACAAATATGTTTTAGGGAAAAATGCAAAAAATAAAAACTGGAATAACCTGGTTGCATAACTGTTGAGAAGTAATAAATTGAGCTTAATCAGGATTTTCTGTCGTTGTCGAAATTAGCTTTTCTATCTTAATGAAAGTAGTTGACATATTTAATAATTATGTGTCCAATAAATTTAATACAAACCAACTGTAAATGCTGTAAAGAGATATGTTGTATAATTTGTAGGTCTGCTGTTGTTGGATGTAGAGGAAGAGTTTTTGGGGTTATGATAGTTTGAGATGTCAGACAAAATGACTCACAGGAATTTATAAAGATATGGCTTTTATTTCAACCCCAAACTATATGCACAATAAAAGGTTCTGAGCTGATAGAAAAGTAAGAAACTCTAAAGTCCAGATTAGCCTCACTGATTAAACAAACATGGCCCAGAGTTCTACTGCTGTTTTTCTTCGATCTGATTTCACCACACGTTTAAGTGATCACCGATTACAATCATTTTTTCAGTATTTTTTTCTGGCCACATTTCTTCCTCGAGGATGATGGGTCCGCACTATCCTTCCAGTTGTTAATAATCTGTTGGACAGTTCTTAACCCAATTTTGGTAGTTTCTGCAATCTCCTTAGATGTTTTCTCTGCTTGATGCATGCCAAAGATTTGACCCTTCTGAATCAGACTGATATCTTTTCCACGACCACGGGATGTGTCTTTCGACATCGTTGTTTAAGAAATGAGAAGCAACTCATTGCACCAGTTGGGGTTAAATAACTTGTTGCCAGCTGAAACATAATCGCCCATGCAGTAATTATCCAATGGGAGGCTCGCACCTATTTGCTTAGTTAAATCCAGGTGGTGACTTTTTTTTTGGCGAGGCAGTGTATATCATGATTTGAAGGAGTTTGTTTTGTTTTCCTTTTTGTCCTCTGATCATGACTGTTTTCCGTGTGGTGCTTTAGTTCATTCCTCAGGTTTAGTTCTTTACTTATTCTAGTATTCTGTTCATGGTGCATTTCAGTTTATGTTGTGTTTTTTCTGTAAGACATTTCCTTCAGTTAAATTGTTTCCTTGCATGTCTATTTAGTTCCAGTCATGATTTCACTCTCATCCATAGTAATCAGCTTCATTCGGTCCACCTGCTTCATGCCAATCAGTCTCTCTGTCCTCACCTGCATGTGGCTCTCTTATAATATATTATATATTATATATATATTATAAAAATATATTTATAAAATCTATATTAATATATATTATATATATATACTCTTCAGGTCTCCTTGTTCCTGTTTGTCATGCTAAGCCTGTCTATGTGTGTTTATGCCAAGCCAAACCTGTTCACTTCCTCAGTTGTTGCATCGCCAACGCCTATCTAAGGGCATGCCTGCTTCTGCTTCCATCTCTCTGTACTTCTCCTGCCTGTCTGTCTGCATGTTGGTCCTACTCCAAGAACCACTCCTCTTGGCATATCTACCTTTAAATAACTGGGTGTAATGATTTTCTTGGTACATGAATACTATGGAAATATATACATCAAAATATAGATAGATATCTTCTGTGAAATGCTGAGACTACTGAAAAGATTTTTCTCTTACAACAGGAGAACAATCCTAAGGAGGACAAAAAAAAACACCATGAACCATTGTCATTTATATCCCATTACATACATACACCTGCTAAACTCACTCTAAACAAAACAGAGAGAGACATCCAATCCAACATCTAATGAACACTGAAAGCAATAACTCCAGCAGCTGGGAACTAGTCAAATAAGCATACACGGATAACAACCTCACTCTAAACAGGGGAGGCAACCCGACCCACTATGTTTGCCTTAGCTATCAGGACAGGACTCTTAATTAAAGGAGATATACAACCAAGACTTTGCTAACAAAAGCAGGAAGTATCAAGAAATACAAAACTCACATCGGTCTGAATATCACTTATATAAATGGTGGTGAATTTTTTTTAATTTTCCCTACTTAACCAGCAATCACTACCTTATTTCTGATTGGTTTATGCACACTAACAAACCATAAGGAGCTGATAATCACTAAACCCCAACATCATGAACACAGGTATCATTTCTATTTGCAAGAGGTCAAAATGAATTTCCTCTAAAAATAAATGATGTTGATCCGTTATTTCAGATCCAGTGTTATCACTTAGTTGAAAAGAGAACAATTGTATCATGGAAGGGAACAGAGAACACAAAAGGAGAAGAATCTGTGTTGGTCAATATCTGCCCACACCACCCTTGTTTGCTTTCTCTGATGCAAGGTAATGTGTCTAGGTATTCTATATGGCCACTACTGATGGTAAATTTACATTATATCCTTTTCAACCTCTCTATTCCCAGCTTTTTGTGTTATTGTACAGTGCGTTGCAAAAATATTCACAGCAGTTGAACCTCTTTACATTTTGCAGCACTACAACAAAAAACCTCGTGTGGTTTTGAAAATTTTTGTAGAAAACAAAACTCCGTTGGTATTCAGCCTTCCTTAGTCAAATCTTGAAAGATTTATCACTGTCAGGTGATCGTAGGGAGAGGAACAAAAGCTTAAAGCAAAAATTTACTCACTTTTATTCCAAGTACCAGGATCTTAATAGAAACAAGGTCCTAAATGCATGACAAAACTAACAAGGCACAAAGTAAACTCATTTCACAGGCAGGGAGGTGAATTTGTTGTCACAACAGTTAATGAATTGGGAGGAGTTAATGATTTCAGCAGAAAGAGTTTGGAGATCATACAAAATATAGACAACATATAGAATGATCATCTCCACTCAGATGGCTGTCATCTTGTTTGGAGACATGATGAAACATTCCCCAGTGATTCAAAGTGATTCAGACGAATCACTTTCTCCAAACACGCTGTAGGAAGAGCGTTAATTCAGGTCATGTTAGCTGTAAGCCTGATCTGTTGTGAGAGCTGGTAAATAAAAACAAACTTGCATCCTTAAATACTTTCAACTTATCTGTGGACCTGTCCTGCTGTCAGACTACTGTCAGAGGATCCCTATCTCACCTCAGGAAGAGTCCTGCTTTCTAACAAATATTCACTTATTAACCAGAGTCTGACATCATTAAAAGTCACTTGACTCACTGTCCCTTTAGCTTCTATTAATTGCATTGACCACTGTAGCTTTGACATTTTAAAGGAACGTTACAATGAAGACTTACTGTTTATTAGTGGTGGCATAAAGTCATGTTCATTGCATTTGTATAGAAGTCAATATGATTGGACACCTCCCTCACTGGTTCTGGAAATAATTTCAAATGAACATACAGGGTTTTACCAAGGTGTGATATTTAATTCACTATATGATCAATACATTTATTTGAAAACCTCCCTGAATCAGATCAGGTTGTAAAACCAAACTCTTCCCAGAAATCTTCTCTCAGAAAATTTGACATTTGTGAAGCAATTTCTTCCTCAAGCATTTGCTTCTATGGACTTATGACATGTTGACTAACTTCATCTTACAACATCTTTTAATATTTAAATAAAAGAAAATCTTGTACTACATTTTTCAACACTTCCAGCACCTTAAATTTCACCAGATCCTAATTTAGCCCCTATTGAACCTCATACCGCTCAGTTGTGTATTGTTAAGTGCACCTCACTACAGACATCAGTGTTTTAGCAGAACAAACAACAATGCAAATAAGTAGATAACCAAATATTGCAACTATTGCCGTTGGATTTTATATTCACAGTGACTAAGTTAGAACATGTAAATTATCAGTTTTCCTTGCAGATCAGCTGTAAACTAATGTTCGCACAGTCTTTTAGTTGTGAACTAGGTTGATTTGTTGTTTAAAAGAATTGAGAACCAGAACCGAACATAAATCCATAAAAATGCTTTTCAGTATGTTCTTGTTGCAACTGATATGTATTTACTCATGGTCATTATCATTTAATCACTTTGGACCTTTATATACCATGAAAAAAGAATGGAAAGACAAAGTTGTTGCTGTTACTTATTATAGTTAATGTCCAAAAGCAACTGAAGTAAAAAGGATAAATTATTATAAATAAAGTGTCTATGTTTCTGTTTTGCATTTAGTCTGTAGCAGCTAAACTGAATGTTAAATGAAATAAAAAATAAAGCTGATAGTTATTTTTAATTTGACTATTTCAATATAATTAGTTAAAACATTAGAGTTTGTGACATCTATCATCAATAATACAAAAGACTAAGATATCAATAAATGCTGCATGGTTGTAAAGAATATATCTTAACATGTGGTACTTTGTGCAGGTCTGCTTTTTTGTCATTTTTAAAACCTTAAAAAGTTTGGGTGATTGTGATGGTTATGAGCTGCAAATCAAGAAGCTTTACAGGATTTTTTTATTTTACCCAAATACAGTATTATTCTAACAAAATAAAATCTGAACTCATGAACAAGACTTTCTGTCTGAAACATAAAATAACCCATGATAGAAACAAAACGCAAACATCTGATCACACAACAGAAGTTATTCTTTCTTCACTTCAGCGTAGAGACTCTCTGGATTGTCAGCTGTCTGTGTTGAGACGTTTTCTGCCTGGATCTGTGCGTACACCGTCTCCTGCTGTCCCCCATCCTGCACCGATATGAAAGAAACTTCAGGTGTCTTCTTCAAGATGATCAGTTCCCCATAATGGAGTTCAGCCTTTGTTTCACTGCCTGAGATCTGATCGTAAACCTCCACACTTGTTTGACTCTGTAGAAAAGTGAAATTTGTTTCTTTTCAGGCTGATTCTGTTAAAAATCTACAGACTAAAAATTCACTACAGTGCTGTAAAGAAAAACTGAACATTTCCCCACCTGAGTCTGTTGTTGTGTTGGACATTTGGACCTAAAGCACCTGGAAGACATTAGAGAGCTGTTAGAATAAAACTGAGAGTCTAGAGTGATCTGAGACAAAACATTACTGGATCAAGATGAATTAAAGCTGCAAGCAGCATTGGGCGGTCCACGCAGATTAGTGCCGCTTGGCCTGTGGTGCGATCATGGAAGACTGGCATCATTACCTCCAGCCCACCGTCGAGCCTGATGCTCGATTCCGCACGTCGCCACAAGTCGGTACTGTGAGCAAGCTTTCACACGATCTTCAATCATGACGATATCAGATGAAACCGTTTGCTTGTCAGGGGCATAGCTAAATTGATGTCTTCAGTTGACCATGCCAACGTTTTGTTCACGATGATGCACACAAAATTGTGTGTATCTAATGTGGTCCTATGGAGGTTTTTGGGAGCTTGACAAAGTTCAGCCATATTTAGTTTAGAGTAAATCAGACCTTGTCTGTGTAAATTAGAGCCGATCGTATGTAAATGATCATAAACGGTTACAATTGGGCTTCAGTGATGTCAGGATTTGACCATTGAATTTTGTTTGGTGCCAGAAGTGGATCAATACCAGAAGGTTTTGTGTCTGTGGGACTTTCCTTGTATGGGCTATAAAGATATAGTTTTTTTTAGCGAGAAGTGAAATATTGAACTCTGGCTCCGCCCTTCATCATGGTCAAAGTCTCACGATTTTAATAACTTTAGATCCCCCATCCCTTCTGAGCAAACTGACAAAATTTCAAGCTGATCAATCAAAATTTCTAGGAGGAGTTCGATCAAATGTAGAGGCTAGAAATGGCACAAATTGTGTCAAAATCGCACATTTAAGATCTAAGATGGCCGACTTCCTGTTTGTTGTAGAACAAGAGTTTTAGGTAGATCTTGGGGAGTATTTCATACCTCTACGATAAAGTAAAGTCAATGAGGAGGATGTTTTGAAAATTTCAGAGGGGCCCTGTTGAGCTGTTTTTGTTGTGACTTTTGTGAAACTCATCATAAATTACGCAATTCTACACTAGGACTGATGCCTCCGGCAAATTTGGTGAGTTTTGAAAAATTTTAAAGCTGGCAAAAAGGCATTTCATTTGGCGGAAGGAATTATATTTATAAGACACATTCGAATTACAACAGGCCTTCGCAGCGCTTAGCTGCTCGGGCCTAATTAAATCACATCAGATTACTGTCTGGTGCAAGGTAAGTTCAGTGGATCTCTTGTTATTTATAAACTTACAGCGCTGCCATGTTTTAATCAGCACACTTGAAAGCTTGACTTCATTTTTGTTACATTGAGATAAAACATTTAAAATGACATCAGCAGCTAACGTTAACGCATGTGTGTGCCATGCCTTCAAACTTGTGACAGCTGTTAGAGTAATCTGCGCAAACAAATCACAATTGGAGCGCACAGTTTATCAAGCGGTGAAGACAGTTTGCAGAAACCAGGGACACATTTAGTCATCTGTGAGCACCCGCTGAAACTTGCCAGGCTCCATAAGAACTGAATATATTTGTGTTAATATAAACACTGTTTGGACTAGAAGGTGATTCATTAAGTTCTCACCTTGATCTCAGGTTTAGCTGAAACATCACTGTTAGTGTCTACATTGCGTTGGAGGTCTGATACTCACCAAACTGACACAACCAGGCAAGCAACAAGGCAGATGGCTGCAATACCTCCTGCTGAGATGATCACCCAGATTAGACCTTGATTCAGTGAAACGTAAGAGAAAAACACAATTTAAATAACGGAAGCAAATTTAAAATAGCTAATGCTGAACCTGTGCTTTTTAATGGTTTGAATAAGATTCCCTGAGATTAGATATCTACCCTTAATTTGAAGACTGACCATTGAAGATTTGTAATGACCCAGATAATTTCTGGCCACACAGTAAAACTCTCCTCCCTCAGTAACATTGAAGCTGTAAACCTGCCCCACAGATACATTAATGGCTCCATGTTTGCTGTTCCTGAACCAGGTGAAGCTGGCAGGAGGCTTGGCTCTGCTGGAGCAGTTCAGCTCCACCCAGCTACCTGCTGACACCAAACCTGATGGACTGATGGATGCTGAGGTGTTTCTAGGAGCATCTGAGGAAAATGGGACACATTAACTTTATTGATCAAGAAACAGCTGAACCATGACGTGCTGACAGGATCACTTACATGAAAACACTGAGAGTCACATTTGTCTCTGCTGTCTTGTTTCCTCCTTTCACAGGATATCTGGCAGAACATCTGATGTTGTATCCATCATGTGTGTCTGACAGAATGATGTTCTCCTGGATTTTAGTTGTAAAGGTTCCATCTGTGTTTGTCTCTGTTTGTCTGTGAGAGTCTTGTTGGAGAGTCCAGGTGAGTTCAGGAGGTGAGTGTGGACAGGGAGTCAAAGCTGAGCAGGTTATAGTGACAGACTGATGCTCCTTCAGATCACCACCAGAGATGTTAATGCTGGGACTCCAAGGAGAATCTGGGGTTTGACATTAACAGTAAAACACTGTAAATAGTCTGATTATTGTGAACATCTCACAATACTGAGGTGTTCTCTGTTTTTATTTAGGGCTTCTGTCCCAATGAGATTAAACATTCATTCATGCTACAACATTTACTGTAATAACTAAAGAGTGAGATATATAAAGTATTAAAAACCTAAATGTTTGAAACTGATGTTCAAGAAGTCTTTGTCTCTTCAGGTTGTGTTTCTCCCTCCTTCCAAACTTACTGACATGGTACCACAAACCACACTGGACTATAAGATCCACTTAAATATACAGTAAATATAAAAGATACACATAAACTGGTAAAAGGCTTAGTGAGGGATGGTTTTATTAATGGTGAAAACAGTTGCTAATAATCCTTTGAAGTTTGTGTCAGGGAGCTGATAATAAAGACAAAGCTAGAAAAGTATTTCTGTAACTTTGTGGAGTTGAGTAGAGTAAAACTCTTACCTTCAACTGTTATCTGAAGCGGATCAGAACAAGCTGTTGCCTTGTAGCCACCATTCTCTATTCTGAGGAAGTATTTGCCTGTTTGACTTGTTTTTATATCAGAAAACAGAGAGGTGCAGTTTTTCTGACTCAGAACTCCAGTAAATGTGACTAAATTTGTGTTAACCCCATTATTGATGTTATAAATATTTTTTCCATCTTTAATCCATGCTCCACGGGTTTCTTTACTACTGTCAAATTCTGTCCTTCCTTTTTCAGCTGTGAAGCTACACGGGACGTGCAAGCAAGATCCGCTCAGTGCTGCAGTCGGCTTTGGTGTTGTAATGATGACGAGCGGTGGTCTCCAACCACAACTATTAGCATTAATACCTGTAAAAACAAACTAAAGATGAAAACAATGTGAAACAAAGTCTTCCTACAGAGAAAGTTCATGATCCAAAAACTCCAGTTCAGCTACAGCATGTTACATGTGGAGCCTTTAAACAATAACATGATCAAATATTTCAGACTAGAAATAATATTTCCTCTAAATGAGCTTTAAACAAACTCCTCACCTGGAAGAAAGAAGACACTCAGTAACATGTTGACTGTCAGCACGTTCTCAGACAGAGCTGCCATCAAACCTCCCTTCATCTCTCAGGCTGGAAACAAGATGAAAACAGCTGCTGCATTTCAGTGTTTTCAACAAATTGTGTAAAAAAAAATTTGTACAGCAACTTTCTTTGTAGAGCTGAAGAATAATATATTATAATAATAAACTGAATGTATTATTTAAAAATTGTTTTAAAAAATATTTTTTAAATAAAAAGAATCCCAGTTTCATAGCAAGGAAAACCATGTTGTCATAAACATATAGATTTTAAAAGTTTTTTTTACCAGAATGATCTGCAGATAAAACAATGAAAAAAATAAAAATCTGACTCCCTGTTAATTTCAGTTAAGGACTAAAACATCCAAGGAGCAGCTTCTCTGTTTGAAAAAAAATGTCAGGTCAAAGCTACCAGGTGTGATATTTATACTTCCTCTTTTTGTAAAACAGGATGTTAGCCACTGTTTGTCACAGCGTACATTACTGGTAACAAGAGAAAACTAACTTATTAACTTCCTGATGGCTGCTGTTGAACAGCGGCTTGAATGTTTGAACATTGCACAGATTGTTTTTTAAAAAAGAGATTTGCCCATACTGATCTCTTTGCTTATTTGTCTAATTTTGTCATTTTCTTTTTTTCTTCACATTTATTCAAAAAACAGGCAACATCAATAGTTATTCACATGTAATTGTAAGCACAACTGAGGTACCCCATAAAGACACATCAGAGTGGAAAACAGAACAGCAGCAACTGTCTGGATCCATCAGAGTTCAGGGTCAGTAGCTTTAGTAGGTTTCAGTTTTCTTTGTGCATTTTTCATTGTTTTCCATAAAGAAGGTGCATCTGATTGCTTTGGGTACTAGGTTCTCTAAAAACATGTCTGGTAGGATTATCTGCTGCATTAGATTCCCATTAGGAGTGAGTTTTTGTGAACATCTGTCTCTGAATTGTTCCTAAGATGAATTTAATGATGTGTGCAGGATCTGCTGCACCTCTTTGCCAAAAACTATTAGAATTTGTTAAAGCCAGAAATTTGGTGAATGGGTTTCTTATTATTGTATTTACTTAAGCAGATAGCAAAATAAATGGTTAAGAAGGGACTGTGTGGTTACCCTGCCTTAACCTAGCTGCTAAGGTTAGGTCTTAGTTCTGGGCCCATAGAGTCCTGTCAGAGAGCTCCTATCCTAGCCTACAGATTCCTGGCAAGGACTCGAAGCTTCAGAGTGATTCCTTTCGTTGCTGAGAGCGACTCTGAGCCAGGAGATGACAGAGATTCCTATTTCAGTGAGGAGGTGTGGTTGACCCCGTTGCAAGGTGTAGAAAGGTAGATTTGGTCCTGGGATCATGGTGAGAACAAATCGGCATCCTCGAGCAGATCAATGCAACGTTCCCTCTGCTTTCAGCATCAGCCTGGAATCAAACAGCTCTGGCTCCTGCTGCATGAAGAAGCTTTATTAAGCCACTGTTGTATATTGTTTGGAGAATATCTCTCCTATATTTTTGTCTGTCCACCATCTTCTCTGCTTAAAACAATTTTAGGCTCACTAAAAGTCCTCTAACATTTGTTCATGTTAGGAGCTCTCTTAAGGCCTAAGATGCTTTTTAAATAACGTTTATCTCACCAACGGAAAATTCTAAGAAAAATCTTAGAATTAGAAGGTTTTCTTAGTGTTAAGATCTGTGCAACAGAGGAAACTCAGAATGCAGACGAGGAGGCAGCGTGACGGTAAATGAAAATTTTATCAACAAAAACTCACTCTCATAAGAGGCAGGAACAAAACAGAAGCAGGCTGGTTTGACAGGCATGGCATGGTCCACAAAACAAGACATGAATGGAAACACAATGATTCCACCATGACTAACAGAACAGGTGTGTATATATGGAGTGAAAACCAGGTGGAGCAAGACAGATTGACAAGGTGCAGGTGAACCGGATAAAGATGATTAACAGAACAGAACGTGGCTGGAGCACGAACAGAAACTCTTGAATACAAACAAAAACTAAAGCATGACCAGAACCAAAAACCAAACTTGGCAAAACATGAACAAGACTAAAACATTACCAGAAAAATAATAAACAAAGCATGATTCAAAAACTGTGAGAACTACAAGAAAAAAACAGAAATCAAAAACCAAACAACCCCAAATCATAACACTTAGAATTTCTTTTCAATAATGATTTAGGAGTTACACTGATTTACAGGGGAGGACTGGAGAGAAAAAGCGACCTGGGAGTTCCTGTTCTCAAATGGCCAAAATAATTTACAGCAATAATAATAATACATTTTCATTAAATGTGGCTTACTGAACATAGGATCTCTCTCGTCAAACACTTTGCTAGTTAGTGACCTGATTTGTGACAATCAGATTGATTTATTTTGTCTCACTGAAACCTGGCTGCATCAAGGATTATGTTACTATAAAGAGTCACCTCCTACTAATTATTTAAATTTTCACATACCTCAAAATACTGGGCGAGGAGGAGGAGTAGCAGCCATCTTTCAGTCTGATTTATTGATTAGTCCCAGACCAATTAATAGCAACTACTCTTTTGAACATTTAATCCTTAGTTTTCCTCATCCATATTGCAAAGCACTAAAACCACTTCTATTTGTTGTTTTGCACCGTCCACCAGGCACTTACTCTCAATTTTTAGATCAGTTTTCAGACCTTTTATCTGATTTAGTGTTAAAAACAGATTAAGAGGCCATGGAGAAGGACTACCGGTCGGCCTCGAGGTGATTCTGGCAAACCATCCGGCGCCTCAGGAGGGGGAAGCAGTGCTTCGCCAACACTGTTTATAGTGGGGGTGGGAGGCTGCTGACCTCGACTGAGGACATTATCGGGCGGTTGAAGGAGTACTTCGAGGATCTCCTCAATCCTGCCATCCCGCATTCCCTGGTGGAAACAGAGGCTGGGGACTCGGGGTTGGACTCTTTCATCACCCAGGCAGAAGTCACCGAGGTGGTTAAAAAGCTCCGCGGTGGCAGGGCTTCGGGGGTGGATGAGATCCGCCCTGAGTACCTTAAATCTCTGGATGTTGTGGGGCTGTCATGGTTGACACCCCTCTTCAACATTGCATGGCGGTCGGGGACAGTGCCTCTGGACTGGCAGACCGGGGTGGTGGTCCCCCTTCATACTGACTGATCTTTTACAGTATGTGCTCTCTCTCATACTCAAACTTGAAAACGGGCTCAGAGTGTCATATTGTTCGCTAAAACCTTGGCCCACATGCAGAACACACTCAGGAGACAACAAAGGTTTAGAAAGTTTATTGAGAGGATGGTGATAAGGATTACTGGAGTCTCAAGCACGGACCCAGGGAACTGGGAACTGTAGAGTTTGGTTAGGGATGAGACGAGTAATATTGCTGAGAAATGAATATGCTGGGCTTACTTGGATCTGGGAAGAGAACCGCCAGGGGGGTAAACAAGTTGGGTCTGTGAGTATGAAGGCAGACTAGGAGGGCTGGAGTTCTCCAAAGCTAAGGTGATTGACTGGGTGCAGATGACAAGCAACCAGTAAATCCAGATGGTGGTCGCACGGTGGGGATGAGCAGGTTTCGAGTGCAGGTAGGATGGGGAATCTCCCAGAAGGCTGCCAGCTTGTACTTGAAACCCAGAGATCTGTTGCAACTGAGTGGGTTGTTCGGGACACAAGAATTGGAGCCAGAAACAAGATCCAAAACTTGAACTCTTTCTAGAAACAGGAAACACAGGATGTCAAAGCGCATACAGATCAAGGTATTCAGAGAACGGGGCTAGATGTTTACCAGTGACGGTCAACACTCTGGCGAGAAGGTTCTGGCAGCCGGCTCTTCTTATTCGCGTTGCTGATGAGGTTGATGGAAAACATCTGCGCTCTCCCATCACCAGGCCCATGGTGCCATCTAGTGAGTAAAACAAAAACTGCACAACTGGAGACAAAAGTCTCACAGTCCCTGGCTCGGAGTTTATCTGTTTTTTTCTTCCTAGATGAAACCACTAAAGTATGGCGTGATTTTTGTGCCACCAGGTTGAGCGCGCAGTGACACTGATTTGAGGGCACAGATCTAGCTGAAGGAACAATTATTCTAAGCGTGTGCGTATAAATCTCACACACGCTCGCTCATAGGTGCTCGGACACGCGCGCAACTCTGAAAACCTGCTCGCTCGCACGGCTCATTCTGCTCGCGCTCAGCTCTGTCTCTCTGCTCGCTAGAGCCTCAGTGTCTGTCATTTGTATGTAAATGAGCAACGCCACCAGCCAATCACAGACTGGCCTTTTTCATCCAATCAAAGCATGCCTTGCAAATAAGAGACCCTTAACAGACCAAAATATTAAAATATTTAATATATTCATAACCCCCATCACCAGGTTAGATATGCTGGAGCTCAGACATGTTTTCATTACATTTAGCCATAAAAGTGTCTCAAATTCACTAGATGTCAGTTAGCCTTTATCGTTTGTCACTACCTCTTTAAGTAAAGTTACCTGACACATCAGTTGTCCTGCATGCATTGGAATGATTTTCTGCTTACATGCATTGAGAGCAACAAAATACAGCTGATGAGATATCATGAAACTGTAAACAACTGAAATAGAATACAAGACTGGTAAAGATTTATGCTTCACATTTTATGCCTTTTGCTGTCAGCTGATGTATCTAGTGTACATTTTTAAAATCCAATAAAAATGACACTCGGTAGCAATAATAGGTACAAAGCCAGCACTTAAAACTAATCATCTTCTACCGTTCAGGGGAAAATTGTACATTCAGCTGAAATTCTGCTTTACTTCAACAACCTTTTTAGCATTTTTAGGCCTCATTTATAAGTGTTACTATTTACCCCATAAATACACATGTAAATGCAGAAACAAGTATCAAGAAAGAAGTCATTTCTATACCACAATGTATGGTGATGTGATGGACTGGTGACCTATCCATTGTGTATCCAACCTTTAACCTGTTGTCCTTTGCAGAAAATAACCTCTTCAGACAAAGAAAATAGATCAATGGTCAGAAATAAAAAAATGGTCCTCTTTTTAACATAAAAAATTAAACATTTTTCCAATCAAACCTTATATGGATGTTTTAGATGTTTCCTGAACAGTTTTTTTTTCTTCTCACATAGTCTGACAATGTTAGGATGCAAACAATGAGCTCTGTTAGCTTACCGTCTTTGGTTTTTTGAAGAATCTGAAACAGCTGAAAGTAAAAAGATTAAATTAAACACCAACATGTAACTGGAGCTGCAAAGTAAAAACACATAGAAGAACATCTCACCACTGAAAGAGGATGATCGTACTGCAGAGCATTATAATTCCCAGGATCTTCAGTATAATATGGACCGTGAATCCAGACACTTGATTATCTGTAACATTGAAACTGTAAACCTGCTCCACAGATACATTAATGGCTCCATGTTTGCTGAGGTGTTTCTAGGAGCATCTGAGGAAAATGGGACACATTAACTTTCTTGATCAGAAACAGCTGAACCATGACGTGCTGACAGGATCACTTAAATAATAATAATAATAATCATCTTTATTGGTCATTGCACATGTACATTACAACGAAATTTGTCCTCTGCATTTAACCATTCCCTTATAGGGGAGCAGTGGGCTGCCATTGTGCGCCGCCCGGGGAGCATTCTGGGGCTAAGGGTCTTGCTCAGGGACCCAGAGTGGCAATCTGTGGGATACGAACCCGGCCCCTTGTGTCCCCTCCGGAACACAAACCTCCTGCTCTAACCACTAGTTAACCACGCGTTTTATTTCAAAACAATCAGTTTTACACACATTCCCTGGATTTTAGTTGTAAAGGTTCCATCTGTGTTTGTCTCTGTTTGTCTGTGAGAGTCTTGTTGGAGATTCCAGGTGAGTTCAGGAGGTGAGTGTGGACAGGGAGTCAAAGCTGAGCAGGTTATAGTGACAGACTGATGCTCCTTCAGATCACCACCAGAGATATTAATGCTGGGACTCCAAGGAGAATCTGGGGTTTGACATCATTTTTTTAGAAACCAAAACAAATATTCAGTGTTTACAATGATGACTAAACAGTTGATAAATGGGTTTCAAAACAGTTTAATTGATCTTAGCAAAATAAATTTGTATGTGTTATTTCTTAAAGTCAAGTGATCCTACATTCACCAGTCTTCCATTAAGGGAAGACAAGAATGGAATATGATTAATTTTATTTGTGTAGCAGCCACTCATGAGCTTTTAGAAAAAGCTCAAAGTAAACCTTCAAATGACACCAAGCTGATGCATCAAAGATTAAAACTTCACATCATATTCTACAGAGGCTGTGAAATCATGTTCTGACATCTTGGAATGTTTAAAATCCTAGGATTAAATATTTTTGTCATACATAAATTTAAAATGTTTAACATAGCAGCCTACCTATTAATGTCACATTAAGTAAAAACAAAAATGCTCTTACCTTTAACTGTTATCTGAAGAGGATCAGCACAAGCTGTTGCTCTGAACGGCCCGTTCTCAATTCTGAAGAAGTATCTGTCTGTATAACTGGTGTTTAAATCAGGAAACAGAGTGGTGCAGTTTCTCTCTGTCAGGTTTCCAATCATCTCCAGTGGATAGATGTTGACTGACTTACTGCTGTTGAAAATAACAGAGCTTGGGGTGACATTAAAGGCTGTGGTGGCTTTCAACCAAACTCCATAGATAGGCCTAGTAATGTCATATCTGGGATCTGTTGTATTAAAGCTACATGGGATTTGCGAACAAGATCCATTCAGTCCTTTCATGAAATTTGGTGTAGCACTGAAGAGGACTGGTTTTATAGCACCACAACAAGCCGAAGCACCTGTAAAAACAGACTGATGATGAACATCATGTGGAACAAAATCTACCTGCAGAAAAACTCCATGATCCATAAACTCCAGTTCAGCTGTATCAGGTTACATATGGAGCCTTTAAACAATATTATGACAAAATATTTCAGAGTAGAAATGATTTATGTGATGTCTCCAAATGAAAGGAAGTGAACAAACAGCTCACCTGGAAGAAAGATGACACTCAGTAACATGCTGACTATCAGCACGTTCTCAGACAGAGCTGCCATCAGCATCTGATGGTCTTTCATCTCAGACTGGGAAAAAGAATATGAAAACATATTCAGTTTAACAATTTAAAAACCCCTATGAATACAATATTTTGTCTCTATTATAATACTCTAAAGTTGACAGATTTTAAACCAAATACTTAGATTTGACATTTACAGATTGGACTGTGTCAAAAGTAACAATTAAAACACTTGAATGTTTGCATTTTAAGAATAATTAACATCTACATAAACAATAAAACAGGATCCAGCAGAGTATTCTAACTATGAAAAGTGATTTTGTTTAGCTTAGAAAATATTGCAACAACTTACCAAATGATTCTGAAGCTAAAATAATCAAACATTTCAGCTTTGTATCAGGTAACAAATGAACATCCAAAGAACAACTTCTCAATTTTTAAGAGAAGTTGCATTAAAACCAGAATCCAATTTAAATTTTTTCCTCTTCTTTGGACAACAATTTCCTCTTTCTAATAACTAATGTGGATGTGGGGTGTATATATACAGTAGCTGAGACTGGCCTTTACTGAAATTATAAAATAACTACATTTTGGCAAAAACAAAATACCCTCCTGCAACCCACCCCTTCCCCATTCATCCTTCTAGTTTTTTGGTCCCGGTTTGGGATGGCAAAACATCATTTGATGGTAGTTACATTAAATATTTTAATTAAATGAAACTCTTAAAATCTTACCAACATTACCAAGACAGATATCAAGTTTTATCTTCTCTACCAACAGCTAAGGTATTACCCCTAAACTGGATAAAACACTAAAACAAGTACTGAAATGCACCATGGTGGTCCATCTTTATGTGTAGCCACAGAAAGCTGTGCACTATACAAACAGGCATTAACTAGTTTGGAGCATGGAGATACTGAGTGATGAACTAAAAGGAAGACAAGAAACACATTTTTTCATCATGATCATCGAAAACAGAACATTTTTCCTAGATAAATATCTTTATCTGTAAAAACAAAATACGCTTGAAAAACAGATATGCACAGATAAAAAAACATTTTTTTCTTATCCTTCTGTTTTTTGTTGAACTGTAGAGTGGTTAGGCTTTAATCTGACTTTAAACATCTGCCATCTTCAGTTGCTAACATAAAAGAAAGTAATTGGCATGAAATCCTTCCACATCAGCAGTTATGTGGAAGTTATGTGTGATCACCTGAGCAAAAGGCATTACTGGCGGGATTACTGTCACGTACCTTAAGCCAGACGCACCTCTTAGGCGCTGCTTGGCATTGTTACAGCTTGGCTGTGGCAAACAAATGGAGACAACATGAGGTGGTAGCATTTAAGAAAGTAGTTTATTTCACTAAATGAAAATATTAAAATGTTTGATTGGTTGCCAGTAATGCTAGATTGTTGGGGTGTGTGGTAATGTATATGGAGCAAAAACTCAGACATAATCAAAACCAAACATCAGAGGTATCCAGGATGATCTCCCCACTGAACAGAGGAGCCACCCAAAAGAGCAGGCATGTCACTAATGGAAGGTCCCAACCTGAAAATAAAATAAAACAGATCCCCTAGTGGGTGGGTTGTCACAGCATTCATAAAACCAGACTAATCAGGTTTGGTCAAGCTCAACTTCCTTCTTTTATCCTGAATTAGTCAATAATACTTTTTAAATCAATGATTGGTCTTGGCTTTTTAATGTAACACAATGGCCACCATTTGGCTCTTATTTCCTACATTTTACTGAATCCTTCGTTTCAATTGCTTATAGTAATATTCTTTTGTTACTTACTAGGCTGTATGGTTCCCATGTTTCTACCCCTCTAAAATCTGCCTGTGCTTGTCTTAGGTCAGTCTGCTTTGTGTTTGTATTTGGACTCGATTTCACAATGAACCATGTTCCTCTAATTTTAAAAGCATCATCGTACTCATGTATTATACAGTTTTTCCAGTTTATGTCTCACCATTTCTGTCTAACACTCTCTGTTGATATGCTACTCACCAGCCACTTTCATTGGTACACCTATTAAATTGCCTCTTAAAACAATTATCAAGTGGACAATCACTTGGCAACAGCTCAATGCATTTACGTAACACAATGTGGTGAAGATGACCAGCTCAAACCCAGCATCAGAATGGGGAAGAAAGGGGCCTTTAAACTAGTAATTGTCAGGATCTATGCTATGGATGTTTTTCTGGTGCTGTTTACTATGTTTAGCCTCTAGATGGCGTTGGAACCTGGAGGGGTGCGACAGGTGTTCTCTATCTGCCAGATTACCACAAGAGGAGTATTGAAGGAGGAGGCTGCCAGCAACTCATTGCCAGAGTGTTGCCCTTAGTGGTACTACTTCAGCCACATTGCTCTTTGTCTGGTCCTTGCTTCGCTACCTAAGTAATTATTGTATTGTGCTTTACAGGATTACCTGAACCTGAAGCATTGATCGCCTCTTGGATTATCGTCTTCTGGACAGAAGTCATTCATCTTCATGAACAAAGGACTCAAGCCTTCAGTTACTTCGGTGGATCTTCCTGGCTGGCAGCTTCCTGATTCCTCCGTTCCTCGGACCTCCTTGGCGAACCCTGTCCACCCTCCTACATTCACAGCACCAACTACAGTAAACCTTGGACATTCCTACATCCTGGCAAACCAGTATTCACACTCTCCGTCTTCTCTGGTAAACAACTCTCTGGTTCTTCCTTCGTTCACACCCCCCCTGGCGGGTCACTCCACCACTCCAGTAAGACAGCATAATCATTTATGATATAGTTTGTGGATTATTTCCCTGCTTACCATTTTGTTTATTTTGCAGTCCATGTTCCGGTTCCGGTTCCCTGCTCATGCCACGTCACCTTCAATAAAACTTCTTACCGTAAATCTTTGTCTCCTGATTGTTTTCTGCATGTGGGTCAAATTCGTTAAATCAACTATGACAGAACACTCTGGCCAACCTGACCCAACAGAAGCATTCAGGAGAACCCTTTCAGATCAGCATCACCAAATTCAAACCCTTGATTCCTCCCTCCGGTCCCTAGTAGAACAGCATAGAGAAACAAATCAACAAATAGAACAACTCGCTTCTCTATTTCAGCACACCTTAAGTAATTTCACCGCCTCCGCCATAGAGGGCGCTTCAGCTCCTACGGTCTCTCATCAACTACCAAGCGCTCGTGAGGTCACTTCCCCTAACCCTGAAAAATTTTCTGGAGAAAAGGGAGACTAGGGGTTTTCTCCTCCCAATGCACTCTCGTTTTCAACTTCTCCCCACAGTCTTTTCCCCACGACTCAGTTAAAATCTCCTACATTTTGGGTTTATTGGCGGGTAGGGCACTTAGATGTGCAGAATCACATTTCTCTAACTGTTTTGATTTTGGTTGTTCCTTTTCTGAGTTTGAGGAGGAGTTCCGACAGGTATTTTCTTCGGAAATAGATCAAACCACTTCAGCTAGTAATCTATATTCGATCAAGCAGGGAAACCAGTCAGTTGCAGACTTCTCCATAGATTTTCGTACCCTTGCTGCGTCCTCTGGATGGAATGACTATGCACTCAGAACTGCATTTTTGAATGAGATAATTAATTTAGCTGTCAGACTAGACAACCGAATGAGGGAGAGAAAGAGAGCTCGACTCGAAACTGTTAGCACCCGTGCCACCAGCCAAATCATTGAAACGGCTCATTCCACCTCTGCACTTCATAGTCCAGAAATAGAACCCATGCAAATCGGGCATACTAGACTATCTCAGGAGGAAAGATTAAAGCGCCGTCAAAATAACCAGTGTTTCTACTGCGGCTCAGGTGAGCATTTTCTTGCAGACTGCTCTCTCCATCCCTCGGGACTAAAAGGCCAGGTCCGTCAGTGAGTAAGGGAGAACTGACGGACCGATCACTTATCCCTAGACTTTGTTTGCCTGCCACGTTAATCTCTCATCGCCCATTTCAGAACCTTTGTGCCCTCATTGACTCAGGAAGTGATCAGAATCTGATCGACCAAGATTTTGTTAAGGAAGCCCGGATCGAGACAGAACTGTTATCCGCACCTCAGTCAGTCTCCTCTTTGGATGGTCCGAAATTGCCACGCATCACTCATCGCACCAAACCCATAACTCTTCTTCTTTCCGGTAATTACAGGGAGGAGATTTCTTTCTTTGTGTTCCCTATAGCACTAAACTCCATTGTGTTAGGTTACCCGTGGCTAAAAAGACATAACCCCCACATTAACTGGGCTGACAGCCGGATAGAATCCTGGTCCTCTAACTGTCTTTCTTCCTGTCTGCAGTCAGCAGTCGCCACCTTGCCCTCTGAATCACCGTCAGAAGAGGGTGAGAAATTAGATCTCTCCAGCGTTCCCGCAGAATACCATGACCTAAGGTTAGTTTTCAGTAAAACTAAGGCTCTGTCTCTGCCCCCTCATAGACCTTACGACTGTGCAATAGATTTACTTCCCGGTGCCCCTTTGCCTTCCAGTAGGCTTATAATATTTCTGGACCAGAAAGAAAGGTTATGGAGGATTACATTAATGAATCTTTGGTTGCAGGCTTAATTCACCCTTCCTCATCTCCACTAGGTGCAGGGTTTTTCTTTGTAGGCAAGAAAGATGGTTCTCTTCACCCTTGTATTGATTACCGGGGATTAAACCAAATTACAATAAAAAATAAATACCCTCTTCCACTCCTTTCCTCTGCCTTTGAACCTGTTCACGGTTCAACCATATTCACCAAGTTAGATCTCCGTAACGCCTATCATTTAGTCAGAATCCGACAGGGGGACAAATGGAAGACCGCCTTTAAGACACCCTTAGGCAACTTTGAGTATCTGGTCATGCCCTTCGGACTGAGTAATGCACCAGCAGTCTTCCAGTCACCCATTAATGACGTTCTGAGGGATTTTTTGAACATTTTTGTTTTTGTTTATCTCGATGACATTTTGATTTACTCCAAGAACATTAAGGAACATGTCCGTCTTGTCCTCCAGAGACTCCTAGAAAATAGACTATTTGTAAAAGCAGAAAAGTGAGTTCCATAAACCCTCGATCACATTTTTGGGTTACGTCTTGGAGGGTGGGCAAGTTCGCTCAGATCCGGAGAAGATCAAGGCAGTACTGGAGTGGCCGGTCCCGGACTCCCGCAAGCAGTCGCAACGTTTCCTGGGGTTTGCGAACTTTTATAGGAGGTTCATAAAGGACTTCAGTCTGATAGCTGCTCCTCTCACTGCCTTAACGTCCACTAACATTAAGTTCACCTGGACTCCTGAAGCGGACAAGGCCTTCCAGAACCTTAAAGAGAGGTTTTTACAGACTCCCATATTGGTTCATCCAGACACCTCTAAACAGTTCATCCTGGAGGTGGACGCCTCTGACACGGGTGTTGGTGCCGTACTCTCCCAGCAGTCCGCCTCTGACGGAAAACTTCATCCTTGTGCCTTTTTTTCCCGCAGGTTGACTAACACTGAGCGGACAATGATGTGGGAGACAGGGAACTTCTAGCTATAAAACTAGCTCTCGAAGAATGGCGACATTGGCTGGAGGGAGCAGAACATCCTGTTTTAGTGTGGACAGATCACAAGAATCTAGCCTATTTACAGTCAGCCAAGAGACTAAATTCACGTCAATCACGATGGTCTTTGTTTTTTTCTCGCTTCGATCTCTCCATCTCTTACAGACCTGGTTCAAAAAATTTGAAGCTAGATGCCCTTTCTCGGCTGTATTCACCTGACACCTCTGACAATGAACCTGAACCCATCATACCATCTCATTGGACCTTTGGAGCAGTGGTCTGGGAGGTAGAGGATCTGGTAAACCAGGCAAAGCGTAGTGAACCAGATCCAGATACTGGTCCTCCTAACAGGGTATATGTTCCTACATCGGTTAGATTTAGACTCATTCGTTGGTTCCATTCAGCCAAATTCTCAGGTCATCCAGGAGTCAGTAGAACCATTTCATTCATTTCTAGGCGCTATTGGTGGCCTTCTTTGCATAAGGATGTCAAAGAATACATTCAAGCTTGTTCGGTCTGTGCCAGGCAAAAATCTGGTAACCAGCCACCTTTTGGATTACTTCAAGCTCTCAGTGTTCCAAAACGTCCTTGGTCTCATATAGCTCTAGATTTTGTAACGGGGTTACCCATGTCCAAGGGACACACGTTCATTCTAACCATTGTTGACCAAGTCTTGTCATTTGGTTCCATTAAAGAAACTTCCTTCTGCTTTCTAAACAGCTCAGCTGCCAGTTCAGCATGTTTTTCGTCAGATCGTGGTCCCCAATTTATTTCTCAGGTTTGGAAGCAGTTTTGTTTAGCTCTTGGATCTAAGGTCTCTCTGACGTCTGGTTACCACCCTCAATCTAATGGACAGACCGAGCGCATGAACCAGCAGATGGAGTCCATACTTAGATGTATGACTGCCACTGAACCCTTGGACTGGTCAGCTTATCTTCCCTGGGTTGAGTATGCCATCAATTCGCAAATCTCTTCTGCTACTGGCCTTTCACCATTCGAGGTATCTATAGGTTACCAACCACCCCTGTTCCCTGCTGATGAGAAGGACATAGTTGTGGCCTCCGTTCGCCATCACATCCGCCGGTGCAAGCGGATCTGGGGTACTGCTATGAGGGCTCTCCTTCGCACGGCCGACCAAAACAAGAAATACGCAGACCGCAAACGACGACCAGCCCCCACCTATCATCCTGGCCAAAAGGTTTGGTTGTCCTCTCGGGATATCCCATTGAAGGCCATGTCTAAGAAACTGTCTCCTCGCTTCATTGGTCCCTACGTAATTGACTCAATAATCAGTCCTTCAGCTCTTCGTCTGCGCCTACCTTCCAGTCTTTGCATTCATCCTGTGTTCCACGTGTCTCAAGTTAAGCCCTTCATTTCCAGCACTTCTCCAGTTATGGCTGTTGGTGTCAGGCAGACTAGTCTGACTCTTTCAGAAACTGATCTATAGGGATTTTTACAAAAAAACGTCTCAGTTTTGCAAAGAATGGATTGAAAAAAGAAACTATCCAGTGAACCTAATTTGTGCAGAAAAAAATGTCTTGTTGATGTCAGAGGACAATGGAAAGACTGTTTCTAAATAATAGAAAGTAAACATTAGCTCAAACGTTTGTTCACCTCCAAATAACCACTTGCTATAACAATGATATGTGCAAATTCATCTTTAAATGCACCATACACAGAATATTGAAGAAGACGGACTACAGCAGCAGAGGACCCCAGCTGGTTGAATGAGTTCAGTTTGAGCTGTGACCTTTAGATATTAGTAGTACAACGGACATAAACAACATGGAAGCATGGAACCATCCATCTTGTCTTTACAGTTTAAACTGGTGGTGGTTTAATGGTGACATTGACACTAAGTACCAACTGATCATTGTTTAGACAGCACAATAGGCTAACAGAACACAACTGGACACAATCAAACCAAACCTACACTTATAAATCAAAGAACTATGAAGAATTTAACTCCGCTAAGAGCGACACAACATCCCTAAACCACATTCTACAGCAATATGTTTTGGGATAGAGTCTGGTAAGGGACTCAACTATTACAATAAATGAGATAAGTGCTTTGAAACATCTGAACTCATCAATCAAGCAAAAAGGAGAAAATATTTTACTTTGAAAAGTTTAGTTTTAACTTTACCAGAAGATGGGATAAACACAGCAATTAACAAGCTGAACATACTTGTTAAAAAATTGTTTTCTGGTATCCATGATTTTACAGTGAATAAATAAAT
The DNA here is from genome assembly GCA_036173005.1 of Crenichthys baileyi. Lineage (NCBI taxonomy): Eukaryota > Metazoa > Chordata > Actinopteri > Cyprinodontiformes > Goodeidae > Crenichthys > Crenichthys baileyi. Next base: position 281,586 of record JAHHUM010002912.1, read on the forward strand.
AAAGCCCCAGACTCAACAGTTAATATATCACCTCAGTTAAACAACAATTTTATTTTTTTGACATCATCAGCCCTCTTTTCACATGTAAATAAGAAAAAAAAGAAGGAAAAGAAGAATATTTTTTTCTTTAAATGCCATTTGAAACATGCGGATGTACGTGTGGCTACAACTGAAGCCTTTCTGGTTTGGCTGAGAACAAAGTATATGTGTGACAGCAAAGAATGGAAATTTACATTACTTCCCTCGCCACCTAAACACAATCCTCCTTGACTGTGCTCACTCTCTCATGTACAGGTGTAGATTTACTAAAATCACAGTATGGGAAAATGAATGGTTAGCTTGGTTTTAGACATCTTTTCAGACATTTTCTTAATATTAATCTCACTTACACACTTCAATGAATAATTAAACTGAGAAAAATATCAGGATAAAACAACTATTAAAGTTGAATATAAAGAGAATTCCTTAGGGAATAGTGTCACAGTGTGTTTTTGGTTCTGTATTTGTTTACGTTTAATCAGATGTTTTGATGTTCTAGTATGATTAGTCTTTGAGTTCCTGTCTCTGATGTTTTATTTCCTAGGTTCTGTTCTGTTGACTGTGTTGTTTTATTGTATTTTTAGATCTGTTGTTCTCCCTGTGGTTTGGTTCCCTGGGTGTGTTTTACAGTTTGTTTCTTCGTCAAGCTCCTCCATGTCCTCATTTGTCTCTGTCTGCTTCACCTGCTCCCTCTGCCTCCCTGTCTCCACGTCTCACCTGTTCCCTGTTTTTCTGATCACCTGCCCTATTGTTTCATGTTCACCTTCGTCCCTATTTAGGTCTGTCTTGTCCTGTGTTCCACGCGGTGTCGTCATGTCTTTTTGTCATGTCCTTTGACATGTCGTTTCATGTCACGTTTGATGTCTCCCTTGGATACATGTTCAGCTCGGGATCCTGTTAGGTTCTGTTTTGGAGGATTTCTTTGTTATCTGAATTTTCTGAACCCCTGCTCCTCGCCTGTATGTGAGTTGACTGAAAATTAAAGAAGGAGTTTTCCCACTGATTCCACTCTGCCTTCTCCGTGCTTGTCTGCCTCTGGTCCACCAGAGAAGCTGACTAAAGACAAAATATTTATAAACTTCTATGTTACGCAGTATAATAACATTTATATGTCTTTTTCCAGAATACAAACTCAACGTTTTCACACATAAGTTGTAGTTTTAAATAGTGATGTAACGGTACATGAATACTTCCCAGAAATTCAGCATGCACATGTACCAAACGAGTACACCATTGTTTTAAAACCGAACATATGCAAAATGTTTATGTGCAGAAATAAGTGCACAAAGCTACATATTGCTAAATAAACAGTTCATTACAGCTTTATAACCATAGATATTGCATTTAGACATGCTTTAACAATTGCAAGATCATCATCTGCCTGGAAAAAGATATTCCTTGACGAACACCTAATGCCCAAGTCTTCATCAGCATTATATGTTATACTTCTGAACATCTATGACTTAAAGGCCAAATTCCTATCTAAAAACATACAGGATACTTTGGATTGTTTTCTGTAAACGCTAAATGATAAAATAAATGCTTTCTTCAGGAGTGTAAAGCGGAACAGGACAACCCACTTTTTCCCTTCTTGATTGTGTGCAATTCACAAAAGTTATCTAACTATTGATGAAAGTGAAGTAATTTAGAAAATACCCTGCATGAAGCCGATCCTCCTTCATCCTAATCCTACTTAAGGAGACTAAAGCAAAAAATCATGTGTAGCTGCATGTCTAAAACCCAGACTGCTCAGTGTCAGTTTACTTTGTCAGCATGAGCACGCTGTTACAAGGGAAATTAACATTAAGTAATCTGTGACCTATATGTGCTCACAAATACCAGATTGCAACGACAGCTCAGTTTATTTAAAGTTTAGTTTGAAGTAAAAAAAGGAACCAAAATGTTAAAATATTAGCAGCAATCCAATGATTGCAGCTAAAAAATAAATCTGCAATTAATTCAAGATGAGCATTAACAATGGGAAGCAATATTGAAATCTTAGATGAGGTGGTTTACATATGGAGAACACAGAAGATGATAAATATTAGGAGGAAGTTATCAGTCATCTAAACTCAGCAAGCCAGCAGAGCAGCTTTCTCTTGGGATGATATATGAGACAAAATTCAGTCATAGGCAGAAACGTAATGGGCACCAGATGAAATGTAACGTTATCATTTTCCTCTGCTTGCTGCCTGGTGTCTCTGGACCCGCGTCGGCTTGTTTTCAATCTCCTGTGTCTATCTGAAAGCAGCCTGTTCTTCCTGTTTTGCAGGCGGTGCAGTGCTCTCTGGCCGCAGAGCTGCCATCGAGTGTGCCAAGACAAATGCTGAAGGAAACAGCGGCACCCAGCTAGAGCTCTGCAAGACGAGGGACAAAGATAAACGGGGAAATAGTTAATGTGGTCAGATACAGAGAGCTTTCCTGTCCCTGCAGTCTGATGCTGCGTGTAGAAAATATTTCCCTGTCAGTGACATTCCTGACCGGTCGTATCTTTGTCCACGGATACTCAATAAAAAAGAATGCTGGAATGTGTCCACTACTCCCCCATGTCATTGTTTTTTCTTTAATTTTCTTTTCCGGGTAAGGAATCTTCTATTATTATAAGCTTCACTCTGCTAAACCTACTTTCTAAACATTTGGATTTTAATATTACACATGCCAGGCTTTTTTTTTTTGTGGATATTTTCTTTGCTTTTTGCTGGGGTGGGTCCTTTATTTTTTTACAAACAGGACACAGAGAGTGAGCGTTAACAATTGTCTCTCAGATTTTAAATGCACTTCCCCTGTATCACCTCAAGGCTGTGTGCTTTCACTTCTACTTTTAAGTGCATACAAACAGGTCTCAGAGCAGATATTTCAATAGATTCATCCTACAGTAAGCTGATGATTCTGTTTTTGATAGTCTGCTCCAAAGCAAATGAAGACAGTCATGACCCAGTGATCATTATCTTTATCTTAATACTAATATCACTTAAGACATTATTACTGATTTTAGGAGAAAACCTCACAAGCACAAAGTCACTTTTATCAAAGGCCGTTGAGGGTATGGATTTTTATAAAAACCTTGACTATTTGAGATGACAAATTTAATTTTGAAGCCAACTGTGAGGCGGCTTCATCAGCAATTCTTCTGCTTGAGGAAACTTTGCCATTTGAATATTAACCGAGCCATAATGACCATCTTTTATCAAATCTGTTTTATACTTTTCTTTGGTATCATAGTTTGATCACACAACTCTGAAAGAGAGGTGTTCCCTTTAGCAAGTTGTGAAACTGTTGTCTAGAGCCCCAACAATCAGTCACATCCCTGTACAGCAGGCAGGTACAACACATAACCTCTTCTGGTTTAAATGATGGTTTCATCCTCTTCATAGAGAGTTTCAGCTTCTGCCCACTGGAAGATGATTATTAGTACCTAAACGTAGGACCAGATGTTTACTGAACTGAAGAAGCTGAAATGATACTGTCACTCTCAATGGATTTAATCGGATTGAACAGATTTTATTAAGTCTAAATTATTTTGGTTTTATAGTTTTTACCAATTGGTTTTATACCATTTTATTTCTAGCATATTTATGCTATTTTTAAGTCTTGTTGGAGCCTGGTGTGATTTTAGCACTATTATATTTATTTGAGTGGTTCTGGCCGCTTCAAAAGCTTTGTATGAATGTGTATCAATAAAGCAACCTTGAACCTTGAACATCTGCATCTTTAATGAGGCAGACTGCATCTCAACTGGTCCCAGTTTACCACCCACTTTCACAAACATTTAAAACCTACAAGCTGTTTGACAACACTGAACATTGCAATGTCCCTTGTTAACCTTTCACAGGCACATTTAATAAGAATACCCAAGAAATATTTAGGCAAAACACTAACCTGGATTTAAGTCATCAGACATTCGGGACTAAGGAGAATAATTTACATTTGCAGTGGTACTCGTACTCGTCATCTTCCGCTTATCCGGGACCGGGTCGCAGGGGCAGCAGACTCAGCAGAGACACCCAGACGTCCCTCTCCCCAGACACCTCCTCCAGCTCCTCCGGGGGGAGCCCAAGGCGTTCCCAGGCCAGCTGAGAGACATAGTCCCTCCAGCGTGTCCTGGGCCGTCCCCTGGGCCTCCTCCTGGTGGGACGTGCCAGGAACACCTCCCGAGGAAGGCGTCCAGGAGGCATCCGGTATAGATGCCCGAGCCACCTCAAGCTCTACTCCGAGCGGGAGGGGCTCCCTTCACCACAACGGACCGGCACAGTGCCCCCATTACTGCGGCAGCCGCACTGATCCGTCTGTCTATCTCCCGCTCCATTCTTCCCTCACTTGTGAACAAGACCACAAGAACGAAATCCACTGGTCTACAAAGGATCTAGGTCTGGGGACTGAGAAAGCTGTGGAAGAAGTAGCTTTTTAGCCATATATTATGGATCATTGTCCTTTTCTGAGACACAAATGGCATTTGCAGTTTACTGGTTGAGTCCACATTTATTTGAAATGTGATGGTGTTTTAAAGAGTTTTTGATGTCATGCACTCTAACAACATCCCCAGGGCCGATGGAAGTGAAGCAGGCCCATGGTTTCACAGATACACCACCATTCCTAATAGAGGGCACGTGGAGGTTCTCTGTTTATTCATTCAATTCTTCAGTTTCACTCTCGACCAATCTGGAATGGTTGTTCCATTTAACCCAAGCACATATTTCCAGTTAAGAGTCTCAGTAGCATATATAGCAAACTGCAATGATGTGTTTCCTTTTCCTTTTCATTGTTAACACAACTGCATTTATTCGACTTAACCGACTTCACCTCTGTTAACATCACAAATCTGCACAGCTTTTAGTTTGCTTTAAATTCCGTTCTGCTTTTAAGAGTCCCATTGATTGATTGATTGATTGATTGGCAGAAATGATTTTTTCCTGGCATGTCTGCCAAACAATCAGATGTCACATAGATAGTGTCTAATGAATAAAGTAGAGACTTAACTTCTTCAAGATGCTACTCATTGCTGCAGTTCTCTAGCAGTGAGCAGATGAGATGTTCTAACTCCCTTTCAGTCTGGCTCACTGTGTGGTGTGACATGATAAACTTGGTATCCAGACTGTGTCCACCATAGTTCCAGTTGTTTTAAAGCTTTTAATTATTGCTCTGACTGTGGATATCAAAGTCTTGTATAGCAATTTACTGACTTTTGTAGATCAGCAGATGTCTGCTGGATGTGAATGATGTATTTTCACGTATTTCCCAATCTAAAGGTTTCCTCAGTTTTTTCCCATGTCCTGTCATCTTTATACCACTGGGAAACAGGAATTCATGAAGACAAATTAAAGAGTATAGCAGACATTTAAAAAATAAAAAATAACATGGGCAAACAATCAAGTTTGTATTTATGTCCATTGTAGTGTTCCTGTGCTATTGGGTAAAAATATGGTGAATAATGTTTTGAATTCTGGATAAAACAGTATGTTGTTCTGTTTCCACAATTAAATCTTTTTTGTTTTGTTTTATAATTGTCTATCTTTATTTTTATGCCTTCTTTATTCTTTAAAATTGCACTTTCTGAAACCCATAAGAAAACAACAGTGGAGCTTGAACTCCTACAAAGACTCAAACATAATGCACATGACGACAGCCACTGGCAACAATTTGGCACAAGCAGGGTTTTTTTTTAGCATTTAAGGATTCATTCCAGTTCCACTCCAGTGATCAGAAAAAAAACTATAGAAAGAAAGGAGGCAGCTTCTCCTCTTTCTTCTGGTGGCTTATGAGAATTTCAACCTCTGCATGCTCACTTTTTTCTCTTTTGTGCAGCATGACGGGCCCCTGTTACTAAATTACTATGGGCAGCTAAATAAAAATGCCAGTAAAAAAAAGGGTTGTACTTCCAAGTTAATAACCCAACATAACAACACCTCAGGGAGTCGGTGATGGGTCCTAGGTGGATAGTTGTGCTTGTGGTAATATGAATTCTTTGGCAATAGCTATCAGTCACCCATAGAGAGAGCTCTCAAAGCTGTGGTATGAAATTGATATTTCTCTAGTGGATGTTTGCAATAGACGCTGAAGAGTTTCTGACTGTGGCAGCTTTAGAAAATGAGCAATGGATGGCATATAAAAGCAATCAATGGAACAAAAAGTGTTGGATATTACATATCCCATCTTTCACCATAAATGCCAGCCCTTTCTTATTAGCAAGCATTAATTTTTTTAAATCTGTCTGGTTTATTTTTTTTTTTAACCAAAAAAATGTCTTATCTCATTGTTGAAGATACCTCAAACAAGAATTTCTTCATTGCCATCTTTTAAGACTAAAAGGTTGGAACAGCTGAACAGCACATGATGCTTTGCGTCTGTTATGTTTCAACAGGCAGCTTTGCTAATATAATACATCAGTTCTGTGTTCCTGTGTGTTATGTCCAAGAAACACAGATAAGAGTCCAGCAACAACAAACACCTTCCTAAGTGAATCACAGACTCAACAATGGCCAGAGACATTGCAGAGCACAGGTTGTCATCGGCCGGTGTCTACGAGCAACAGCAGAGCACAGGTTGTCATCGGCCGGTGTCTACGAGCAACAGCAGAGCTTGTTGTCGTCTAGATTCCTGAAACTCTAAGGAATGTCTGGCTTCGTTGCCAGCCGCATACCTCCTCCATGCTGTTGGTTTTTCCTTGTTTTCCTTATCAGGCAGGTATTTTTCTGATTGTATCTCGTGTTGACCAAAAAATGTTGCATAAAAAGCAACTGTGGTCACAAGAGATTACATTTTAAATGTTGCACAGATGAGTTGTAATAGGAAGTTTTTATGAGTAAGAAAATCATCTACAATAGATTAGTTTGTTAAGCCTCTAATTCTTTACAAGCATCTGAAATGTTACTAGCCTTATTTAAGAGTTTAGGTTTTCTTTGATGGTACAGAGATAGATATGCACCAACCAAATTTAAAAATAAAACAAGGTAGATGGTAAAAAAGATTGGTTGATCTGTACTTTGTGATGACTTCTCTCCCACAATTTCCTGCTGCCTGGAAGCTGTGTTGTGTAGCAAGACACGGACTTCACAAGAAACTTGGGATCTGTCCACTGTATACCCTGCTTCTCCCTTAATGACCACTGGAAATAAGCACCCCCCCAGCTGTCCATTTTTTGTGTGAAGCTTTGCAGTTTTAGTTTTTACATGTCTTGAATGAGTATTTAAACTTTTAGTAACTATTTGCAAGTGTGCCACCCGGTTCTGAATCCAAAGTGACTCAATCTCCAGTGTTCATGAGAAGCCCATACTGCTGATCCATCCTCAAGGTGACCAGCTTGGTGGCCACACAGCAGTTTGCTCTGAAAGAAATCTTACCATCATTTGTGGTGTGGAATCGTGCATCTGCAAAGAAGGGTGAACAACAGCATGTTTTAGTTAAAAAGTAGGCATTTTTCACTTTCCAAATCCATTTAATACAGAAGGCTTACGACTTATGTTTCTAGCTAAATTTTGGATTGTATTTTCGTACCATTAAGATCTTGCTTCTTAGATTAAATTAGGTCAGCAAAATTAAAATAGGGCAATTTGAATAACTTCTTGACACATTAGTCCGATTCTTGACAACTTTAGGTCTTTAATTCGCTTCATGCTTGTAAAAAGATTGTTCGTAGTTTGATTAACTCACTCATCAATAATTACTGTGGCTGAGCAGTAGAACTGTTTTTGTGGGATTAGCAGTTTAAGTCCATCTTATTTTCTTTAGTTTTTATTTCATCGGTAGTGAATAGACAGGATGCATAATTTTTGTTGAGCACATTTCAAAATATTCTTGACAGTCTAAATATAATGTAACTGTTGATTAACGCTTTGTGGCAGCTGTCTGAAAGCTAAGCTAACCTCAAAGAATGAATGTATAATCAGAAAAATACATGTAATTCTCCAGAAACTTTGTTCATTCAACCCAGTTATTTGTCATCAACCAAAGTATGATCATATAACCATGCAGATGTTCTCTGTTTCATCAGTCTGTTACTTTCTGTGAAACACAGAATGGCAATTTTCCATTTTGGCTCCGCTTGATGTAAGATACAAATGTTTTGCTTGTTTTGAGTTTTTTTGGGGTTGTTTTGCACATATGTTTTGTATTTATGCAAGAGTATCCTGGTCAGTGTAAACTGACAAGAAGCTTATCTGGCTGAACTTTCTTGATGGTTTAAATAAAACCTTCTTGCCAACCTTTCCCAGTTTCGACATCTTCTTTACATCTTCTGGTCCTTTAAATTTCTGTACAATGAGAAGCAAATTGAATGATGTAGATCCAATCCACTGTTTTTGTGAAGACCATTTTGTCTGAGTTTTTTTAGATTTAATATTTATGACTCATTGTCTGGGGATTGCTTAGAGGAAAGAAGTCATGGACAGGAAGGAGAAGGTTACAGTATAAAGGATGATTCAAAGCCCTAATGCAGTGGGTGTTCACCTATTCACTGATTGAACCAACAGATATTTTACAGTTTAAATTCTCCAAAGAAAAAACTAAAACTTTTCAAAGCATGCTTTTTGTCTGTATAATTATTCCATGAGCAACACGTTAAGGCTTAGCTGCACACACAGATGTTTTCAACTGAATATTTTTACTTTTAGTACTGTAAAAGTTCTATAAAATAAAGCTGTTAAAGTTAGGATAGTCTATAAATTCTGCTACATTTCTTTGTGCAATGGTACTACATGTGGTCACCAGATTTGGATGTGATGTTTTCAGCCAAAATTCTTTACAAATTGGCCCCACAGTACTGTCATCTTAAATCCATTTGGGTGATGTGAAAATCCATCTCCAGACATGTGGTTCTGTATATTGGTCTAATGCAAAACTCTCAGCAAGATCCATAGGTTTGCAGGGTGCAATTTCTTACAAGGATCCAAGTAAACTGGTCAAATATAAAAAAATACAAAGCAGCTAAAATATACAAATAATTTCTGAATGGGTTCTAAGTACCAGAGTAAAATCCTGGTTCTTAAATGTACTCAGAAACTCAACTAAAATTGGAGCAAAAAGTGGATAACATTTCATAAAGATACTCGTTAGTGTCCTTTTTGCGTAATTTTGAGGAGTCCTGGACCTTAAACAATGGACTTTTACAATGAGATCTCCACGGAGCATCTAATATCCCACCTACATCTGCCCCTCAGACCCAATAAGTCAATCAGTTTTTCTTTAATAACTCTGTGTGTGCCCATTCATAAAACAGAAATTCCCTGCTGTGGATTGTAGCTACGAAAACCATCCTGACTGACAGAACAATGAGTGACAAAGGAGGTGGATGAACAAGGTGTGGGTATCAGTGTGTATGTGACAGCACACGTTTTCTTTTTGCCTCAGACTCCGTGTCTCTGTGTGTCTTTGGAGCCGCTGCAGTCCATGAACCCCCATCTGAATGTGAGTTCAGCCTCTCATCCTGGCTTTCTCCAGGGAGGCCCTGCTCCTTGGCAAAGGAATGCATGGGAGTGGGCTCCTTAAATAAAAGGCAACTCTCCTCGCGCGCTGTGGACACCGCTTGGCTTTTCTTTTAATGGTTTACCTCCCCAGTGGCTCTGAACCCAAGTGAGCTTCTGCTTTCACTGTTCCATCATTTCAGACATAATGGCTTTACCTTGAGGGTGAGGGGGAAGGATGTAGAAGAAGGATGGCACTGCAGCTACACTTCCCACTCATCAGGTGCCCATTTTGGGCAATGAAAAATACTTATCTTGCTTGTGTTGAGGTGATTCAGGAGAGATTGTACTGCTTAAAAGCGTGGAAGGGCTACCAAACATTTAAATCCTCAGAGCTTATATGAAAAGCATCTTATTTCTAAGTATTTCTAAGGAATTTTTATAGATTTTACCCTTATTGCCAACACATGGAGGTTGCTGTATGTCACTAATTTTGATCAAATATTAACTAAGTTCAATACGGATTTTCAGTTTTCAGTCTGATAAAAGGAAATCACTTCAGAGCTAATGAGGGAATCTTGGCAGATTTATACCCCTGGCTGATGGATATGCGAGTTTTAATTTGTGATATTTTGTTTTCATTTTAGAAGCAACTCTTATTACTTCAGAACTAGAAGACAAACAAGTAAGTAACAATCCTATCAAATCAGTTCATTCTGAGCCCAACAATTTCCTTACAGAAGCAACTTGTTTACTCTGCAAAATAATTTGAAAGGACCAAAAACATGTCCTTGTTGGAATATTCCACCAACTTCTCTTTCAGAGATAATTTTAATGCAATAATTCATAGGTCGCTCTGCACCCTGAAGGGCTCTGGATGTCCAGCAGCTGTGTGGCTATGGTTCCTGTCAGCTTTTTACCAGGACAAACAAATAAGGAGGAGGCTACTCAGCTGCTCTTTTTTTCAGGGGTCACCATAGCAAGTCAGTGCAAGTTTTTACTCTGGATGCCCTTTCTGACACAGCTGGAAATCAAATCGAGGTCGCCCATATAAAAGATTTACCCTGCTACACCACGAGGGGGACTACCAGGAGAGATGTAGAAAAGGTACATAAAATAGAAATACATCTCTGAAAACAAAAAAGTAAAAGTGGAAAAATTATGAAGGGTACAGTCAAATGGGAGGAACGATGGAAAAAAGGTAAGCCTTACAGCAACAAATAAAATATAGCAAAAAGGGAAGGAAGAGGAAGGAACAAAGTTATGGAAAAAGAATGACAAAGTAGAGATGGAAGAGAAAGACAAAAAGAGGAAGACTGGTTCCTGGACTGAACTTCAAAGCAGGTCGGGAGCAGAGGCTCCAAGCTGGTCCTCCCAGCACCTGTTGCTACCCCGTAGCCAAGGAAAACACATCATTCTAACAGACGCATGGCTTAATGTCTTCTGTGGAGAGACCTTTACCGGGTTCTTGACTGTCTCTCCAGACTCTCTAAGCTGCAGCCTACACACCAAAACACATAAAAAACTCTCACAATCAGTTCACTGCTCCCGCAGGGCGACACATTCAGGACAGATCACACACAGCCACAATTTTCCTACGTGTGATCAATCTGATCGCTTTATCACAACAGCCGCCTGAATTATGGATGAACCCAAGAACCTGTCAGAATAATAAACTCTTCCACTTCAGAAACATGCATACAGTCAGTCCCACGTTTACAGTAAAACATTATCACCTGGTTTCGGCATTGTGACCCCGTTTGTCCCCTTAAACACAGTGCTCTCTTAAAGGGACCGCTTGGGCCCGAGTCAGTAGCGAGTAGAGAGAAAATCCATCGCACAAAAACAGTAAACATCTGTTTTGTGACTTGGCCACAACATACTGGTAATGTCAGCCTGAGCTCAACAAGGCTGGGCCCCTTTTACATTTTCCATGAGAGCCAGCAGGAGCACTGTGAGTGGGTGACAGCATCTGTAATTACTTTATTTTTTCTTTAAAAAAAAAATCCAAAATAAAAACAAACCTTGCAATGACGGCAGGTACCATTAAAATGTTTTGCTACGAATACAAAATGAATAAAATGGCACTACTTGTGTATGACTTTTACTCAGGCAAAATGTAGCCTCGCTGGTTATTGATGACATTTATGGCACACCTCATGTGAAATACTGTCTGCTCAAATTTCACTTCAGAGCGCTGTAACCTCAGGTCTACATGGCAGCTGTTTGATTTGTGGGCTGTCAGTGATATTTGGATGCATCATAGTTGTCAGAGAAGTCCTAGCAATTTCTTTTCCTGGAACAAAACAGTATGTTTCCCATTTATCCTCATAAGGAAGCCCTGTTTTCTGCCTCAGAAGCTGTCTCAAACCACAAGGATCTGACATAAGACTGTTGGACCCTGTACCGTCACATTTATCAGTACCACTGGTAAGGATGAATTAAAAGCCCTAAAATAAATCCATCTTACTTTGTTCTAGAATCACCTCTCACTGAAAAATTGGGGAAAGTTTCAACCTTTAATTTGGGTGTTTTTTTCAGTTAGGGCGAGAAAAACTAATCACGTTAAGAAATAATAAGATGCTTTCTACATTCCAACTGTTTTTTCGGGAGTGATGCCAAGAAAAATATTTTTCTGTCCCACCATTACAAACGCAAACATGTTACTAAAGGTTGCTGGGAACTTTTTAACTAAAATTGTTTGCTTTGGTAAAGATTAGGCTAATATTAATTTGTTCAGTGGTGTAAAACAAAGAGTAATGATTTAGAAAGGTACCTAAAAGCCACTAAGTATGACGGAGGTTTTGTGATGCTTTGGACTTCTGATTCAAAAGCCCTAGGAACCTTGCTAAATGCATGTCTTCAAGACCTCAATCTGCTGGCCCTTTCCAGGAAACTGACAATCAATTGGTTGTCAGTGGCAGAAGGATAATAATCCATAAAATACATAAAACCTCCTCAGGACCAACGTTGTGAAATGTTATCAGAATGGAGTAACTGTTGTCCTATTAGTAAAGTAGGGCAGGAATTTAAAATCTGTTATTTGTCAACAAGGATACATGGAATTTTCTCTCTTATATACATCTGCTTAAATTCCAGGTTAGACATTTTTTAAAAACAGTGTTTGATTATGCTAGTGCACTAATTGATTAATTTAACTTCCAGCTTCATGCATATCTTGGCCAGGGATGGAGTTGTAACATCAGATTGTATGAGTACAAGAAGGATTTTCTTCCACATTTCTACATAATCGATTTCAATATTGTATTTCAAAAAATGCCAATATACCTTTCAAAGCACACCCAATTTGTTTCTTCTCATTTACACTTCTCCACCCTTTTCATTCTGTTTTTCTGCCTCATTAAACCCTCCTCACATTTTGGTCAGTTCGCCCTGATGGATTTCCCAGCAGGAAGCCGATCTCTGACATGGAAAGCTCAGAAGTGTTTGTGAACTGCAGTCTCCAGCCAGCGGCAGGTTCTGTCACCACCTACAATGTCTAGCCTCAAGCAGTTGGTATGAATATATATCAAAGGATGATGCTGTGTCCGTTCTTTCATGGCAGAGACATGAAGGAGTCCAAATTACAATCTGGACAATTACAATGAGCAAGAAACAGGACTGCAATCAATATTGAATTTCTACTTTTAAGCAATGAACACAATTAGAAAAGTAACAGCATTCCACACTTTACGTTAAAAGCAGATTGGTATAGAACCTAAAGACCCCTGGGGAAAAGAGGGGACTTTTGGGATAATTGTGACCCTCTTGAGCATCTCATATTCTCTCCTGTCTTCTTTTTTCTAGTTTAGCTTCATTCCCACCTCATTTTTTATTTGACTTTCTTTTACTTTACATTTTCTCTATTCTACTTTATTCACTTGTCACTTTCCTACACCCACCATCCGCTTCGTAGCCACTCAGATGTGGACACAAGGTTTTCTCTGTTTTTCCGTGCTTTCACGTTTTATTTTTTATTGGAATGATTCAGTCATTTGGAAAAGCCCTTTCCCATTTTTTAGTGTAGCACAGGTGCTTGTTGCAGTCGTTTCAGCTGTCTGGAAAAGAGATTGGTTCACATCTGATGGTCACATCCTGAGTCCTGGTTATGGTACAGCTATGATTACCATGTTGATATTGGAAACACTACTGGCTTTGGGTTGTGTGATTTTAAATTGCTGGAAAACAAAGTATAACCACACAAAGAAACACGCTGAAGCTTAGTATAAATCTTTTCTCTGAAGTCCTTAGAAGGTTGTTGGAGAACAGTAGTGAGCAAACAGCATTATGAAGACCGAGGAACCCAACAGACAGGCCAGGGAGAAAGCTTTGGAGATGTTTAAACCAGATTATAAAACTATTCCCTAAGCTTTGGACATCTCACAGAGCACTTTTCAATCCATCATTCAAAAATGGAAATTATATGGCATAACTTAAAACCTACCATGGCATGATCATCTATCTAAAGTTACACACTTAGGAGCATTAGTCAGAAAAGTAGCCAAAATGCCCATGGGCACTCTCATGTATCTGCAGAGATTCACAGTTCAGGTGAGAGACTCTGTGGACAAAACAGGTATAAATCATGCACTCTAAAAATTTGGCTTACATTCCAGACAACCAGAGTTTACCTGTTTGGCCTACATCCAAAACGCTATGTGTGGCCATAAACTAACACTGCAGGCAGTGGCAGCTGGTGAAATATTTTCTTTATGGGTCTGATGTAACAATATCTTTCTCTTCCTACTCCAATATATGAAATGGAATCAACAGTGAGACAACGAATGCAATTGAACAGCATCTCTTTCATCATGCCCACCCAATGCCAGTTCAGAAGCATCACAAAACTTGATACTCAATGAGTTTAGATATGATGATTCTTATCAACCTCTTCATTGTGCCTTCTTACCTCAACGCGGTGTGCGTCATCCAGCTGCGCCGCTATCCTAATCTTTCCGAACACAGCTAGCTTGAAACAGTTTTCCATATGAACTCTTGATTGTTCATGCATTTTAATGCATTCAGAAAGACACTTCAAGTCGGTTTGTCCTGACTGTGTCCAATTAACCCACATTTGACACGTTTAAAAAGAATGCAGGGAAAACAGAAAGGTGCATTGGTTATTCCACAGCCTGTCAGCCACAACTTGCGCTCAAACCAACTCTTGCAAAAACTCTGGTTGTAGACTTTGTTTTTCTCCTTGGTCTGCTGGTTGATGATAATGTCGGGGTTGTCGGGTCCCAGCTCCCTAACCCGGCTTTTCTCCTCCACTGTCCTTCTTGCGAACGGGTAGATAAATGAAGATCTCAGTAAAATTCACCTCACTTGTTAAGTCTGCCATCATCGCTTTAATTGACTGCGCATCACAAACGTGTTTTTTTTTACTTGTGAGGGGCAATATTTTCAGTGCCCCAAGGCCATGAAATTCTGTGACACTGATTGGCCATATACAGGGGTTGGACAATGAAACTGAAACACCTGTCATTTTAGTGTGGGAGGTTTCATGGCTAAATTGGACCAGCCTGGTAGCCAGTCTTCATTGATTGCACATTGCACCAGTAAGAGCAGAGTGTGAAGGTTTAATTAGCAGGGAAAGAGCACAGTTTTGCTCAAAATATTGAAATGCACACAACATTATGGGTGACATACCAGAGTTCAAAAGAGGACAAATTGTTGGTGCACGTCTTGCTGGCGCATCTGTGACCAAGACAGCAAGTCTTTGTGATGTATCAAGAGCCACTATATCCAGGGTAATGTCAGCATACCACCAAGAAGGACGAACCACATCCAACAGGATTAACTGTGGACGCAAGAGGAAGCTGTCAGAAAGGGATGTTCGGGTGCTAACCCGGATTGTATCCAAAAAACATAAAACCACGGCTGCCCAAATCACGGCAGAATTAAATGTGCACCTCAACTCTCCTGTTTCCACCAGAACTGTCCGTCGGGAGCTCCACAGGGTCAATATACACGGCCGGGCTGCTATAGCCAAACCTTTGGTCACTCATGCCAATGCCAAACGTCGGTTTCAATGGTGCAAGGAGCAAAAAATCTTGGGCTGTGGACAATGTGAAACATGTATTGTTCTCTGATGAGCCCACCTTTACTGTTTTCCCCACATCTGGGAGAGTTACGG
The DNA here is from genome assembly GCA_036173005.1 of Crenichthys baileyi. Classification (NCBI taxonomy): domain Eukaryota; kingdom Metazoa; phylum Chordata; class Actinopteri; order Cyprinodontiformes; family Goodeidae; genus Crenichthys; species Crenichthys baileyi. The sequence goes on from JAHHUM010002912.1 coordinate 297,156, forward strand.
TGTGGAGAAGCCCCAAAGAAGCGTACCACCCAGACTGTTGCATGCCCAGAGTGAAGCATGGGGGTGGATCAGTGATGGTTTGGACTGCCATATCATGGCATTCCCTTGGCCCAATACTTGTGCTAGATGGGCGCGTCACTGCCAAGGACTACCGAACCATTCTTGAGGACCATGTGCATCCAATGGTTCAAACATTGTAACAATGCACCAATACACACAGCAAGACTGGTGAAAGATTGGTTTGATGAACATGAAAGTGAAGTTGAACATCTCCCATGGCCTGCACAGTCACCAGATCTAAATATTATTGAGCCACTTTGGGGTGTTTTGGAGGAGCGAGTCAGGAAACGTTTTCCTCAACCAGTATCACGTAGTGACTGGCCACTATCCTGCAAGAAGGAATGGCTTAAAATCCCTCTGACCACTGTGCAGGACTTGTATATGTCATTCCCAAGATGAATTGACGCTGTATTGGCCGCAAAAGGAGGCCCTACACCATACTAATAAATTATTGTGGTCTAAAACCAGGTGTTTCAGTTTCATTGTCCAACCCCTGTATATTTATTAATTTGCCCTAGCAATTGGACCGGCCTGGTAGCCAGTCTTCACTGATTGCACCAGTAAGAGCAGAGTGTGAAGGTTCAATTAGCAGGGTAAGAGCACAGTTTTGCTCAAAATATTGAAATGCACACAACATTATGGGTGACATACCAGAGTTCAAAAGAGGACAAATTGTTGGTGCACGTCTTGCTGCTGCATCTGTGACCAAGACAGCAAGTCTTTGTGATGTATCAAGAGCCACGGTATCCAGGGTAATGTCAGCATACCACCAAGAAGGACGAACCACATCCAACAGGATTAACTGTGGACGCAAGAGGAAGCGGTCTAAAAGGGATGTTCGGGTGCTAACCCGGATTGTATCCAAAAAACATAAAACCACGGCTGCCTAAATCACGGCAGAATTAAATGTGCACCTCAACTCTCCTGTTTCCACCAGAACTGTCCGTCAGGAGCTCCACAGGGTCAATATACACGGCCGGGCTGCTATAGCCAAACCTTTGGTCACTCATGCCAATGCCAAACGTCGGTTTCAATGGTGCAAGGAGCAAAAAATCTTGGGCTGTGGACAATGTGAAACATTTATTGTTCTCTGATGAGCCAACCTTTACTGTTTTCCCCACATCTGGGAGAGTTACGGTGCGGAGAAGCTCCAAAGAAGCGTACCACCCAGACTGTTGCATGCCCAGAGTGAAGCATGGGGGTGGATCAGTGATGGTTTGGGCTGCCATATCATGGCATTCTCTGGCCCAATACTTGTGCTAGATGGGCACGTCCCTGCCAAGGATTACCGAACCATTCTTGAGAACCATGTGCATCCAGTGGTTCACACATTGTATCCTGAAGGCGGTGCCGTGTATCAGGATGACAATGCACCAATACACACAGCAAGACTGGTGAAAGATTGGTTTGATGAACATGAAAGTGAAGTTGAACATCTCCCATGGCCTGCACAGTCACCAGATCTAAATATTATTGAGCCACTTTGGGGTGTTTTGGAGGAGCGAGTCAGGAAACGTTTTCCTCCACCAGTATCACGTAGTGACCTGGCCACTATCCTGCAAGAAGAATGGCTTAAAATCCCTCTGACCACTGTGCAGGACTTGTATATGTCATTCCCAAGACGAATTGACCCTGTATTGGCCGCAAAAGGAGGCCCTACACCATACTAATAAATTATTGTGGTCTAAAACCAGGTGTTTCAGTTTCATTGTCCAACCCCTGTATATATACAGTATATACCATATGACCACAATGTCCCCAAGGTGGCAGCATCATGGTGTGGGGATGCTTTTCCTTCATGATCAGGGAAGCTAGTTGGGGCTGATGGTAAGATTGACATAGCTAAATACAGGCCAATCCTGGAAGAAAACAGGGGTAGATTTTTACTGGTAAAAATGTTTAAAAATATGTCATTTTCCTTCCACTTTGCTGTAATGCCCTGCTTTGTCCTGGTCTAGCAATAACTGTTCACAAAATAAATTAAAGTTTATACTTGTAACATGATGAAATGTAAAACACAAAGTTCAGGGGGTATACTGGCATTTGCATGGTGTACAGTAGGATCAATAGAAGGATGTTTCAACAGATTTTATTGGATTAATTATTGTTTTACCAAGTCAAGAAAACTATGGAATCACTCGTTTATGATAAAGAAAACGACTGTAGAATCATGAGTTTAAAAAAGTACCTGTTGCTACTTCATCAGGCCTAGTCATGTTTTTAAAAAAGTGTGGAGCCTCTGAGGCATGGTCTACAACAATGAGAAACAGGAATTATCTGATTTTCTTTGCAAAATGAAGCCTGTCTCTGCATTTTGTGTCGATTTACTGACATGTAGTGATGAATTGTACAGTGGTCGATTCAAGACCGGATGAGTCAAACCCTCTCTTTTTACCCTTGTTCTTACATCCTTGTCAGAACGCTGGATGTGAAAAAGGAGTTACTTACCTTTTCCAAGACTGTATATAGAATCACTTATGTCTTTTGAATCACTTTATATACCGTCAGTGTAATGATTCGGTTTGTGAAGGACCCAAATGCAGAGACTAACTGTTGTAAAAAACAAGCTCTTTAATAAAGAATAGAGGAGAACTTACTGGGGAAAAATGCAGGGAGAGGAGATCATGGAGCACACAGCCAGTGTAACAGAAGAAGCCAGCGAGGAACAATGATGAACCAGGAGGTTGAATACTGAGGCAGGGATGGAAAATGACAAAGGAACCTGAGGAGCTAATCAGAGGAGATGAGGAACAGCTGTGGCAGAATGAGAGCAGGGAAACTAAGGGAGGGAGACTGATTAACACAAAGGGAACTAAATTAGAACCACAAGACTAATGCTGACTTAAAATAAACTAAAATACACAGAACACAAGAAATAAAAAACAAACTAAACCTAATGGAAAGGCCTTACTGACACTAATGAACACAAAGAAATGAACAAAAAATGGCAAGACCATAGTAAGAAAAGTTATCAAAAGTTATCAAAATACAAACAAATAAAAACACATTCAGTTCTCTAAAAAACCACATAAATAATGCTTTAAATGTTGTTAAAAACATTTTCATGGATGTCTTTCAGGCCATATCTCAATGAATGTCCTTTATTTGCATGCAACAAACCAACCAGAAAAAAGCATCAAAATATCTTTAAAAATGAAGCACAGACATTTCCATATTGAACACGCCACTGCCTTAGATACTTAAAACCAAATTATACTGCTCCTCTGTCAGTTGCTCTCTTTCAGTTCTCACTTTCACCCTGTTTATCGCCTGCGGGCTCTTGTACCTTCAGCTGCGAAGTTTAGGCGATGAAGAAAACAAACATAATGCCCTCTGTTCCCTGGAGTCCATTTGTCTTTCCTTTTCCCATCACACCAAGCTACGGCTGGCCTGGCATGGTGCCTTGCTATCAACAATGGGTAACCAGTAGACACCCGCAACTATGTGACCTCCTCTATAGCAGGTCAAATGTAAAATATGTCAGTGACAGTTTTGCCATACTTACCACAGCCATAAGACATGCTTAGACTAAATAGTGGGGTGTGAATGTGGGCTTGCCATGGGAACAATAGAGCCACTTTGGTTGACTTGTCATGTAAAAAAATAGAAGGGTATAATGTCATATATTTTCAACCTCCAATTGACTGTGAATGTGATATTTGTATTTTACTGCACAGGTTCTGACTGGAATGTAAGGAATGGGGAACAAGGCAATATTAATCATTTAACTTTCTAAATAAAGTGGGCGGGAGCGCCCACTTGGCAGGCACCTTTGTGTCAGTGCAGTGGACTAAATCAGGGTAGGAATATAATGAGAGTAATCATAACACTTAAAAACACTTTTCCATGTCGATCTATAAAAAAAAATCCAGGCAGCTCTCAGTTTGTATTCTCACTTAATGACACAAGCAGGTGTTGAAACATTTCAAAGGAGTTTGACATTTAATAAATTACAGTGTGCTTTCTAACCAAAGTTAGATTGAGTGTCAGCATTTAGCGTCGGTCTGTTAAAATAAAGCTACAGCCAGCATCCACTTAGTTAGGCATAGCTCAAATATGAGAATGTAATTTTTTTAAAGAATGCCGTGCAAGCGTTGGTTCCTAATGTGGACTGCAGACCTGAAGGTTTCTACACATTGTCTGAGTGGACTGTGTGTCAGTAAAGGAAAGTCCACAGGACATTTCCATCTTTCGAACATTAAGTGCAAGTTTAATCAAGTACTTCAAGTTCGAACGTCAAGTACAAAAAAGATAGTTGAGGTCTTGGCTGAAATGTTTCCAGTAACACAATTATTGAATATTTTTCAATGTTTCCACGGTATACTGACAGTTGAAAGCATTTGATAAGTTCCTATGGATTTTATTTTCAAATACTTTAGACAGGGGATATTTACAGGGTTGACTCTTCATCATAACTTTCTGTAGTGCTGGATGTTAACTTCTGATTTGTCCTTTGTGATTTCATCACAGTTTCTCAGGTTAAGATTTGATGGCAACTGGTCCAAAACTTCAGTCATCATGTTTGACTTTTTAAAATAATTTACCTCTTATGATGTTGTGCTTTATTACACTAGCAAATAATCTCAGAAGGACACTTGACTATTGGCACAACACTGGACCAATGGAAACGCTCTCTTTTCTTGTCTTTTCCAGCGAAGTTTTTCTAGATCTCCCAAACATTCCTAAGGAGAATGAATTCATCTTTGCAGCAGTCTTCTGCTATACATCCTAGTATTTCCTGCGTATTTTTAATCCCTTCTTTAGGTTTCTTGAACAAAATGTCTGCTTTGCTGTCCGTCTTGTTAAAACGCTGTTATCCAAAAGTTGTCACCCCCCTGTGCATGCAGATGCACTCAATACCAGCTGACGGTGTTGAGCAAGCACTGCAGTGGTGGTAACATGATTCTGTAAAGAACTACTCGAAAGGGGGCAGTTCTGGAGGTTACTGGACACATTTGGACATCCAGTCTGGTGCAATATTGTAAGCAGTAACTTACCTACATGTAAGAATTTTGATCCAAAGTTATGTCACACTTTTCTTTGGAAGCAACAACTGCTAAAACAAAATAAAACATATGAAACTAATGAGACAGAAATTTATTTTAGCTGGATTCTTTCACAGCATCACCTGCATGCATGAAATGACAATGCTGAGATTAAGTTAGCAAACGATTTTGTGACAGGGCAAATATACGCTGAATGTCTTTCTCTTATTTTTTAAAATCTAATAAAGCTCTTTGCATTAATATGCATAGTCACTGCAGAATAACCTAAAACAGTGTGAACTGCATACAAAGAAGCCCCTAAGTCTGCAAGACACTACATTTGAGTCACTGCAAAAATGTTGCTCATACCTGTAGAACTCACAGTGTAACAGTTGGTATTTACATTATTTTCTGCTCACTTGGACATTGTTTGCTGCGAGCCAATCTCATGCTTACATACAAATGCAAGTAGCACTGTTACCAACACAATAGCCTTGTTATTAATAATATTAAAATATAGATTAAACATGCATTACTTTCTACATCCTGCACTCTGCTGCACTGTGGCATTCAGAGGTATTCAAGCTTGTAAAGCCGGCAGTTTGGAATATGTGTGAAAGAGCAGCGTCGGACAACATATGGAGCTGATTTCTGTGTGTGGAAAAAAGCCAACATCAGCCCCTCTGAGGTTGATTAGTATAAATATGCATGTTCCTGTGAATTTGCGCATGTAATAAATGAAAGCATGTGATTGTGTGCATGTTTATTTGCCATTTGTTTCTTATAAAACGACATAACCTTTTTGAAATGGCAGCTACTTTTTACAGTTTAATCTTTTGTTTGGATTAGCCAAATATAAATTAGTTCAAAATAAAGGCATCATACCCCCCCATTTGGTTTCATGAAATCATGACTACATTAAAAGAGGTGTGGACTTTCCAAGGAGCTGTCAGTTCAACAAGCCAGCAGGTCCTTTGCTCAGACACACACAAACACACTTCCCTGTGGGAAAAGGTGTATGATTTATAAGCACTGTCGCCACTTTGCCAGGCTCCAGCTGCCATGAGTCGCACCATAATTTTAAAGCATCATTTGTTGCGATGATGAGGAGGCAACTCTGACTCATATGTGACCACTGCTGTAGAAAACTAACGGCCCATCTGTCATTCTAACTAGCAGTGATGTTCCACCTGATCCGAAAAGCCACATTCTAACACGTAAAACAAAAAATTAACATTGTACCATTAAGCCATTGATTATTTTCATAATATTCCATCTGTTTATTGATGCCCTAATAGATTCACACTGGTAACACCACTTATTAAGTGTTTACAGTTTGTTTTTGAAAGATTAGGTGAGAAGGAAAATGTGTATGCCTGCCAAGGTGGCGCAATCAACCAGAATTTATTGGACTATTTGCAAGTAACCACTTTTGACATTTTCACACACTACCTTAGAGGTAAAACGTTCTAAAAGCATCTTAAATTGTAAGCTAATTTGTTGGTTCTGATTATGTTCTCTGGGTGAAAAAGAGTGAAAAAACAACTTACGTTTAAAGATTTTGAATACAGTTTTTAATCCGTATAAACACTGCTGTCCATATATTTGGATATTTCAATCCCATACAAGAACTTCTTTGAACTAAATTTGAAACGAGGATCTTTGTGGTTCAACCATCATGGAGATTAGGACTTTTTGGTTTGGAAGATTAATTCAGTTTTCAGCTTTTTAACACAACAGATACCACTAGATCATAATATCAGGAGATTAGCACTGAATCGTTCTGAACTGTGGGGTGACAGAGTCAAGGATGGCCAAGTCTTACCGCTGCACTTGATAGGCAAAGGTTGGCCCTTATGGTCTCATGCCAAAGAAAAGCTAATGTAGCTTAAATCGCTGAAGACATTGTTGCTGGTTCTAACAGAAAGTTTACAGAATAAGAATTGCATCTCATTTTGTTGAGTATGGGGCTGCATAGCAATAGACCAGTCAGGGTGCCCATGCTGACCAAAAGCACCAACAATTGCCACAAGAACCTTAGAACTGGATTACATAGCAATAGAGGTAGGCAGCCCGGTCTGATCAATTTGCTTTCTCATAGAACAGCTAAAAAAAACTGCTTATGAGCTAACGACCAGAGACTTAGCAATTCACTAGTTCACATGCGGGTCTACTTCTGAAACACAGCGGTTACTAGGGCCAATGGGGCATTTGATTTAATGCTCTGGGATGTTTTACATAACTGGTCTACAGACGTCAAAAAATGCCACTTGCGCTGGGACAGGACGAACAATAAATGACACCAACGAAATTTGACACATTCTTGTTGTTGGCTGAAACACGATCAACGTGATTTAAATATCTGTCAGTTATCATTTACAAACTTTAAATAATAACAAGGAAAAACACGATGAAATAGTCAAATATTTTAATTTAAATGAGAAATGTAATTGAAAACAATGCAGAGACAAATAACTTCTCAAAAGAAAAGACCGGGATACTGAAGAAGAAAAGTTTTCCCAGAGAATAAACTGATGAAGATTTAGAGCAAGACATGGAAAACTGGGATGCACTCCATGCCATAGGTCTCATGGCATCCCGTGGTATCAGTATTGCCAGCCAGTTGGCTGAGGGAAAGACAGCTCAATTAGGTAAAAAAAATTTTGAGATGTCCAGTTTTTATCACTGTGCATGAAAATCCATGAGCACAGAAACTCCCAAGCACACAATTAAACAATTTAGATTCAAGCAAAAGCAAAGAAAGACATCCTGAAAGACAACATGAACGCCACCAGTCAGGAGTCTGCATTTAAGTCCACTGCTAGGGTATTCAGAACAGCATTTTATGGCCAAAACAATAAGCCATTCACTGACTTTGCAGAGCAAAACAGTCTGTGTTGACATAATTGTTCATGTGTCTTTACAGATGAAGAGGAAACCCCTGAGGAAGATTATAGAAAATCTTTTTTGTCACAAAAAAAATCACAGTATTAGTTGATAAGTCTATACTAATTGTGTTTTTAAATGCCAGTGTTGATGGATAAATTAAGATCATTGTTTTTCCATTGGATCATATTGAGCAACAGCATCTGTCTGCTGCTCATAACAAAGAACTGCTTATGAACTGTTTTTTTTCCAGAGTGGCTTCACCACTGAATTGCTGCAGGACGTTTTTATAGGATTTGCAGTGATGGGGCCAGCGTGATGCTGGGAATGAAGTCAGGTGTTGGGAACCTGCTCCAGGATGACTTTCCAGATATTGTGCTGTGGGACTGCCTAATCACAGACTGGAACTGGCTATGGAACAGGCACTGGATGCAACAGGGGTGTTGTGATTATGAATCTGAAAATATTATTTAATATTAAGAATTTAATATTTTATCAAATAATATTTCGGTCTGTTAAGGGTTATCCTGTGAATACCAGCCCAGTAAGGCGATGGTATTAGGACAAAATAGAAAGTTGTGGGGTAAGGTCTGACATTATTGAACAGCAAAACTCTGCACACACATGGAATGAATTCACACAGTTTCTTAAAATAAAAGAATTTATTAACAAAAATAAGTCAACTCAAAGTCAAACATATTTCAATCAACAAACTCTTTACTATGCTAAAACAATCCAACTAAACTACCAAGCAGAATTAAAGAATGACGAAGACTAATGAGCTATGTACAATATAAAGATGATTGAAAACCATGACCAAAAGAGTGATGCAACATTACCATGCAGATGGTCCTCTAGCACCAAGATAGCAGAGTTCAACACACAAACAACCCAAACTTCATAAAATGGAAAAACGTTTAGATTATTTCATTCTAAATCACTTCTATCTCTCTGTCCAAACCCTTACCTCATTTGAATTGTGTTGAGGAGGGGTTGTCCGGGCGACGACGACGTTTGAAGAAAGGTCCACTGTGAACAAAGGGTTAGCTTCCAGCTAACCTCCGGAACAGTGACTGGGCGGCCGCTCAGTCGGGCTGACCAAACTGCACATAACCACGGGGATGCGGTCTCTCCTGTCTTCCTTCCAGACTGGGAGACCGCGTCTCTGCAGGGACTTCTCTGGAACACCGTTTGCTTCTGCAGGCCTCAGAGAGAAAGTCAAGCCAGGCGTGTACCTTAATTCACGTTCATGAATGAATATACCGGATACACAGACAGTGATTCATTTGTACTTATCTTAGTGCATATGACCGACGATCGTATGACACTCTCGGATCCAGTTGAAGAGTTTATGTCTTTGTGCCAGCAAAGAGACATTAGCGCGCTCTCTCGCCAATCCCAGTCCCGCAAAGAGGAACAGTGGAAGAGAAAGACTTGTGGGGGAAGTGGGGGTTTTATGTGGACAGTGGCATTATGGGAAGTTCACTGTTACCCCCAATTCCTGTGCCAGAAGTAGGTTCATGCAATTTATTTTGAAAGTTCCAGAAAAGTCTGTACCGCATTTCCTGTTGTAACCATGGCTGTGGGTCCCAACAGGGGGAACAAAAGACTTCCAGGCCTTCCTTGACAGTCTATATTCATTGTATAGCCAGTCACCAAAAAACATGCAGGAGCTGAGTGAATGTGCTCACAATTTGCACACCACACTCACACAGTTGGAAGAGTGTTCAATGTCCGCAGGGTTGCTTCTTCATACAGGACAGTCACTGCAGTTTGGCATTCTTATTCAGCAATGGTGCAACATTTCTGTGAGGCATCAGAGCATGAGACATAGGCCAACAGAAAGAGGTCTAAATTCAAAGGTCTGCTGTCTAAGCTGTGCTCTAACTTCCTAAAAATTATTTCACTGATGGCAGATGTCTTGACTGAACTGAAGACCATGTCAGAGATTCTTCAAAACAGGAAGATCACACTCCCAAAGTCCCATGAGATCATGACAATGTATGTCAAATGCATTGAAAGTCTCAGTTTATACCCAGGACAACATGTAGTTGAAGTTAGCCAGACAGAGGAAGAGATGAAATTTAAAGGAGAACAGATAAGAGTTGGCAAGTCTCCAATCGTTGAATCTGTTTTTTTCAAGCAGTGGCAGAGAGTCTGAAAGAAAGACTCTTTACAATAACCGCTAACAAAGCACAGGCCAGTGTCACAGCTACCAGAAAAGAGACTTACAATGAACTTCTAAATCAAATGACAATCCTTAACCCTGACAAATGGGTCCATGACAATCCTCGACATGAGGTGAGGGCTTTGTGCCATGTCTTGCATCTGAATGAACATGAGGTACACCTTGGATTCGTTGAGTAAAAGTCAGATGGAGGATGACGCGTTTCTAACAAGATGAAGAAATTGCTTGTGGCAGTGTGTACATAGTCAGCAAGTAATGCAGATTTTGAGCAGGACTTCAGTACCATGAACTATTTAAACAACGAGGTGCAAACTAGCAACGAAGAATGCTGCAAACCTCTTTATCAGCTTAGTTGGACCACCGTGCATGCATTAGGAAGAACTCGCTAAATCTTGCGCAGTCACAAAATGTTTGTGTGTAAATTTCCAACAGTTTGATACTTGACATCGAGGTGATGGGACTTATTCTTTCACATCATAATGAAACTTTTTCTTTGCTCCTTTTCAATGGATTTTACACAATATATTTATAAATAAACCTTACTATTTATAGTTAATAAATAATAGTTTTTTTTTCTTTGCTGGACAACAGTACAGGCAACTGCTAGCAAAAAAATCACTGGTGGGGATGATTGTCACATCCTCTTTGGGGTTGGTTCTCAATGTTTGCATATAAATGCACAGTGTGATACAGTCTTCTTTTTTCTTCTTAGATAGAAAAATGGATGGGAAATTTGCCAGGAAGACCAGCTTTGGCCACACACCACCTGCAGTGAATCTGCTGAGAGAAGCACAGCAAAGGAGTTTCATATTAATTAACACTGAAAAGATACTAATACCGATTTTTGTCAAGTAGCTTGTATGCTCATTTGCCATGTTCTGTCAGTACCTGACTTAGGAGATGTTGTTGCCTCTATAACATGTTGTTTCAAAAAAGATATTGAATTAAACATTGTAGATTGAACATTTTTCTTTAAAATAATATTTCAGAGGACTCCTTTCTAAATGTCTTTCTCATTTAAATATAACTGGGTCGCTGTAGTGTGTGACAATGCACACAGTGGGGTTGCTTGTCCCAAATGCAAAAATTGTATTGGCCAATGTGTAACTTTTGAACAAATTTCTCTTGAGAAGGAAAAGGTTATTTTTTCCAGCCAGATACTTTAGGCTTCCATTAGACATGGAAATGGGATGGAGAAAGCATAGGGTTGTTTTGGAATTAAAATGAAAGTAGAAAGTGTGACAACCAACCCAGTTCTCCCCTACAGGTTTTTTGCAGGCATTTTTCATCAAGTGGAGCTTGTTAGTTGTGGTCATGAGATGCAAAGCGTTTGCTTGCTGTAACAAAGTGATCACATGACAGTACGGTAACCTACATGTAAACGCTTCCCATCCGGACTCCTGACTCCTTCAAAGTGAGGCTGTTACGGGGCGTGTTTGTCGAAGGTCGGTTCTTTCGTACCAGCAGTACCTGTAGTCGAGATTCACCATGGCCTCTGCACTGACTTGCACACCTTATATTTCGTGTTTACTGGTTTTTACGTTTCTGTTTTCTGGTGTGTTTTGCGACGCTGAAGCAGAAGAAGATGAACATGCCAAGCACACATACACTGTAGAGATGTTCAACGAAGCGGTGCCCACTGCACCCCACTTTGTCATGTTTTACGCCCCATGGTAAGTGAAGAAATTGGTGTTTTTTTGAACGTTTGGTAGATTAGTTTAATTTACTATTTGTCTGTCTTTAACAATCGGTGCAAACGCAGGAAATCTCCCTTGTTGCTGTGGCAACAGTTTACCGGTAAACTGGCTACCAAGCTAGTTAGATGGCAAGCTACAAGGCTACCTAGCCCATCCGCTAAGGACAGTTAACCCGGTTAGCTGAGATGCTAGGTTAGCATAGCCAAGCAGCAGTTAATCGGATTTAAACATTTGCTTTTAGGCCTTGCAGCATTACGTTACACAGATTTCTGGCTGTTGATGTGTTTAAAACATTTGCAGGTAACAAATACTGGAACACAAGTGTCGTCGTTGTTTTTGCACCACATACGTGAAGTTTTTAAAGTTACATGTGAGTAGCTGTGCTTACGTGGCACGCACTGATTCACGGTTACCAGTGGCTTCAAAACGGGGGTCCGCGGTCCTACAGAGGCCCTTGGTCGTGCAAAGGAAATGGAGACAAGGGAGCTTAACATTTTGTCAGGTAACGATATTAAGCGTTTTGTGCTTCTGGCATAGAATAGTGTTTTATAAGTTATCTCATCAGGACCCACTGCCCTGCAGAAACACAACTGGTTCAAATTTATTATCTCCTCAGCTTGTCATCAAGTTCAGCAGATCCTTGTTAATCAGCTATCAGTTAAAACCAAGTGTGTACAAACTGGAACACGTTTAAAACATGCAAGGCAATACTTTTAATTACCATGTTAGCCCATTAGGTGACCAGTAAACATTTAATATTCTTATCAACTATGTTTATGGCATGATTTCTTATGATTTTAGCAAGGCTTGGGTTGAATGATGATGACTTCTCAGAGCATAATTCTGCAATAAACACACGCTGCACAAACCCTGCTTTACAGATCATTGTGTATGCAAGTTAAGGGAGATTGTGGCACATAACTCAGCAGAGTTAACCTTCACAGTATGTACAACATCTTTAGGATTTTCCCCTATGTTTTGCCAGGTTCTATGTTGCAACCCTCATGCAGGCTGTCTAAATCCATTCAGTGCTTTAGGTCCAAACACAGTTGTTGTGCACCATGCTCCTGGTAGGCTCTTTTTTCATATTAGACACTAAAACAGGGTTGCCCAACTCCAGTCCTTTAGAGCTACTGTCCTGCAACGTTTGAATGTGTCCCTGCTCCAACACATCTTGCATCAAATGTATTGCTTCCTACCAGGCCTCTGTAGAACTTGCTGACATGCTGATGAGGGAATTCAACCATTTGATTCAGGTGTGTCGGAGCAGGGATGCACCTAAAAGCTGCAGGATAGTAGCTCTCAGGGACTGGAGTTGGAGACCCCTGCATTAGAAGATCATCCGGTCGCTCGGCCCTGCTGGCATTTGTTTGTCCTGTGTTGTCCTTACAGCTCAAGGCCATAGCAGCTCTGTGACTACCACCTGAGGTTTGTCAGATATAACACAGGCTGTTTTATGCGCCGTCACTTTTGGAGTCTTTTTGAAAGCTCAAGTGATTCCTGACAACTTGGTCCACTTTGTGAAAAACGTTGTTGCAAGATAAATCATACTACAAAGTCAATGCAACTGTGGCAACTGTATAAAAACCGAGGTTGGTTTAAACTACTGAGGTTTAAGTTGTCATAGATCCGAAAAAAGCTTTAAGTAGTGATCAAATACTTGTTTATCAGGAATCATTACCATGTCTCAAACGTGTCCATGGACTTTTGTCTATTTTAGGTGAGACACACTAGTTAGTTATTTTATTAAATAGTTTAAAAGTTATCTCTTTAAGCCTAGAAAAAAGTTGTCTTATCATACAGATTTAAAGTTTACAAAACTCGCTGATGTACAAATCGTTTTTCTCTGCCTTTTAATAATTAAATGCAAATAAATAGTTTTTGCAAACAGCATCATGGAGCATAAAATGGTGAAAAAATAATTAGCTTCTATTGTTATCCAAACCATCTTTGACACGACTTATGGGACAAGTACAAGCTGATAACATGTTTGCTTTTCTCTTCCTAGAAAATAACACCATTATATAGAATTCACATTTTAAAAGTTCTTATTATCCTGTTTTTTCCTGACATTGTTAAATTGAATCTCATAAATTAAAAGACACTTTCACAGCTTGAGTGAACAAAGTGCTCCTGAAGGCTTGCCCTATAAAAAAAAAAAAAACAGCTATTCACCTGTTTCCTCTCTGGTATTTTAGTGGAACTCTGTCAGATATTTAAATCTATTTCTGTTGTTGTTTAATACCTTCAATGAGGACATGCCGGGCTCCAAAATCTCATTTCTTATCGTCACAACCAATAACCGGTTTTCTCTCTTTACAACAAAACTAGAAGGTCCAATTAGCCGCTGCTCTGAACTTTCACTAACTGCCTCGTGCAGGTTGGGAGTTTAACTATTCACTTCTCACTCCACATTCAGATGTAGAATTTTTAAGAGACTTGTCCAATAACCCACTTTATCACTTTCACGTCCAGGTGTGGCCACTGCCAGAGACTGCAGCCTGTATGGAACGAACTGGCAGACAAATACAACAGTATGGATGAGCCGCCTGTATACGTGGTGAAAGTAGACTGCGTCCAGGACACCAAGTTCTGTTCCAGCGAGCACGGCGTTAGAGGTTATCCATCGTAAGTAAGGGATACATCAACCCTAAATAACACCAGAGGCTGGTTAGACATAACTACCCTCAAAGTAAATATCAGTCTCCCTGACTTTCAACCTTCGTTCATTTCATAAGTGAAACTTGCACATCTTTTGGTTCATGGCTAAAATGGCTGAAAATGTGAAACAAGCTGGATCTGACTATAAAATGGGGAACTCACTGCAGCAGCTAGGCAAACACACTTCTTACAACTTCCAAATAAAACAGTTTTCCATTAACCACTGAAAGAGGTGACACATTAAACCCAAACTTAGTTAAATATTCTTCCAGCAGACTTCATCCTGGGTAAACCCTAATCTTGCCACCGACGTCCCTCCACAACTGCAAACACAGCAGAAACACAACCGTCACTAAGAAATGATTTGAGAAAAAGGTTTGGTTTGAAAGCCAAATGTTGTTGACCTGGAATCATTTTTATTTTTTATTGCTTAAAGTTTAAAACATTTGTTTTTTCCTGCGTGTTCTGTGTAGACTGAAGTTGTTTAAGCCAGACCAAGAAGCAGTGAGGTACCAGGGACCCAGAGATCTGCAGTCTTTGGAGACGTGGATGCTGAAGACACTCCAGGACGAGCCTTCAGTGAGTGTCACTCCCTCAACGATAAACCTCAAGCTTGCGCTTTAAAATGAGAAGTTATAAACATGTCTGTCCTCCAGGAACCAGAGAGCGAACAAGAACCGCCTAAAGCTCCAGAGCCCAAACAGGGCATGTATGAGCTGACTGCAACAAACTTTAAGGAGCACATATCCAAAGGTAAACGTGATGCCTTATTAAAAAGCATATTAGTCACACTAGTGAATAGGAAGGCCCGTTTTTATAATGTTGCAGCTGCATCTGGCCGTAGTAGATGGCAGTTTCACTTTTGCTCCATATTTGAATGCTTCTTCAGTTTTCATCCACACATAGTAGTGTTTCTGCATCCCTTATTAGGGAATGGAAACGTCTCATTGCTTCGATTTGAATATCTGACCTAAGAGAGCCACAATAGATGAGGTCAGTCAACACAAACTAACTGTGAAAGAAAAAACTAGTCCTGTCACCTGGCGTTTCTGGACTGTCACACTAAAATTGCAAAAATAAACCGTTTTAATGAGAGGGTGGTTGTTGAGCTCCACTGAAGCTCAGTGTTTAGGTTGTAAAAAAAATAACAAATGATTTCTTGTTTGGGTGTGAAAAAGGCAGGATATGACAAGGGTGCTTTTAAGACTTAGGTGAAGGGTCCTCGCTTTGCGTCTTGGCGACAGCAAAGCAGTGATTTGAGTTAGAAAACTGTGCGACTCGTATAAAACCTGTAAGATGTGTTTTTTCTAGCTTGCAATTCTGGGTTCATAAAGAAATTTAAAAAAAATGTATATTGCAACTATTTTATGTTTAATTATTAATCTTTTAATGGATTCTCCGTTCCATGTTCAGGTGCCCATTTCATTAAGTTCTTTGCACCCTGGTGCGGCCACTGTAAAGCCATGGCACCAACCTGGGAGCAGCTGGCCTCCACCTTCGAGCACGCAGACGATGTCAAGATAGGAAAGGTGAGCTGCTTGGGGTGAGGGTATCGTCTGGATTATCACTGTTGAAGAGAAGTCCTACAAGGTATCCATGCTTCATTAGTTTAATGTCTTGCTTTAAATTGTTCACTTCAATGTCCAGGATTGTTTTACTGCATTCAGATAATCTGAGATACAGATGCTGCAGGGATGAAGTTGTGGTTTATGTGCTCTCTTTAGTGCAAGGTACTTTGTACCGTCAGTTTATCTGTGTGACAGAACAGGGCGGTAATCACATGAGCCGCTACATGTTTGCATGGAAAGGTCATAAACAATGCTTGGTCTCGGTGTTTGCTCTGATGTCATTCCTGTCTGTGAGCTAGGTGGACTGCACGCAGCACTACGAGGTGTGCTCTGAGAATGGCGTCAGAGGGTACCCAACACTACTGTTCTTCCACAATGGACAAAAGGTATGGAAGGACGATCCTTTTGTCCAATCAGTCCCAAGTCCCATGTTTGTGTGGGGGAGATTGACTGGAGTTGTAATTATGCTTCTGCTCTTAATTTATTTTGAAGACGGAACAGTACAAAGGGAAGAGAGATCTGGACTCTTTCAAAGAGTTTGTGGACAACCAGCTGAAAGCTGCACTCAGTGCAGAGCAAAAGCAGGAACCAGCTGATGATCAAAAGTCTAATGAGATTCCAACTGATGAGCCAAAAGACGAAGAAAAGGTGGGCGTGTACAGCAGACACACACCATGTATCGAACTGAATATGTTTTGTCAATAAATATTCTTCAAAATAAAGTCTGTCACAAAGCATGACCCAGTTGTTGGTGGGGCGTGACTCTGTCTGTGGTTATGAGCCCCAGATATGAGTACTTTAAGCTTACCAGTCGCTATACAAAGAAACTAGTCCTGGAGTTGCCCTGTTAGTTAACGGTAGACTAACACTTGGTTCTTGCTCTTCAGTCATTATCTGGCAGCATTGTGGCAACCTGGTAGAAAAATAGCCCCAACCGATACTAAGGCTAAAAATTTGCTTCATAGGTTTCTGTCAGTGCTAAACTAAAGGGCAAGTTGGCTCTGATTTGTGACGCCGAAAAAGCAGAAATGATGATTAGGTGTAAGATGTTCTCTTTTTTTTATACAAGTCCTAGGTTTGAAATTACAGATTTACTCAAATTTTGTGATTGATGAAATTCATCACTTTTGGTCTGTGTGCGTGGATGTCTGTCTAGTCAGAACATTTCACTGTTTCTACTGATGGCTTCAGAGAGAATCGGCAGGAGCATCTTAGAGACTGAATTAAGGCCTATTTTCTTGAAATGCTCCTAACTCAATCTTATACTGTTAAATCTGCTTAAACTGTGCTTGTTTTACCACCATCTCTAACTGATGTTGCCAGAAATTCTCTTGTACATGTAGCAAGTTATCAACCTTGTTTCTTGTTCTTGTTCCAATGGTCTCTCCTAATAAGCCTAAGACAGTGTTCTCATGCTTTTGTGAATGGGTTTTTAAAATTTTTAACTCTACCAAATGTCAGAAAAGATTTTATGAAATGATGCTGATGAGTTTTCTTTAGATCCATGAGGTTTCTAATGCCATTCCTGCCGTCTGTGTTTGCAGTCCGATGTGTTGGTCCTGACTGAGAGCAACTTTGATGAGGCGGTAGCAAAGGGCGTCACCTTTGTCAAATTCTACGCTCCATGGTAAGATCAGCTCTGCTGGAACAAATGTGAAGAAGTAAATGGAACAAGTGAATATTTTCATAATTATTTATTTGAGTTAATTGTGAGAGCTGTTTCATTTGGTCTTGTCAAAAGATAAAAATCCAGTAAGAAGGAAGAAATTCTGACATCACAAGAAACCCTAACCCCGAACACATTCGCACAATGTGTCCTCATACGCTGCTGTAAACAAGTATTCACACCCCTCAAGCTTTTCCATATTCTGTCACGTGACAAACACAACATTCATAGTATATTGCCAGGGTGGGTGCTCTATGATACACTGATTCACTTCTAATTGCATCATAATTAAGTTGAGGTGTCTTAACATTCCCACTGCTACTTTACCTGTAGACCAGAAAGTTTAGTTCTGGTCCCATCTAACAATCTGCTTCTGTTGCTCTGACGCCTGCACTGCCTGTCGCCTTTCTTTTAACAATGGCTTTCTTGCTATTTTTCCGTAAAGGTCAGATTTGTGGAGTGAACAACTAAGAGTTGTCAGTAGATTGTCCCCACAGGAGCTGTGGATCTCTGCAGCTCCTCCAAAGTTATAAAGGGTCTTTTAGCTGCATCTGTGATGCCATCTCTTGGCCGTCAATAACTTTCTCTCTGACCTGTGTCCCTGCCTTCCTTTGTGTTCGTCATGCTGTTTGCCACTAATGTAGGACGTCACTAGACAGCTGTGTTGACATACAGGTCAACCTTTTTTACTGCTTGGGTGACTTCTTTAGGCGATTGGTTGCACTGGTTTTAATGTAGGGGTACCAGAGTATTAAGAGAGGAATTCATATGTACAAAACACAAATTTAAAACTATGTATACTGTTTTTCTGCAGTCGTCCTACTTGGTGTTGATCTATCACATAAAATCCCAATAAAATACTCAGAAGTTTGTTATACAGCAACAAGATGTTGAAAAGTTTAAAAGGCACTAATGCTTCCTAGTTACCTAATGTTTTTAAACACAGATAAGTCCTCTGTACTTTCAGTCAGTAAAGTGACGCAACTCTTGTTTTTCTGCTCTGTAGGTGTGGCCACTGCAAGAATCTCGCTCCGACTTGGGATGATCTTTCCAAGAAGGATTTTCCCGGTCTCACTGACGTCAAGATTGCCAAAGTGGACTGCACTGTTGAGCGCACACTCTGCAACAAGTACTCTGTAGGTGTACCTGTAAAAATGTGTGGATTTACTGTGCAGCTTGAGCTTCACTAAACCTAAATGTTGCCAGAGCTAAACAAACCCCTGGTGGTGGTGTTGTGATCTTTCTCAGGTGCGAGGTTACCCCACGTTGATCATCTTCAGAGCTGGGGTGCAGGGGGACGAGCATCACGGGGGCCGGGACCTGGAGAGTCTGCACAGCTTTGTGATGAGGCAGGCGAGGGATGAGCTGTAGGGACGGACACCTCTCCGCCTGGAATCTCCTTTTATTTGGCCAGAAGGAGAACATTCTCTGTCCTACAGCAGCCAAGTCTGATTTCCTTCAGGAAGGAGTTGAGCCAGTGACAAACTGATGTCATCATCTGGGTCTCTATTGTTTTACAGACAGAATTATTATTTAGAATGTATTTTTTATAAATCTCCCAAACTAAAATCTTGTCAAGATTGTAAGATGCTGGTTGGGCCTGTTGACCTCTTCAAGCACCGCTCCATTGATAACCAAAGCCTCCAATCACAATTGTACCCACATGCTCATTAAAGACATGGTTCAAGTTTGTAGTAAAAAAGTTGTTTTCTGAGTCCTGTGGCTGTTTTTCTCAGTAATTTTAAATTGTAAGTCATTGTTGTTGTGACTCAAAGCTGTAAATGTGATGAGGTTGAGGGGTTATCTTGATGGTACTTCATATACATCTGCTGAAAGCCCATCTGACTCAACTCTCAGGGAAACAACCAAGTGGATTAGAAAGAATCATGGACGCAAGATTGAGGTTAATGTAATAATTTGACCCACGAATGATTAACAGATTTTTTTCACTTCACTGAATAGAAAAGATTTGGTAATAATTGCTTTCACCTTGTGGGAAATATATCTTCTTGGTTTTTACGTTATCTTAAAGTGGACCATGTAACTATTGTTTAGTTTTCCTTAAAAAAGCTAATCCAAATGCAGTTTTCTTATTTGGATTAACTTTTATGAAGTGGCCCAGGCTTTCAAACAATGCAAATGTTTTAATCAAGTGAAGCTGATTACAGATGGCTGCTCAGGGTCAAGAGGACAATCTACGTTCATACCTTTTATCACTGATTATTTTAAAGGTTAAAGCAGCTGCATCTATGGGTCAGTATCCTTAAAATTCCCTGGTACCAACATGAATTGCTGTATTAGGTGAATCTTCTATAAGCACCTGACTGGTGGTCTGGTTAAAAACTAAAGCTAAACTTGCACCAACATCATTCTTTGTTTTTCAGTAAAATGTTCCTACATGCTGCAGCAATTAGTTGCATCCATAACCAAGGTTGTTTTTTTTTTTTATGGATCAGGGAAATGAACCAGAGTGTGGTGAACTCCATATGCCTGCCTGTGTCAACGTTTATGTTCTTGACCCTTGTTATGTGAAAAATGTGCTGAGTGATGCAGGACAGCTTTTATTGTCCAACCCAGGTACAGAAACGGGCAAAGGCAGCAGTTTTTTTATGTCATTTTTTTTTTATGAATAGCACATGGCCTAAAGGAGCCCAGTGACAGAAGTATATATTTTGTCTTTTCGTGGGGCCATGGGTTGTGCTCCACCCAAAAGGTTTTGTAAAAAAAAAAAAGGCAAATTGTAACATACGATTTCATAATAAATTTTGCAAAAATAAGTTTGTATTATTTATTTATCGCTTTAATGTGGTATTTTCTTTCAATAAAAGGTGCAATAAATAAGCTGAAAATGTACACGTATTTACAAAAACAGTCTTTAACATGATCACAAATGTAAACAGCAGCTTTCCAGAGGTATATAATATTAAAGATCGGTTAGGCACAAAAGGTATTCTGATTGCTATGGATACAAGTGTTTCGTTCAAATATGTCCTTTTAAATATTCCAAGTTAATTAAGGCTCACAGTAACGTGTCTCAGAGGGGAAGACGCTGCAGTTAAATCTGAGCATAATGTCGCTCTCAGGGTTACAGAAGAAAAGAACTCCTCAGACTGGCTGTTTTACTCTCTGTAAATGTTTTTCCACAATCTCTTGTAGAGGTTAGACATGTTTGTGAGCTGTGCGAGTGTAGCAAAACAGAAATGGCCATTTGTGGCGTGTAGGAGGGTAAAAAGGCTGGATAACTCTCTGTTTTTTTTTTTTGCAGAAAAACAGGAGTTTGGCCACCAGAGGGATCGTGCTCAACCAGCTTGGAGAGTAGCATCTCAGCCTGAGCCTCGCAAATATTGACACAGAGAGCATTATTTGGAGGAGTCCGCTGCTAAAACAGAATGTGGTCTCTTTGGTTGAGTCCAAATTATATTTTTGGGAAGGTAAATATGGCTTGTGAGGAAAATACAGTCGGAAAGAGGATAAATATGAATGTACTGACTAATGCATCAGTTCACATTTGCTGTAAAGTTACAACTGGCCTGGTTTATTCTTATCTGAATAATACAGATTTTCTGTCTGCAGCTGATTGGGTTCGCCTCACAGGGTTGGTTGAAGGGAAACTGTGTCTCCTCAGTGTTGATCCACCATGTTTTCCATCGGAAAGAGATAGGGAAAGAAAGCAGCGCTCTGACTGGTCCCACAACAGATCAGGTTAGGCCTTACTCTCTTGGTGAGAGGGTAAGACTCTTACAATTCAATAAACAGACGATATACAAACTAAACACTCTTCTTAGACACACAAAGTCCGTGAAGTAAAGTCTGAGGTGTGCAGCTAATGAAGAAGCTGGCTCAACACTGGAATGTAGTGAAGTCGTTTGTAAAAGCCATTGTTTCTCAGTTTGGTATTGATCTTCTGCTAGTCAACATGGTAATAGGTGGATTTCTCTGAGCAATTTGTGATTACTGAAATAGATCCTGCTAACTTCCAGGCTGAAAAAATATGGTGTCCGACTGAGGTGAGCCTTGTCCAACAGCTTACAACCGGTCCTCACTGGTGTCAGTGGCAGCCACAGGCACGTACCACCATGTTCTTGTACTTCTTCAGGATGACGTTGGAGTTGTCGTCAAAGAAGAGCACTGAGATGGCATGGAGTTTGGTGGGGGCACAACACGGCTTCGGTACATTCTCAGGGTTCATCAGATGCACCTGGAAATATAAGAGATGCTTTATTTACAGCACTGTTTCTATTGGAGCAGATCCTTACACTCACATATACAGATGTTGCTTTTTCATAATTCACATCATACTGAGCTGTGATAAAGGATTTTTTCCTCTACACGGTCCTTCTGTTTTTGCTTTTTTGTTGCACTTAAATGTTATGTAGGTCAAACTAATCTCAATATCAGACAAAGAAACCTGAATAGAGCCATAGAGCAGTTCATTAATTGAGAGTCGCTATCCAAACCAACCTGGCCCTATATGAAAGACCTTAAGCTCAAGTAGACATGGGTTATGCAGCAGGACAATGATTCAGTGGATGAGCGGCTCGCAAAAAAGGTTTTGGAGGAGCCTAGTCAAAGGCTGGACTTACATCAGATTGAGAGCCTGTGGCAAAATCTTAAACTAGTCGTTCATACTTGAAAACCCTACAATTAGGATGCATGAAAACAATTATGCAAAGAAGAGTGGGCCAAAATCCAAACACTGCGAAAGCTTGAAGGTGGTCGGTGCCCCAAGTGTGACGCAACCAGCAATTAGGTTTATGAGGCAATTACTTTCTCACATTTGGTCATGCTGGTTTGGGCTACCTTTTCACAGAGTAAATGAAATCATAATTTTATCATTTGGCTGAATTAAAATTTATTTGATGATCGGAAACATGTCCGTGTGACAAAAAAGCAAAGACAGAAGAAATCTGTAAGTGGCAAAAACGTTTTCACAGCACTGTAAATATTGCCAAATTTCAGACTTCATGCTTTGAGTATATAAAAGATTTCTCTTTGCCCCTTTCAGATGTTTTCACTTACTTTCCCACCCTTATAAATATTTTAAATGTTGTCATCTTACAACACAAAATAGCGCATGAGTAGCAAATGAAACATGGTTTTCCAAATGTCTTCCCTGAGAAATGTGAAGTGCATTTGTATTCAGTATGTTATTTAATTCCGGCATCGATATAGGTGTTCTGGGAAGCTGAAACATGGTGGTGGCAGCATCATGTTGTGGGGACGTTTTTCTTCAGTACGCAAAGGGAAGCTGGTCAGATTTGATGGGAAGATAGATGGAGCTAAGTACTGTGCAATCCTGGGAGAAAACCAGACGCAGCATTGGCTTGAAACTATGACCCTAAACACACAGCCAGATCAAAGATCCAAGAGTGTTTGTGTGTTAGAATGGCCCAGTCAAAGTCCAAACCTAAATACAATTGTGAATATGTGGCGAGAGTTAAAAATCCCAGATCACACACTTTCCTTCCACAGATGCAGTGAAAGATGGTTGACTTGTGGATGCTGTATACAAATACACACATTACCTATTAAGTTCTTATTTCCAAAAAAATTTGAAAACCACGTTTCCTTTCACTTCACAATGAGACACTATTGTGTTGGTCTACCACATACAGTCTTCTTAAAATACATGAAAGTTTGATGTTTCACCATACAAAATGTGAAACGTTCACTGGTTATAAATACATTAGCAGAGCACTACATGTTTCCACATTTATCACAATTCTTGGATTTGGTTATACCCTAATACACACTGTTGCACCATTACTATATTAGTAAAGCTCCATATATGAGCACAACAGCAGCATGGCAAAAAAGTATGGATTTTGTCTGAAGCACACATATGTTTATATGTATTCAGTGGAGTCCTACCAGCGTTTGCACGATGGCATGGTTGGTGGCATTCATGTGTCCATTCAGGGGGAAAGAACACTCTCCATCACAGTAGTTGGCAGCGTAGCCTTCAGGGGCAATGATCCAGTCCTAAAGGGACAAACAAACTTAGCATGTGGCACATCTGTCTTACTTTACAGTGGTGGTCATATCTAGTTCTGATACCTCATATTTATTCCCATATCTAGGTTAGCACCTAAAAATGCTAAACCATTCTAAGCAGTAATTCAAGTACCTCTTACAGTTTGTTTTATAGTTAGCTGGTTAGTGCAAATAGTTTTGCCCTAAAATACAGAAGTAAAGTTTTGGCATTACTGTTCTACACCTGAGTTTATGAGGTCGCTGAGGACAAAGCCCTGCTTATATCAACCATATCGCTATTTCTCTCATCCGTCCTTCCTGTCTGTGTTTGACTGTTTCCGTCCGATGATTTATCAACATGTTTTACCTCATTCTGACTTGTTTTTATTTTTTTAGCTGCTGCACCTTCTAATATGTGACCATATTGTTTCTCTTTTCCTGCCTGTCTTATGGAGACATAAATCTGTTTCTAAAGTAAGATTGAGGTATTAAGTATTATTTAAGATTTGGTTCATTTGAAATGGCAGTAAATTGTTGATGTAATGTGTGTGTGTGTGTATTCAGGTGAGTAATTGCTTGCATTATTCCTCTAGATGTCAGTGGTGTGTTAACAGCATGCTTGGAAAGATAAATGGATCTCTGTGCTTTTTTCCACTGTTTCTCTCTAAACTCACACCTGCAGGCTGGCGTTTGAGTCTGCTCCCACTCAGCTGTGTATATCTGACTCTCACACTGTTTTAACCTGGCTTGTTAGGAGCAGTTTCTTATCAACCTTGTAAGAGTGGTCTGAACAGATACAGACACCTCCCACACCAGCTGCACCATGTTTCTCTGCTTATTTCTGTCTTAGTGAATTAGGGACCATGTCCCAGATAATTGACTTTAGTGTGATGTTTAATAAATCAGGACGTTTCAGAGCACTCTAAATAAAAACATAGAGAAAAACCTTGTTTGTCGTCTTTCATTGCAAGAAAATACTGAAACGTCCTGAAATTGTTAGTATTAAGACAGATTTTGGTTTTAGCTTCTTTGTAATCAATGAAATGATTTAACTGGACTTTATTTACTGAGTGGTGTGAGTACAAGGCTTCAGACAAAAGGATTATTCACAAAGTTTTAGTCTTAAGTTTCAGTGTTAGGTATGTATTACATTTTTCTCTTTCTTTTTTTCTTTTTTGTCACACAAAACTTTCAGATTATTAGAACAAACTTCAACATGACTCAATGATAACCTGAGCAAAGAAGAAGAGGCATCCAAACCAACCTGGCTCAATGAGAAAAAGTAGTTGCAACCTAAAGTAGTTACCACCTAAAAACTGGTTGAACTGCCTTTGGCAGCAACAACTGACATCAGTCATTTGTGATACCTGGCAATACGTCTTTACATCGCGGTAGAGAAATTTAGGTTCACTGTCTTTGTAGAATTGTTTCATTTCATTTTGACTAGGCCACTCCAAAACCTTAATTTAGTTTCTCTGAAAAATTCAGAGGTGAACTTGCAGGTGTGGCTGGAATCATTGTTCACTGTATAACCCAAAGCTGCAATTCATGGTTCCAGTGTCAGTTAGTCATTTTCTACAGTTTCTTCCATAATCGGACGCAGGGAAGCTGGTGCTTATCTCCAGCAGTCTATGGGTGGGAGATGGGGCACACCCTGGACAGGTCACCAGTCCTTCGCAGGGCAACACAGACAAACAAACAATGCACACACTCATTCACACCCAAGGGCAGGGGCAATTAACCCAACAGTCATGTTTTTGGACTGTGGGAGAAAGCCGGAGTACCCGAGAGAACCGACGCAGATTCTCCATGCAGGGAGACCGTCAGTAGAGGTTTTGACCTTGGAACTCACCCATTGATCCCATTTTTGCTAAGTCTCTCTTTTATTGTTGAAGCATGAACTCTCACCTTAACTGAGGCAAATGAGGCCTGCAGTGCTTTTGGGTTCCTTTGTGACTTCCTGAAGGAGTCATTCCTGAATGAATCATTGATGTGCTCCTCGAGTAATTTTGGTAGGTCGGCCATTCCTGGTAAGGTTCTTTTCTTGATTTGTAGATAATGGCTCTCACAGTGGTGGATAGGAGTCCCAAAGCCTTAGAAATTGCTTAGTAATCATTTCCATTCTGATGGATGTCAGTTTCTAACCTAAATCTTTAGGCAACTTCGTGATGTCAGTAATCCGCTCTGTGTGTGGCTGGTGAAACTGCACCAAGACAGTAAATTTGCGATTTAAATGGGTGCAGCTACCTTTTTTTAACATACTGTAGGGCCAGGTTAGTTTGGATAGGTTTTTTCCTTATTGAATCATTTTAAAAGTGGAATTTTTATTTCCTCAGGTTGTCTTTGTCTGAATTTTTAATTTGTGTAATGATCTGAAACCTTTAAGTTGGACAAAAAAGCAAAAATAGAAAAATAATATGTAAGGAGGCATCTACATGCGCAATATTAGGGGCCTCAGCAAAGTAAAGAGTAAATATATTAATATATTATTATTTAAATAAGCAAATTCATATTTATTTTATAAGTGCTTCAGTTAACAGCACAACAGGTACATAAAAACCTCACATGTCCTAATTGTGGTTGTTTAATACTATAATATGAAGCTGAACAAATGTGCAAGTGTCGCCTGACTGAGTTAATGTTTTACATCAGTATTATATGTTGCTTCACATTCAGCGCCATCATTCAATATTAGTTTATGAAACTCTAAATCTGGGAATTGCTATTCAAGAAACAATTGTCAGAAAATTCAGTTAAAAAAAGATGACTTTATGCTTCTACAAAACAAGAAAACAAATGAAATACTACCTGTTTTTTTATTATCATAACTAAAATATTTAGTCGATATAGCAGATTCTTCTACGATTAGTGAGTCAGTTCAGCTATCTGACTGCACCTAAAAACCATTTTGCCAGTGAGCTTAACTAGCAGCCAATAAACACTGACTCATTAAAACCTGATGAATACTACATGTCAGCAAAAAACATGAATACAATAAACTGTTCAAAAACATGAAAATACCTGCCAGCCCAGCTCTCTAAAGCTAACATACAGCTCATGTCTTTTGCACGCCGTCTTTTGATTGCTGCTGTTGTAATCTGAAACAGAAGAACAGAAATCATTAGGAAACTTCATTAAGATCAAACTTGATGTGAATTAAGGATTTGTGGATTTTGTCATCTATTGCTCAGCATCTCAGCACATGAAGACATCAAAACAGCAAAAAAAACACCTCCCTCCATGAATGATGATGTAAAACACAATTAAACAGAGTGAAAACAAACATTACACTCTGAGAGGAGAAGAAAAACACAACCCGACTGGTGTAATGCTCTGGGTGGAGGAGCCTGTGAGGGCGTGAAGCAGAGCTCAGGCACCAGTGCTCGTTACATGCGTTTGTGCGCTGTACGTGCTTCACATTCGTCCGCTGGATGATGCATTTGAATGCGTGCCTAATTGAGTTTTCCAGTGTCAGCTAATATTTGGCATACGCACAAGTGGTGAGACAGTGACAACTGTGTTTATGGACTGTCCTGCCATTCCGTTTGTTGTTAATTATCTCTGTTCCATTCTGCAGGCGCCGTAAGACAGGTACAGGTTTTGGTTTTTAGAGCTGAAGACGTCATTGCTGGACTGGGCGCCCCCGCTGTCACCAGTTCTTCGAAGTCAATGATCTGGTGAGACCAGGCACTTTCCAAAGACAGGTTTCAGGGCTACCTCCACTCTATGCTTTTTTCTGTCTTTTTTTCTCTATTGAACTGCTTGATGGTTACAGCTGTTTTATGCATTTCATTCATGAACACTCTTAAAGGGAGGCACACTTTGCTTGTTTTTTCTCTTTAACATTTAGATCCAACTTTTTGTTTTGCCTTCGAGAGGGTCCATCTCGCTTAATTATCAGTTAATTCCAATCATGACTGGTTATATAGTTACACAGTTACTTAATTATTATGTTACTCTTATTGAAATTGTCCAACCATCCATCCATCCATCATTTAATCCCGCTTGACCTCTGGCCACAGGGCGTCCGCGGGAGGCCGCTTCCCCATCTACAGCACGTTAATAGCTCTGAAAGGCGGGTTACACCCTGACCGGTCGAAACCAGAAAAAACACTCTACTTTCTAAAGGGCAATTTGAGGTGACCAATAAACCCTAATTCGTGTTTCTTGTATGTGCGCGGGGAAGCCTGTCAGGCAGAACTGGACCCTCCGGTTAACCCACAACATCACACTGGCTAGACGAGGCATGAAGAAAGACTCCACAGGGTCAGGATTAAAAACACACAAAGTCATCTTGCCCCTGAATGTGGATAGCCGTGTCTACACAACTTACAACCCCGTGCCAACCCCTGATCGCATATTGTTTTTATCTTCTGTTGTTTTTATCTATCTTTCCCTTCTTTATTATTCTGACTCCGTATTGCTACCAGCTACGTGACAATAAGTACAGATGATAAAATTTTCCAATTGCACATCATTATTGTTATTGGATTTGACAACACTGGTACAAATGCCTACACTGTAATTTGTGCAATGAAACATTTGTGCATAATCAACCAGGTGAGAGTAAGTATTTTCTTTAGTAAAAAAGAATAAAATAAATCAACTGTCCATTTATGGAAGTGGCCTTTTTGTATTTTTATCCTCCAAAGTTTTCCCTTGAGTGTGTGTCTGTCAGAGGAGGCATGAGTCAGAGACCAGTCTGAGATTTGTCACTCAGTACCAACCCACCCCAAGCCACTCACCCCCACCCAACTCGTCCAGCCCTTGTCTTGGTCAGTCTTGGACAGTTGCCAAAGGAGACAACAACACTACACCAATACCGCCACGCACCAGACCAGTACAGCCCTTGCCCCCCCCCCACCGCGCTAATTACAAAACACGACTTCAGTTTTGGGACATCCAGGTGTCATCTGATTTGTTTGTTTTCTTACATCTCTTCAGTGCACATTCATGAGCACGTGGATTTCGCCCGACTAACAAAACAGTAACTCACTACAACCAACACAAACACATTACCACATTGTTTGTCGTCGGGTTCAAGCGCCAACGACCACTCAGCTACTAATCAAAGATTGGTACATTCTTAAATTCACCACCGAGCTGGTTGCGGCTTTAGATTTTCATCATCAAAGCCTTAAGTCATGTTTCTTTTCAATAGCTGGTGTCCAGATCCCTAAGATTTTTAGCTGGACTTGCTGTTAATTATCGTTCCAGTTGGATTGATTCTTACTCCTTCATCTCGAGCTGAAACGCCGAAAAAGACGGGTACGCCCTGAGAAGCGTGTACCCCTGCGTTGGTGCCCTCCTTCACAGTCAAGACACAGTGTGATCAGACTGAGTTTTTCCCTTCTCTTTTTACCCAATTCCCACCCGAATCTGGTCCGTCTGGCCTCTGTGTCGGTTGACTCGGTTTAACCCCTCTTCATACGGATGGCAGGAACCCTAAAGGTGATGATCAAGAAGTAAGGCAGAGACTGGTGCACGCCAGGGTCAATTAGTCGGCCAGCTGCGACATATAGTCTGGACTTACACGCCGCTCACCCGCGTGTGCCTTCCTAGTTGATGGACACGCCTCACTTGCCGTTCCAATAGGACAAGGGCCAGTACGAGGCCTCCCTTTGTCACAGATGAGAGTTTCATCGTGGAATGTGCTGAAGTATGCTGTTGTCTATACAAGTGTTCCTGAATTGCGTGATTCCCCACTGTCGTCACTGGCAAATTTTATAATGTAGAGGTCAAGCATCTGTTCGGTCATGACTATACTTGTGGCCGACCCGATCCCGAGGTGACCTTCTCCACCCAGTCCCAATTTGACACACGGACTGAGTACCCTGGTACTCAGCAGCTGCAGAATTCTCGATATAGAAAAGGTCCAATGGATTTGAATGGTTAGGAACAGCTTATTCGCTCACTGAACAGTGTGTGATTATTACATGGAAACATTCACCACGGGACAGTATGGAAAAGCCACACGATCACAGGGCCACAACACTGAACTGCGCTGAGAAAATTCGGCCTCCGAAAATCGATTCATTTAAAGTCACTCAAAACTTACTTGAATTTTAACACGTAATACTTGAAAAAAAATATAGGTATTCGTTGTTTTTGGGTCGTTAAAAATATAAACAAGTGTGTATTGGTGTATTTGGTGCTCTTTTTTTAGGGTACCTGTGCTTATCCTATAATATCCAATAAACGATTGCAGGCGGCATTTACGAACTGTCCGAGTTAGTATTTTGTAATAAACAAGACGCACGTCCAACCCTCGTGTGTAATTTGGTTCACATCCTCTTAGTTACACTCAATATTAAGCTGGATTCGATGTCTAATACTAAGGCACTGAAAGGTTTATCTAGAGACACATTACCCTATCTGTGCAACACACCCCCCATCAGAACTCAATGACAGTACCCTCCTCAGAGGAACACCGCGAGACCCTTGGAGATGAAACGGGTTAATTTAGCCACAGAAAAGATATTAGTCACAGACAATCACAATACACTGGGCTCTGGGTTTACTTCTCACCTGTCCCCCGGACCTTGAGGCATAGAGTGACTCCTACAGCCTTTTTAAACACAAATTCCCAGGGACTGGTTAGACGAAAGAATTAAAATCTTTCATCTTAACAATCAAGTAATAAAATCCTTCTAAGAAAGTAGGACTGACTTGCACATTACCGAGATGTGTTGCAAGCGCCCCGCTAACTCTAGCCGAATAATGGGTGCCACAACAGACACATCTGTGTACATACATCTAGTATAATGTTCCGGTGGACTCACATCAGCCATCAGGGCCATCATCTCGCTGGTAGCCGTCGACGAGCACAACCTGCTGAACTGCTTGCAGGCACACCAGACCACCTTACTCCGCCCAAAATCCTAAACCCCACACATGATCCACAATAGTGGCCTTTTTGGAAGAAGTTCACCCCACCTCTCGGTCCTTGGGCTGAGAGAGTTTTTTGCTTGTATGGCCCAGCGGGTGATGGCGAAAACTTTGGTCAAGAGTTGTATGGGTAAGGTGAGATGCTGAGTTCAAACTATGGTGTAGATCCGGGAATCGAACAAGCTGTGTCTGTTGCAAGAGGCCTCGTGAAAGACATTTAAGACATTTGTCGGGGGGGGGGAAGGCGCGGGTGGAGCTTCACCTTCCAGCAGGATGACCCTAAACATCCAGCAGGAAAACAGCCACAACAATTACCTATGTGGTTTGTGGTTGTAACGCAGCAAAATGTTATGAGGTTTGTATTTGCAAGGCAAATGATGTACAGTATGATGTAGCATCACCTATGCTGTCTGTGCAGGTCCTTAGCCTTCTCCATGTAATGTACAATATGTGGTGCATTAAAATCTTGTAAAATATTCACCACCTTAAAGCGCACATAGCCATGTTATACACACACTTTCACACAGACCCCCTGCTCCTCCATCCAGGTCTGCTTTATGATGCGAGACATTCAGCTTCGGGTCAAATCACAGCCAAGGGTGGAAGGTGGATGATGCTGCAATGCTGCCTGCACACTCATCAGACTTCAGCAGCAGAGGGTACTTAATAACATGAAATACAAGGCTGCTACGTAACATGGCAAAGTTTGGAAATATTTTGTGACCTCTAGTTTGCACTTAGATTCTTATTCTGTATTGGTTATAAATATAAGCATGTAATCTCAATAAAATAAAAAAAGAAATTTCTTAAAAAAGGATTTACTGAAATGGGGAAACATCCTTCTTTTCAGCAAATCAAGCTCCAAACTCCAAAGAATAACATTTCTTCTATGCAAAAAGCAGCATTTGAATGACAAACTGAGATAAGCCCGCTAACCCCGAAATAATCTTAATCTTAAATTTCTTTATTTCTAAAAACACACTTAGAGGTGATCAGGCTTTGCAGTAAGCAGCCCACTCATTTTTCCTTGCACCTCCTGTTCTTCAAAGCCATCAGCATTTACAGTCTGTGGGGCTCTTTAAGAGGAATAAAGCTGATATTTACTGTTGGCTTTTATTAAGTGTAAAAGCCCAGATTTGTGGTGCCCATAAACCACATCTCCCCTTCCTGCTTGTAAACATTTAATGCCACACAGCTACTGCTGAGCTCTGGCTCCCATGAGGCCTTCATTCATTTATTTTTCCTTTCCTTGACAGAGCAGAGGTGGCATAGAACATGAAAAATGGACTAAACATATGATGCTATATTATATCAACAATGGCCATTCATGAATTCACTATTCAGGCTCAACAGAAAATAATTAGTTATCCTAAAAAAGTTCACCAAAGTCATTCTTTAGCACAGTAGCAGTTGCATTTGGTTTTATAATAGTAATTTCTAGAGCTTCAACTCATTTCCACTTGTTCCACATGTTTTAAGTCACTGTTGCTTTCTTAAATATTAGATGAATTTACCATCAATTAAAAATGTGACACCAAAAGTTATAATTCCTACAGATGGAGACTTTGTGCTCTATTTCACATCATTCCATCTACATGTAAACAGCATTTACAGTGCTGTTGTAAAGTATCACCCCCTTACAGATGTCTTCAGTTTTTTACTGTGTCACACTTAAGCCTTTCATGCCTTTAAACCGGTTTCTATATCAGACAGAGACAATCTGAGTAAATATCGAACGCAGTTCCAAATTATGCTGTTTTAGTAAGAGTGAAAAAGCTACTCAAACTAATCTGGCGCTAAGTGAAAAAGGAATTGCCCATAGACCAGTGGCGTTTGCTGCAAGGGAAGCTCAGCTTCCCCTAAAATGTCAAAAAATAAGTGAAATATATACTGTTGTGTGTACATCATTGACTAAATATGCGCTACAACACGGTCAACTTTTGTTCAGAATCAGCTTCTTATCACTGGTAACGACGCGGCTTTCCTCTCACTCATTCCCGCAGATTCACAGTGCTTTAAACAGTGAGTTCAATAGCGAAGCAAAAATGTTGGGCTTTGTCCCGCCCATCGGACACTCAGTGTCTCTGGGGGTCTATGGGGCAGTGGGCTGGCCTTGGCTGGCCCGGATGCTCAGCTTCTGCATGATGATTGGATGAGCTGTCTGAAGCTGAATCCCTTTTTGATTGACAGCGAAATGAGCGAATCAGCGAATCAGCGATGTTGAAATTGAGCTTCCCCTCCTTTAAAGACCAGCATCCGCCACTGCCATAGACCTAAAAAGTGTTTCTGCTTTGTTGAATTATTTTAATTTAGCATTTTTGAGCATAAATGACCTGATTAAGGTCATGCCACAGGATCTCCATCGGAGTCAGGAATATGACTCGGGCCCAAGTGTGCTTGACCTTTAAGGTCATGAAATGATGGCTGAACATTTTCCTTCAGGGTTTTTATAGAAAACAGAATTCATTGTTATATCAATTAAGGTTAGTCGGCCAGGTCACGAAGCAGCAAATTAGCCCCAGACCACCACACTACCACCACAACATTTGACTGAAGGTATGATGTTCCATTTCCTGATATGACTCCAGATGTAACATTGTGCACAGTTCCACTGTCGTTTAATGAGTCCACAGAATATTCTCCCAAATTTTGTAAAGTGAGGCTCCTGGGTGGAGGCCCAAAGCTGTGCCATGTTTTTTTGTTTTTTTTTGTGGATTATTTGGTTTTTTCCTTTAATATCAGTATCCGTTTTGAAAAATGTATGTATTTTGTTTGTTTTATAAAAATGGTATATTAAACATGATTTATACCCAAACCCTTCATCTAATGACTGACCAGTTTTTTTCCAGTGGTATTTTGATTATTTATCTTAGGTGATGAGCTCCAAGTCTTTGAGGTTTGAAAGCCTCCTTGTCATCACCCTAATTTTACACTCCCTCTACCGATCCTAAATAAGACTCAAGTTGGGACTTTGACTGCACTGCTCCAAAATGTTATTCTTTCAGTCTAAAGAAACATGTTAATAAAATAAAAGATTACTTTAAATCTAAACCTGCCAGGGGATATGAGTAATTTCTCTTTCAACTGTAGATCCATTAAAGTTTCTTTATTCAATTACATTTATTGGCTTTACACCTTAGCAGCTGTTTGGTGGAGAAAAAAATCTTTCATGTTGTTCTTTTAGTTGTATCTTTTTGATAACCATCACATTTAGAGAGTAAAGTGGATTGAATTCAATGCGATCCAAAATTACTTTATTTATATTAAAATGGTGCAATATATATAGAATATTCTATAATTACAGTATAACAATGTAGTGTTTAAATTTGTATGTGTTGAAATGACTGGAATGTGTGTTTTGTTGTTGCTTAAGTTGCCTGCTTGAGTTGAAAATCTGCCTAAAATAATCTTAATCACAGTTCTTGGAGACAAATGATGACTCAGACAAGACAGAGCTTTCCTTAACTAAATAAAACTGCATCTTAAAAAAAAAACCTCCAAGCAACCTTTGTTTAAAACAAGCATAGAAAAGGACGATGTCACTTTCCATCTAAACAGTGTGAAAATGCAGCTAAAAAGTGATCAGTAGAAAGAAGTCTACATGGAAATATTTGAAAGTGCCTGAAAAGGTTTCATGGTTGATCGAATGCACCAACCAAGCCTGATGAACAGCTTTGTTTAAACTAAATTCGGACACAAGGAATAGGCTAAGAAAGTCCAATTTTCAACGTATTTTCCCAAGCTAAATGAATCAGAGAACAGCTCGACCTGAAATGGCCATAAAAGCACGTCTATGGATGTCCAGTATTTGGCAGGAAAGTTTAGTTGAAATATTTGTAAATATTACTAGTGGATAGGTTAAAAAATAAACCATAAACAATAGTTTCTTGTCCTTCCAGATTTACAGTCAGGCAAAATATTTAAACTTCCTGTTAAAAAAGGATTTCCTTTAATAAAATTGCAATGTGAATGGAAACTGTGGCATATTAGAGCAGTTTGCCTACCTGTGTTTAACCTGGAAATGTGTCTCTGTGCATACAAACATCCTGCTAGACCACAGGACTCCAGAGCTCTGTACTAAAAACCATTTCCCATCGCATTCATTGAGAAGGGGCAGCGGCTGTTGGTTCCCACCCTGTGTGTTGAATAGCTGAGGAATCACAGAAAGTTTCCTCAAAGTGAGACTCCCGATAAACTGTAAGCCGATATTAACCTACCTCCACAAAGGATTCCATTCATGAAATCCCCGGACACACTTCCACCATCCCGTCTTTGGGGAGGAAAAAGCTGTAAATTATATTTATCGCAAGCTGCTCCGAAAATAGAAGAATCATGGGGTGCCATTTTAAATGGTATAACCACAGTGTTAGCTTTGGTGACATAAAGGTTATTTCAGTCCGACAAGGCCACTGTGTCTCCAACCACCACACTTTAGAAACTGGGCCAGCAAATGCCCAGCTCAAGAAAGCCCAAAGATCC
Source organism: Crenichthys baileyi (assembly GCA_036173005.1). Lineage (NCBI taxonomy): Eukaryota > Metazoa > Chordata > Actinopteri > Cyprinodontiformes > Goodeidae > Crenichthys > Crenichthys baileyi. The sequence goes on from JAHHUM010002912.1 coordinate 332,207, forward strand.
CTCCTGTTCAGCTGACATGACTTCTTACAGACATGAGGTTTGCGAGACATGAAAGCAGGACTGTCACTGCTGTCTCTGACGTTTCTCCTCTCCTTCTCCTACCCAGCCCCTTCAACCTTTCTGCTGAAGTTTATCTTTCTTCCTGTCTTTCATCACAGAGGTTATTAAACCCTGCGATGGAGGTCCGCCATGTCTAATTACTCTAACGGTAAACAAAAAGAGCTCGGGTGGGGACGGAGCGAGGAGAAGGCGGAGGAGGGAGGAGAGGAGTGACAGATGAAAAAACACAGCTGGCTGAGCGCCGTGTTATTATAATTCTTTAAGCGATACCGTTAGCTTGGTCAGTCTTTTAGCTGCGCAGTTAATGACTGGCTACACCTAATTACAGGCCGCCAGGGCTGTACCGGGACGCGGTATTCCTTCCCCGGATGGTTGTTAACCTCCCCCGCAGCCAAGAGCCGAGGGCCCAACCCGACTCCCATTACCTCTGCAGCCCTCTGCACCCACTGAAAGCCAAATTAGCCCTAAAGGTGTTGTATTGTTCTTTTGGTGATGTACGCAAGAGCTTTCAGTCAAAAATGTTTAGGCATAAAAAAAGAAAGAATGTATTTAAAGAGACAGGATAAGCAAACAAATCTGTCCAATAATCATCAGCTATATTAACACTTTGCCATATTAATGCACTATTTGTCTTTTTTTAGGCAAAAAGTGAGCAACAAAAATGATTTATTACACTTTCAATCACGGCAATATTTCAAAGCCAATGTTGCAGACATGTATTTGGCTTATTCAGTCCTCTTCACTCATCTGGAAGATATTTAATCTCACATGTTGTTTTAAATCCAACACATTGAAACTTTGAACATGGGAAAAGAAAGGTCAAAAACCTCCAAAGCATTTCAGTTTAGGTAATCATGTTTTCTGGTGAACAGCATGTTCGATAATCTAAAGGGACTGAGTGAAGTATTTTTATAGATTTTCTAATAAAACAAAGGTCATTTTTTTGTGATCAAATGACCAAGTAGCCAAACGTGCGAGAATAAGCATACATAGTTTTACAAATAAAAATCTAAAAAGCATGCATTTGTATTCAGCCACTCTAATTTGACGCTTTGTGGAACCACCTTTTTCTGCAATCACAACTGCCAGTGTTTTGGGTCATGTTTCTACCACCTTTGCACGTCTGGAGACTGATTTTTTTTTTTTCCCACTCAGCAAAACAGCTCAAGCTCAGTCAGACTGGATGTAGAACATCTGTGAACCTTAATGTTCAAGTCTTGCCACAAATTCTGGATTGGACTTAGTTTAGGAATTCGGGTGGGTCATTCAAACACATGAATAAGTTTCGATGTAAACCATTTCCACTGTAGCTCTGGCTTTATGTTTAGGCTCCACGTGGAAGGTAAACCTCCATGCGAGTTTTGAAGTCTTTCGCCATCTCTATACAGGACTTAAGCGTGTCACACAGGGCAAGCAAGATACTATTATAACTCCCATAACACTGCATGATGGAAGATGCAAAGCTGCACAACTTGTCGCTGCAGCACAATCACATCTGAGAGATCCGACAGACACATCAGTTAATGAATAAACGAACAGCAAGTTACGTCTGTTAATGTGCTTATTATTAGTCAGATGCTGAAAAAGGGGAGAGAAAATGGAGACAGTGTAGAAGCACTAATGTCAGGGCAAAAGAGGACAGGAATTAGACGTCAGTCTAGGTGGAAGTCACACTGCACATTTTTTCCAGTAATATCAGACACTGCTTAATATTTGTCATTGATCATCTTTAGTCATGGGAGCTCTAAATCAGAGCTAAGCGACCACAGACAACTGATTCAAGCTCATGATCAGTGATTTTCTTACATCTTACATTTTGGTCTCCTCTGGCCAGAGCTCCTTCTTCTACATGTTCGCTCTCCCTTCCTGACTGAAAACTGAAAATGGGAGCGCTTGTGGTTTTCTTTCAACAACTGTCTTCTTGCCACTTGTGGAGTGCCTGATAATTGTGGTCAAACTGGCAGATTCTCCCAGAGTTACCGCGGGCCTCTTGACTGCCTCTCTGGTTAATGCTCTAGTTGCCCCGCCTTGTCCATTTAGGTGGATGGCCATGTTCTGGTTGGTTTGCAGCTATACGTTTTGTTTAAATGAGATGTTTAAAGCTTGGGATTTTGTTTTATAACCTAACCCTGTTTCAAACCTCTTTACAACTTTCTCCCTGACCTGTCTGATGTGTTCCTTGGGCTTCATGATGCCGCTTGTTCACTAATATTCTTCAACAAACTTTAGATTAAATTACACACTTGTGGACTCTGATTACTAATTAGGTGACTTGGTTACAGTGGATTTTATTTAGTGGCATCAAAATAAAGGGGGCAAGACATTTCTGAACAGTAAGCGTGCAGTAAACAGCAAAGCAAGACTTTCTAATCCCACAGGTCAAGAGTTTGCAGGTTGTGTAGGAGAGGATGTTATGTTTTGAAAAGAGCATAAATTTACTCATGCTGAAGTTTTCAAAGGCATCTGAATGGAAGTTTGTGTGGACATTAGCAGGTAAAAACAAACACATTGCTTCCTCCTGGCCTTAGATCTGATGTTACTCAGAAAAAGGTGTAAGGATGAATTATAGGTGAAATATTCCTTTTAGTTTGATCTGCTGTGTCCTGAACTGGTGTGCTGTAGCTCTGTACCAAACAGAGAGTGGTGGATGACTGCATCCATCGCAGACCTCTCATCTCAGGAGTGAGTGATGCAGTACTGAAACCATATGCCAGCCAGAATTCCTCAAGGATCCTCCCATCCCGTCCAATCCCAGCAGTCCTCTGCTGGCCATGGACGCATGGCTGTCGCAAGGGGGTGGGGGGCTCCCAACTTCCTGTGTAAGACCTAAATATTTACACTCCCAGTTGTGCCAAGTGGGGAGGCAGAGAGACCTTGATGTTTTAGGTTATGTAAAGTGCATTTTAAACTGATTGTCATTATTCACTATTTTCTTTTAACAGGTTTGCTTTTTTTGAATATTCCTCATCCTCCTGATAAAAACAGATTAAACAAACCAAACTTCAGGTTTGTTTTTGCTTACGAAAAACAAAATTAGTTTTCCTTGAATTCAAACTTCCACCTTGTTGTTTTTTTTGCATCAGTTCAACCTTTGGAGAAAGCCACTAAAGATGCTCTGAACAAACAGAAAACACAGCCAACAAACTATTTGCAGAGAGCAGTGAAGCACAAAGCCAACCTGTCCTACAAATACATCTGTTTACCGTGCAGATGTTAGAGCCATTAAACAGAGCAGGCGAAGCGAAGCCGAGGTAAATTGCTTCCCAGGTAGCCAGCCAGAAGGTTCTATTTGCAGCGTCGATTCAGAGCTGAGTTTTGGCACCAGGCAGCAAAAAACGCCTCTTGTCTGCTCTGCCCTAGAATTGGACAGCTTTTGGGTACGGATGCTTAACCATGTACGGTGTCACCATACTGATTTGCATTGATTGTTGATTTGTTAAAACAAGTTTACTTTGCTGATCACTTATTACAAGGTTAGCAAATGTTTCTACTGGGATGTTCAGGTAGACATAACTTCATTCCGGATATTTAAGCCACATAATGACCAATAGAAAGGATTTTGTGTGTTTTTTTTGGAATAAGCTACAGTAAGATGTGCCTGATGATTAATTGCAGGTTAGCTTTAATTTTAGACCTGTTAAAGGGCAGACCAGTGTTTTCGGAACATCCATCCATCCACAGATGAACAGATGGATGGTTTTTGGACCAATTTTATTATTTTAAGTTTGATGTAATTGCAAACTGCAAAAAAATTTCTAATGATTTTTCTTTCGATAACGGCTCTTTTCTGCATAAAGGCCAGCTTTGTAGATTGCATGACTGATATTTGTTCTGCCAAATGATTCTCCTACCTGAGCTGTGGACCTCGGCTGCTCTTCCAAAGGGCCTCTTGGCTGCTAATTAATGTTCTTGATCCATGCCGTGTCTTGGTAGGTTTGCCGTTGTGCCAAACCTTTTCCTTTTTTGAATGGCGGATTGAACATTTTTCCAGTCAAAATAATAATATAGTGTTTTCTGATCTATCAGAGTAAAGGGGGCAAAATACAAATGCAAACTAGGCTTTTAAATGGTCTTTCCATAATATTTTAAAACCATGTGGACATTGAATCCTTTGGTTGTAACATCACAAAATGCGGAAACATTCAAAGAGTGCGAATATTTTTGCAAGGGACTAATGTACCATAGCACTGTATGTTTAAAAATGTTCCTACCTTCGGTTTTAAGTTCTGTTGTTTGTTTCTATCTAATATGATTTTTTACCAAAAGCTTTCATTCATCTCATAATAATAAGTAAATAATATGTTTTATTTTCCTCACCACATTTGGTCTCCGAAGATGATGTTTACTGTTTTGCTTCTAGACTTTCATTATGTATTTAACTGTTCTACTATCAGTTGTCTCAGCTGAGTCATGTGTGTGTGGCTTGACCTTTCAGAAACATCTTCTTTTCAGCCCCATGATGCATTTTTCTGACTTATTTAAGAAATTGGCATCTATTTATTGCATCAAATAAGAACAAAATAACGCATTTCCAGTGGAAACATACAGTATTAATCACTTACTTGCTTTTCTAATCAAAAGCTTGCTTAGTTGAGTTGAGGTGATTTTCTGCCGGAGAGACACAGTTCCTTCCTTTATTCCTGCCTGCAGGCGCTGCTCTGATTCAACATTTTGTGCTGCTGAGGTTTATGACTCGCATGATGGTTCATCATTCAAATTAGGCAGGGATCAAACCAATATTAACAGCAGGCCCATTGAGAGTCAGCGTCAGTCACACAATAAACCCTCAGAGCAGCAGCTTAGCTTTGAGCACCATAAAGTCAAGTCACAATTACTCAGCAGGTGAAAGGTGGACGTGTTATGGTTTGATTTAATTTGAAACGCTTGAAAAGCTAATAAGATGAGGATTATCCTTCCTCATTACATCATCCAGTAAGTAGTTAGAGGAACGAACTGGAGAAGAGCTTATAGCTCAGGTCATTGTCAAGACAAACGCAGTATCTGACAAAAGTGAGTACACCCCTCACATTTTTGTAAATATCTTTTTACATCTTTTCATGGGACAACACTAAAGATATGACCCTTTGATACAATGTAAAGTAGTCAGTGTACAGCTTGTATAACTGTGTAAATTTGCTGTCCCCTAAAAATAATACAACACACATGCATTAATGTCCAAAACGCTGGCAACAAAGTGAGTACACCCCTAAGTGAAAATCCCAAAATTGTTCACATGTTGCCATTGAAATCCTCTTCCACTCCTCCATGTCGACATCATGGCTGGTGGATGATTCAGACCTTGTGCCTTGTGCTCCATTTGAGGATGTCCCACAGATGCTCAGTAGGGTTTTAGGTCTAGAGACATGCTTGGCCAGTACCTTTACCCTCAGTATCGTTATCAAGGCAGTGGTCTTCTTGGAGGTGTGTTTGGGGTCGTTATCATGTTGGAATGCTGCCCTTTGGCAGTTTCCAAAGATAGAGGATCATGCTCTGCTTCAGGATGTCACAGTACATGTTGACATTCATGACTTGCTCAATAAACTTTACCTCCCCACAGCCGGCAGCACTCATGGAGGCGGCCTCATGCAGAAAGTACTTTGCCATGAGGTGCCACGTTGAACTTCCAGTGACCAGTATGAGTGTGAAAGCGATAACACCAAATTTGACACAACTGCTCCCCATTCACACCTAGGACCTTGTAACATCAACGAGTCACATGACACCGGGGACACATTTTCAATTAGGGCTGTACTAACTTTTGTTGCCAGTCTCATATCGTCAGTGTTGTGCCATGAAAGGATATAATAAAATATTTACAAAACTGTGAGGGGTGTACTCAGATATTACATTTAGTAACCCTGTTCAGAATGATTACCCCCTTTAAAATAGACTGGCCCCCCAGCGTGATGCTGCCCCCATCCTGTATGATATGTTCAGGGTGATGTGCAGTGTTAGTTTTCTGACATTCATTGCGCTTTGCATGTATGCCTTCTTCCTTCTGTTTGCAGGTGGACCCTGCAGTTGATGTTTTTTTTTAAAAGGTTTGAAAAACATGGTTCATTTTCTTTCTCCTTCACAGTTATGTACTACTTTGTACTACTTTTTGTTGTTTATTAAATACAAAAAAAAAGTGAATCTGAAAAGGTTTTTTTATGAGGCACTGTTTACTAAAAACCCTGGATCTCCTCCCTCTGTCAAGCACAAACATAATCCTGTTGTTACCAACATGTAACTTTTCTGAGCTTGAATCTGTGTCCAAACCCTCCCAGTAACAGAATTCACCTTCATAAATCTTGAAGAAGGTTGAATATTCAGCCTCCTTAAGGGGAAGCTGCAGTGAAAATAAATCCAGGACATCATCCCTGAGCTACAGTTTCAGTCTAATAGAGGATGATTACAAATAGATTCTGCAGAGGTCAGGTCCAATTTATCAAGTACTTCAAAAGGAAATACTTTAACCAGACCAACCATATGCTGCAGGTTGGACATAATTCATTCATCTACGGAGGTTACACTGAGGTCAGTTTTGTGTCTTTCTGCATTCATTGCTGCTCTGTTTGCTGAGGTCATTTAAGATTTTAGCGCACTGACCTGTTAGGCCCGACCCTCTGGATCCCTCTTGAGGCTGTGTGGATCGGTTGTGATTCTGGTGCCGCCGTTTTCCACCAGTGGAGCGGGCAGAACGGATGTGGACCTCGCTAACCTTAAAGAACGCCACCATGAAAGGCTGCTTCTCCACCGCACCGTCACGTCCTACGAGTCCCATGTCTTTACAGCTGATGGTCTGCCCTGTTTGGAAAAAAAAAGCAATAGAGAAATTTCTAAGTCCATCAACATTTGAACAGATTGACTGTTTTATGGAAAATGGCCTCCACTGGTATAGCGCTTTATAAGAAGTCCCCACACATTGTAGCCACAGCTGCCCTGGGGCAGACTGACCGAAGTGAGGCTGCCATACACAGGCGCCACCGAACCCTCTGACCACCATCAGCAGGCAAGGTGGGTGAAGTGTCTTGCCCAAGGACACAACAACTGAGACGGGGTTCGAACCGGCAACCCACCAGTTACAGGACGAACCCCTACCACTGTTGCCACCATCGGCCTGTTTTATATCCTTGTTCATTTCTCGTTGTCAAAAGGAAGCGCATTAATTAAACTGATGATGGGTAAAGAATTTGAATGTTCACTGATCTGTGATTGAGCTAGAAAAGTTTTATGCAATAATCTGAAACTCTTGAGAGTTCCTGAGTTTCTCACCACTACTGGTCTCCACGCTGACCTGCAGGCCCAGGTTATGGTTTGGACTCATCACCCAGAGGTTGCTGGTCGCTGTGATGTCAAACTCCAGCCATCCCTCCTCAGCAGCCCAAAGCCTCCGAGACTCCAGCAGGAACAGATCTGCCTCTCTATGGCAATAAAACAAAAAACCCAAAACACCCTCAGCAAAACATTTGGAACTTTTAAAGCCAGGTATTGCAGACATACCAGTACATTTTAGATGAGTTAGACTCTAAAGCTTCCTTATGTTTCTAAAGCCAGATCTCCCTTCCAATGGGATTTTCATCTCAATATGTCATGTGAAACAAAAGTTAACTGTGTATTACCTTAACTTCATCAATAATGGGTTTCTATGCATTTCAGATTTCTTGACTTCGTCTGCACCATCTTCAAAGTTTTTAATATTTGAGTCTTGGAATGTAATTTTTCCATAGCTTTCTAGCCTTAAAAAGGTGTTCACACCCACTGTTTCATAGTTTGTCATGTTGCAGTAACAGCCTTCAATGTATTTTCATGGGTTTTTGTGTGATAGACCAGAACACAATCACCCATAATTGTAAAGTGGAAGAAAAAATAAACATGCCTTTCGAACCATCTTACAAATAAGAATCTGAATAGTTTGGTCTATATATATTCAGCCTCCGAGCCAATACTTTGTGGAAGGGGCATATCTTTCAGGGTATACAGTTAATTTTTAATTCTTGCCACAGTCTGGACTTTGACTGGGCCATTTTAATACATGAATTTCCTTTTTTTGTAGCACTGGTTGACAGACGAACCACTGTTTCAGTTTCAAGTATTCTGCAGCCTCAAACAGGTCATCCATTCATTTTCCCAATAACTCTAACCAGCTTTCCTGTCCCTCCTTAAGAAAAGCATCCCCACAACATGAGGATGCTGCCACTGCCATGTTTCACCATGGGGATGTTATGTTAAGGGTATTGAGTGGCGTCGGGTGTTCTTCACACTTAGCATTTTGCATGCTGGCCAAAAATGTACATTTTGGTCTCATTTGACTAGAGTACCTTAGTTGTCATGTTTGCGGTGTCTTCTACATGGTTTATGGCAAACTGCAAACAATAGTTCTTATGGCTCACTTTCAACAAAGGCTTTCTACTTGAATGTTTGCTGTTTTAAAGTCACACAATGTGGAAAAACTCACATTTTAAAATACTGAATAAAAACACAAGCTTTTAAATATAGTTTTCTACCTCTTCTCAAAAAGCACTAGTTTACAAAAAACTCAAAACAGTTTCAATGATGAAAGAAGTCTAACTGAAATAGTTTACATTAAGTACAATTTCTGAATGAGAAATAATAGAAGACTCTTTCATTAATTATACATATGCATAAAAGTAAAATGACTGATAACTGCAGGTTTTTGGGTTGTACAGTTGCACATTTGTTGGCACTGTTGCCTTGAAGCAAGAAGGTTGCTGGGATTGAATCTTGACCTGCTGTCTTTCTATATGCAGTTTGTATGATCTCCCCGTGCATGTGTGGGTTCTCTGGGTACTCCAGCTTCTTCTCACAGTCCAAAATCACAGTTTCTCTTGGCTGTTCTGGCCTATAGTCAGCTTAGTGTGCTCAGTAGGACATCTCACTCTCGCAGGAAACAAGCCCAATCTGGTCTGCATTTTGGAACGGTTTGCTACAAACAACATGAAAGCCACCATGTGTCTATTGATATGTTTTTTATGTTGTAAACACACACCATCCAATGCACTTGTGATTTTTTGCAATCATTGTAAACTGCTTTTTAATACTGTTTTTCCAAAGGAAAGTAACAAAGAACCTAAACATCGGATATCATAAAAAAAGCTCAGATTTAAGTGGTTTGCTTTGTTTGTTTCAGTGCTTTTTTCCAATGAGATAAAGTAGTATCCCATAAAGATCTTTGAACAACAACCCTACAGTTTCAACTCTGCATGGTAATATAATTTGCGGTATTTTTGTGAGAAGGAGTCAGAAGGAATGTGTTAGACAGGGGAAAGAAGTGTGACTTTTTAATGAGAAGAGAGAACAGAGGAGACATAAGAAAAAGGCAGTGTGTGGGTGAGAAGAGGGCCCGTCCTCCCACTGTCCCATTACAAGCAGTAATAACACAGCAGCGAGTCTGTGGGACCGTCCTCCCAGAGACGACATCAAAGCTCTACAATCATCCAGGTGTTCGCAGAATGCCCCTGCAGTCATGTCTCTGCAGCCCCTCTTTATTGGTCTTTAATGAGAGTGTTTTTGACAGCTTGCGTATAAACCCCCTTGCACGCAGTTTTCTTGCTAGGGCATTCGCTCCAGCTGGGCCAGGATGCTGATGCCTCTGTTTACTCGTCACACAATGGTCATGTGACAAAGAAAGCTCATCACCTGAGATCCAGTGAGGCATTTTATTACTGACCGATTACACAAAATGAAAAATATAATCAATTTAGGTGTTTTTTGTTTGTTTGCTTGTTTGAAACTGCTTCTTGTGAGCTATTTTTGCTTCTCTTTTTTGGGCAATGTAAAGGTCAGGTTTCTTAAATCAGAGGTTCCTGTTACAGCATTCTTCTTTTTACTTGATTCAATTTTTTGCAAAGGTAACCACAAGTTAAGCGCACTATGATGGGGGGAAAAATTTTGATTAGTGTCCAGCGTTTGTAAGTAGACTGCCTTTTCTCATGTCAGATCTGCCACATTTTAGGCATTGTAATCTCTTGCATTCCTCGCCTGCTGTTACAGAAGCCAATCGAATGAAAAGAACAAAGGGTGTCAAGCTAATTAAACGCTCTATCATTACAGCTCAGAGCTAAAACAGCAGTCAGGGCCACGGGAAAGGTTACTAGGCTTCCTGCAGATTTGGCAATTGAAAAGTTACTGTTTAACTAAAAGTGTAAAATTAGGAGTAAAGACCTTAAGGCTAATGATCTTTTACTTGTATTTTTGCCCTCACTTAAGCCCCAACTTGCTAACCCACCAACACTTTTAGACAAGAAAGAATTCAGTCAGTCGGTCATCTTCTACCGCTACTTCCATAGAGGGTCACGGGGAAGCTGGTGCCTATCTTCAGCAGCCATATAGGCGGGAGGCGGGGTACACCCTGGACAGACTGCCAATCCATCCCAGACTTTCTTGAAAGAATTCAAGAAAGTAAAATTTAATTAGTTGCCAATTCGATTACCAGATTTTAACAACATTGTGCGGTCAGCTCTAATTCTCCTGAAGGTGCAGATATATTGGCCCTTTAATCTCCAAATATCTTCCACACATAAAAGGTCGAACCTCCAGGTTGGAGAGCACACACCAGCCGTGGTAGGGACAAATGAATTGAGCAAATAAGCAGCTCTTGACACCATATAAATGTTTTGACACAGAAAAATATACTGAGAAAACATATAGCTGAGGGGTTTTTTACTTTTACTAGTGTCATCTGCTTAACCTGAAACAGTAGTTAACAGCTATTTAGCGCTTAAGACACCCAGCTGAAGGTGTGTTAATAAATTAATTCTTCATTAGTTAAGAGACTGTTTAAGAGAACCACTGAGAATAAGTTTAAGTATATCTCTTTATGTTTATCAGTGAGCAGACTTCCTAAAACACAAATCCAATTCAGAAACAGTGTTTATCTGCCCCGCAGAGGTAAGGTAAATGTTTGACATGTATCAGCTGTGGTTCTTCAGAAGATGGGACAGTTTTGAAACCGAAGCTATTTCTGTAAGAAGGGGCTTTGCTCAGCTCTGCATTATAAACATGACATGGAGGGCTGCACTGCGCGCAGGAAACTATAACGGTGGTTTGTATGCAGCACAAGTTCTCGCTGCAAAGTTTTTCTTTTTGGTAAAAGCAAACTGCTAAACTTTGTGCTGTATCCATAACTACAAGAATTTACTCACCCTATATTTTTTCTCACTTTATGTTACAAGAACAAACAAAAATGTATTAACTGGGATTTTCTATTAAAGAAAAAAACTGAAATTATTGCACTAAAATGCAAAGAAAAGGTTACATGGGTTGCAAATGTTCTCATATTTCTATTAGGCCATCTTTACTCTTATACCGTTTACCTCTTATACCGATTCAACACAATAATGTGTAAATTGCCTTCAGAAGTCATCTTACTAGCAAACAGAGTCCCTCCGTGGGTTTTTAATCTCAGCATTAGAGTAGCTGTTGTTCTGCGAAGGCCTCAGAGGTTTGCTAAACAACATTAGTGAACAACAGCATCACGAAGAACCGAGGAACACAGCAGGCTGGTAGGAGATAAAGTTGTGGAGAAGTTTAAACCGGGTTAGGTTCTAAAACAATATCTCAGGCTCTGAACATTTCACAGAGCAATGTTCAATCCATCATCCAAAAATAAAAAGAGTGTGGCACAGCTGGAAACCTGCCAAGACACGGCCATCCATCTACACTTCCAGGTCGGACAACAAGAGCATTAATCAGAGAAGCAGCCAAAAGGACCATTGTAACTTTGAAGGAGATGCAGAAATCAGGTGCTCAGGTGTATGATCTGTTGACAGTACAACTCTCCACAAATCTGGCCTTTATGGAAGAAGGAGAAAGCTGTTGCTTTAAGCCATAAGAAGTCTCATTTAACGTTTACTGCAAACCTTGTAGGAGACCCAGCAAACATGTGAAAGATGAGACCAGAATTTAACCATTTGGGTCTCGAAGCAAAAACTATGTGGTGGCAGGATTATGCTGTAGGATTGCTTTTCCTCAGCAGGTACAATTAGTTTGATTAGACCTGAAAGGAATATGAATAGATCTAACTGCAGGAAGAATACTGAGATAAAGTCTGATAGAGGCCACAAAAGACATGATAGTGGGTCAGAGGATCCCCTTCCGGAAGGACACAAACATACAACCAGAGCTACAACAGAATGGTTCAGATCAAAGCAGATTTCATGTTTGCAGAAGCTTTAGTGGTTTTAAAAGCATGACATTTTTAAAGGTTTTAAGGATGCAATGACTTCTGCAAGGCACTGAATGTTTAAAAGTCTGCAAAAAGATGCCTTTGTTTCATTTAAGGCAGGAACTAATTCAACCATGAAATATTTTATCTTTTTTGTATTGCAAGTAGCTTAATGCAACAATAGCCCGAATATAAGAAGACAACTTTAAGGGGAAATCAAATTTTATTCATCATTTTTGAAGGAGCCAAAGAAAAGAAAAGTCCTTTTATGTGTATGAGCTACCTGTCAGGGTGCTCCTTGACCACCTGGTGGACTTTGAGCAGGAAGGTTTCGTTGCGAAACACTTGGCTCACGCACTCCTTGTAAAGGCGAAACTCTGCTGCCGTGATGGCTTCGCCCTCTGGGATCTGCGAAAGGTTGAACTTAAACTCCTTGTGGTGACGCCGGTGCGGGGAGAGCTCCCGGTCATACTCCACTGTGGGAACAGAAACACAGAAATGCAGAAAAAAGTTTTTAAAAAATTTTAAAATGAATCACGCTCATCATCACATCTCTCTAAGTAGCTTTACTCACAGTCCAGACTTATGAGTCTACAAATAAGACCAAAGTATATATTTACAAGCAGGGATTTCCGTTTAAATATACAGTAGAGAATGCTGAGCGGATATCCTTTTCGCAGACACTGCTCTGAGGCCGACCGCGGAAGTCTTTCATGCATGTAAAACATGTGATTTATACATGAACTCTAATAGGTTTTGAGGCTTTCACTGCCCCAAAATAAATCCTCGTTATCATCGGTTTGAGCATGTGCCTGCGACTTTTCTCAGCGCCAGTAAACCTAGAGACATTCTGCAACCACTTCTGACAATGTGAAAGGAAAAACCCTCCCTCCTGTGTTTTTAAGAGCAATATAGACCATAATGATAATGCGCTCCAAGAGCAGTTGGTTCTTTTCACAGTCGGATGCCTTGATCCCACTGTAGACTGTAAAGTTTACACAGAGAGAAGGAAATTGGTAAAAAAAAAGATATGTTGTATACATTTCTTGTTTGCTGGAAGGCTTGAAAATGTTAAGCCTTCATACAGTTATTCCCTGAGAACCTAAAACCCACATTAGACTGCTTTGACTAAAGAGTTTCTCATCCTGCCTGAGACACAAACACACTATCATCATCTCTAATCCAGCTTCCAATCAGTGCAGAGACATTCAGTAATCTGTGGTTTCACCACAACCGACTTTAACTGCAGACTCACTGAGAACCATTCCAGCAACTCAGCTTTTCACCCAGTAAAACTGGTTTTGAACAGTTTTGACGATTTCACCCAGGGTCACCGCCTTTCGGGACACAGTTATGTCACCCTTATTTGGTGAGACTGTGTGAAGAAACTACACCACACTGAAGATGGTGTAACCGAGAAACTGAAAACAGTGGGAAACTACTTATTTGGTTCTGTTCGAGACCAACATCATCTGTTTACCAGGAGCCATAAAGCATCCTAATTAGATATGGTGAAGTTCATTTCTTCAATGGAGGTTTATGTGGTAGATTCTGTTAGCCAGACTGAGCAAACTACCCCAGCTGAAAGCAATACTTAACGTTAAAGTGCCTTGCAAAAGTATTTAAGCTGTTGGAGCTCTTTCACATTTTCACAAATTTCAATGTTTTTTATTGGGATTTAATTTGTAAAACAAAAAAAAAAAGTTGCACATACTGTAACTGTAGTAGAAAAAATTAGAAAAAAGGGCAAAAATCACTGATGGTAAAGCTGGTAAAGGGGTACTTGTATCTACAATTGTAGCGAAGGTTGGTTCTATAAAGGATTGGCTCAGGAGGGGGTAAATACAAATGCATTTAACAGTTACACATTACATTGTGTTGCTATCATAAAAAATTATAGTAAAAACATTAGGTTTATGGTTGTAACATGAAAATATGGAAAAGTTCTCATATACAAACAGGGCACCATCAGAGTCAGACAGACATCTGACTTGATAATATGCTCACGGTTTTACAACACTTAGGACAATTTTACAACTGAAACCTCAGTAAGAACATTTTAATTTGTACTTTAGCCAAACTTTTGAATTTTCTGGTAATTTAATGATGTAGAGACCCACCCTACATGGACCAGTGGCATGTTCTGTTCCCAGAACGTGTCACACCAGATAAAACTGTGTTAATGTGAGAACACTGGAACCAGTCAGACATTCATAGAAGTGCCAACCCCGCCTTGGACCCACACCCAGGAAGGTCAAAGCTCCCTGTCTCCCCAGGCATTTACAGCTCTCATGAACTCGAGCAAAGAACCGGAGACGTGTCATTCAAACCTTTCATGCATAATGCATTTCTGCATTGCTAATAACTTGGTCAAAACAAATTTTCATCACCGAAACATCTCAGTTTACGCCTGAGCAACGTCTGCCTCTCTCTGTGCTGCAAACACTTTCCGCTGGAGCGCAGGAAACCACCCTTTGAGAATGCGATGTTATTCCCATCATCATCACTGAGACTTCTATCAGATGTGACAGTGATCGTTTCATCATCTTACTCCAAAAGCTGCCCACACACACACACGTCACAGTGACTGTGTGTGATAACAGCTCAGCTCTTGTGTTGACGGGTAGATAGATCCACAAACCCTGTGTGTGGAGGCCTCAATCAGAGGTCATGCTACGCTAAATGACTTTACAAGACTCACGGTGCACCCCTGGGCTTGAATACAAACAGATTGAAATTTTATACTCCCCCATTTAACATTCTAGTGACTTTCTGCCCAGACAGCTTTGATAAGCGATGGTCTTGTGAAAAGAGTTTTTTATCTCATTTAAATATAACTTAAATGTTGGAAGTACTTATTATTCTAGGTGTGAGGCTCATCTTGGTAAACAAAGCAGAAACATCTTTGTTTGAAATTCATTTCTATTGATGTCTAACCGCGTATGATAGGCAAGAGCTGGTTTCATGACTCCCTCAGAAAGCACCGCAATGATTGCAGTTTTTGTGGCTGTGTGGAGTGTACAGTAATGCAACAGCCCCCGTCCCCGTTTATTAGTGCACACTGCTGGTCAGCTGGCTGACAGAAAGCAATTACCTCTTTTCATCTTTTAAAAGAAGGGCAAATTTGGATGATTGGAAATATTTCTGGTTGCAAAAGTCACAGACAGTCAAGAGCTGGAAACTAAAAGAGGACCATCTCTCATTTTTGATAAGTTTACAGTTTTAAAGCTAAAGCTGACAGGCTAAAAGAGAGATATCTATTAAGTGGCCAACTGCAGGCTCAGTAATTGAGCTTAAAGTCAGACTAATCAATAGGGAAGTGACGAGATTCAGTTATTTACCTATTAAACATCACTATATTTGTCGTTGATGTAAAGTTTCCCCCTCATGTCTTGGCGGATTTCTTTTTATCTTTGTTCCAGGATGTCACACAAAGAATCAATATGTTTGAGGTGTTGCCTTAAAATACCTCCCGTAACATCATCATTTCTAAATAACTGTTTTTTTTTATTATTATGGCATTTAGTAGAAGAAGTAGAAGTAAAAATAATTACCAATTCTAAAGGACCAAAAACAGGAAAAACCTAAAATAATTTGTCAGGCAGTTGTGTCTCTTTTTATGCAGTGTATGTTATTATCTGGTTCCAGCTGGAGTTGGGAAGCTCCTCTGTAGAAACTGTGAAAAAAGGACCTGCATGAAGGCAACTGGATAACAAACGGCAGCGTATTGCATAACTGAACCTTCAATCAGTGACACAAAGGAGAAGCTACGAGAGCCAGTCAGTGAAAAGCAAATATTTGGACTTTGGTACAAAATACCGGCTCAGACAGATGTTTTTCATGACTGGCAAATCCTAGGAATTAATTTACCTCACAAAGGCAATTATGAGTCAAACAAGATGAAATTATGATCTTCTAATGAAGATGTCATGACAGTTTCCTGAACACTTCAACAAATTTTCTGGTAAGTGCCAAAAAAAAAAAAACCTTATCCCGAAGGAAAAACTGTTATCCCTAGGATGAAAAATGTGTACGCAGATTTCATTAGGCATTAATGAAATTCACAGGACACGTTCCTCTTAACAATTATTTTCCACCAAATCTGAACGAAGCCTCCAGGCACTCTGAGCTCACTAAACAACTCACCGTCAATCAATCATTTTTGTTAATTTCAGAAAAGGGAGTCGTTTTGAGCAGACAAACAATTAAAACTATGAAATACAGACACAGACTGAGTCTCCCATCTCACATTATGGTGGGTTTTTATCACAGCAGTCTTGTGCGAAGCAGCCTGGGAGCCGCAGCGTTCCTGGATAAGTGGCATTCCAGCTGCTCCTCCGCCTTCTCAGCTTGAATTTCGATTAAAATCCACCGAGGGTTCGCATTTAAAATCAAAAGGAAGTCTTCACACGGTGCGTGCAGGGAGCGTAACCTCTGTGCTAATCCACCGTGACGTGAGCTTTGAGACAGGAAAACAGAAAAGGGAGAAAGAATCTAGGTTCTAGGATGATCCAGCGAGGAGTTCACAGAAATAAACCAAATCCATAACAATCCCGTTCGTAAAAATCCAACAATTAGAGTTTAATGAAACATTTACATTTTTTTTGCCTTTAATTCATTGGCACAACGTGGCAGCCATATCAACCATGAAACCTGACGGGAATTTTTATGATTCACCTCAGCTTGGTGAGTGATACAAGAAACAGCACAACATACGGGAAGGAAAACAAAGTAAAAGTGAGTAAGAAAAGGAAAGCAGATTAAGATGCCTGCTTGATGAAGAGAAAAAGAGTACAAAACATGCAAGGTTTCGGGAAAGAGAAGGCTTCAAACTTGTGACAGAAGAGAAGACTAAAGGGGACAAACCAGGAGGAAGAAGAAGGAGAGGAAAGAGTCAGCCTGGGCTGGAGTAGAAAAGAGGAGCACAAGAGACAGTTGCTGACAGGAAGAGGGTGAGTTGGAGGATTTGCAGATTCCCTTGACAATTTTGACAGTAGCTGTTCTCTCATTTCCACCTGCGCAACATCTGGCTCTGCCGTCTGCTCTGCTGCTGATGTAGGTATCATGACTACCCACACACACACACACACACACACACACACACACACACACACACACACACACACACACACAAAGCAAGACAAACGGAGAGTCTAAGTACTCTTTGCTTCCTTTTGTTTTCATATGGCTCCTATTATCAACCTAAATGTAAAGACTTATTATTTGAGGATATCAGTAGTCTAAAAGGTGATTAGGTGACATTGTAAACCGATTTTGTTTTTGATAAAGAATCACATTAAATGTTTGGGAGAAATTCTGCTTATCCTTAAATATCATTTTTATTCAAATCAGCAGCCACTGACTTATTTATTTAACATTTATTTACCCAAAAAGCCACATGAAACATTTGTGATTATTATAAAAAATACATACACAAAAAACACAAGTCAGTCAACATAACACAGGAGCATGGTCCAGTGTTGCAGTTGCAATCTTCACAACTCTTTAGAAGAGCTTTAAACTCTTTTAGAGAGTCAAAAGCATTAAAGTTTTAGTGAAGTTTGAAGATTATTAAGCCAAATAAAAGCCAAATCTGAACCCTGGCTGAATGAAACCATCCGTGTTACCAGAAGAGAGCATAGGAGAGCCAAACATAAAAGAAGAAGGATAAACTTCAGGTGTCATATCAAAGACAAAAATAGTACTGGAGTTCGTATCAGAAAAAAAACTGTTTAAAATACTAAGAGGAAACACTTTTCTGCTATTACTTAGGCAAATTGTTGTAAAAATCATGTTTTACTTGAAACTTTTGAGTTGGTCCTTCACAGCCTCTGTCGATTCCTTTGTGAAAAATCCCTACACTTTTTCATTGATAAAGTAACACCCCAGAAAACTCTCCCATTCTGCTCGCAACCTTTCTATCCCTGTCCTCTTCTCTGCTGTCTTTAATAAGTTTGAGCCACTTTGCTTTCCTTACAGGAGATTGTTGCTTACCTGAAGCTCTCAGGTTCTCCATATGATGCTCTCCCTCCTTGATTTTTAAAGAGGTGATCCTCACTATAACAACATTTGTACATTCAGTTTTTAATAGTAGTTAGTCCTCTGGTGTAATACAAGTAAATCTTAAATGAGCAGTGATTAAGCCACTGCTTAAGAAACCTGCTCTTGATCCTAATATTCTTGAAAATTAAAGGCCTATATCCAAACTGCTCCAAACCTATTTGGAGCGAATGTTCTCTGTCAAACTCTGATTTTGTTTCTTCTGCTGCTTTTCTTCAATGTGGGGTCCCACAAGGCTCAGTTTTACCCCCCCCCCCCCCCCCTTCCTTGCTCTCGACATTTGCTACCTCTTGGCTCTATTTTCAGGAAACATGGGGTTTTGTTTCCCCTGCTATGCATATGACTCCCAGATTTATCTCCTTCTTAAAAAGTCAAATGGTTCTCAGTAGACTCATTGTTCAAATTTCTTGATGACATAAAGGCCTGGATGGCTTTGAACGTTTAACATTTTAGGGTTAGTAATACGCCAATTAGGTTATCTGCAGGGTGTTCAAAATGCTGCAGCAGGTCAAGAATGTCTGAGCACATTACCCCCCATTTTACCTTCACTTCACTGGCTACATGTACATTTCATGATCCGTTTTAAAGGCCTGTCGCTCCCCACCTCTCAGCCATATTGTATACCTGCAAACACCCTTAGGTGTTTGCAGGTATACAATATGGCTGAGAGCGAAATATACAAAGCAGAGAGCGAAAGACTAGGTAACAGGAAGGCTGTATGAAGTACACCACATTTGCTCTGTTTTTATCCTTTTGCGCTTGTTGGCAGGATTCTGAAAAGCTCAGTTAAGTTCAAGATCTACATTTCCTAGCAAATAATAGTGGCGTCCCCAAGAAGTTTCACACAGAATTCAAAGCATTTTTTTATTCTGCTTTATTACTGCTTGCTGCTCTAACTGTGCTAATCACTCAAATAAGATGCAAAAAAACAACTTAAAATGTTAACTCCAAGATCATTTCATGTTTGTTTGAAAAAATTATTAAATCCTTGTTTAACAGCAATTGGTCTCTCACACACAACGTGATTCCCCAATATAAATGTTTATTGACCAAATAAAACAGGATGGCAAAAACTGTTATTTTAAATGCTGTTTCCTATATGCCCCTATGTTATAGTATAGAAAGCAGAACAGTCTAAAATCGAGCAGGACAGAAGTAAATAAATTGCTTGAATTTATTTTTATAAACCACACCTTGTAAAAATATAAGTAAAGGTATCCAATGAAAATCTACTGCAGTGATGAAAAGAAGAAAAAAGTTATCTGGCTGAAATCTATGAGTTGAATGTGGAAAGTAGCAAATAGGCGCAATTAAAAAATAACAATGTGGAAAATAAGATTGAAACAGAAAAAAACAATCTGGGGAAAAACACTGGGCAGACCTCACTCTGGTTTGTGGTCAGTCTGTTTCTAATGGTGCTCAGCCAATTCCTCTGAACTGAATAAAAACCACCCCCTGTGTTATGATACAGGACAAAACAATGTGATGCAACAGAATAGAATTTACACTATAAAGAGCAAAAATTAAAAACATACATAATGTGATTTGCTGGAACTCACACAAATAGTCTTTTCATCACTCTCATGATTCCACACAGACACCCTACAAATCCGGAGCCAAAAACCTTCAGACACACTATAAAAACAGTACAGCTGCACTTATTGGGATCCATAGTAAAAATGCCTTAAAATAAATTCAACTTTTACTGCAGTAGCATACCCACCAATTGAACATTTAAAAGAAATTACAGCCTGGGAGCGATCCCATTCAAAAAGCCTATTCTATCCTAACATTACAAACGTAAACATTTGTAGTTTGCTAACCTCTAATGGGTTTTATCTGGAACCATGTGATTTGATCGTATGAGACTAAGCTTGAATTTAAGCTCTAGGTAGGTCTGCCATGAAACAAGGGATTATTATATTCACCCATTGCCCACTGATAAATATCGTGGAGGATCCATGATGCTGTGGGCCTGTATCTCTTCCAAAGGCGGTTAGAGGGGAACTCCTTGAAATACCAGGAGATTTAAATGAACATTTGGTGGATTCAACTAATAGCTGAAAATAGGTTGTCATCTGGTCGTTCAGCAGGATAAGGGTCAAAAATATATGGCTATACAAAACATTAGTTCAGAATGTTCAGTTCCAGAATCTCCCACAAAATGACTAATTTAATCCCAGGTTTTGTGTCACACTAAGTACTATAAGGAGGAACATTGATTGATGCTTGCAGCATAGATTCAAATTGAAATAATCTACAATAATTCTAATAATAATAAATTATCTCTGCCCTATCAGACAATACAGACAGCAACTAGTTCCTACTAACTATAGTTTATATTGCAATCGTTATTGCATTATCAATTATATTAGCAATGCAATATCCCAATCGCAACAGACTGCTTGGATGAAATATTTTCTGGGATATCACATTTGAAATTTCAAATTATGAACAGCAATGTTACCCTAGATGTAGATTCTTAGTAGCCAAGATACAAGGAGTGATGGGGACAAATGATGAAGGAAAACAGTTAGAAATATTTGGGTTCATCCTAATAACTATCGCAGTATTCAACAAGAGTATCACAATAACATGTTTTACTGATACTATGCAGGCCTGATATTAACATTGCAATTAACAGTTGCATAGCAGAGAGATACTGAATCCTAGAGTTGCACTGGTTTTTATTTGACTTGCACAGCTACAGAAAAACACAACTCTCTGTTTCACTGCAAGAATCAAGATATGAGTAGATTTCCAAATAAATTTCTTAGTGATTTAGAAATCTATTAACCTCAAAGCTATAAACTATGTTGCAGTGACTAGGTTTTTCTCTATCATGATAGATTTAGGTAGTTGAAAGGTGTAATCTGAAATTGAAGAGAGCTTTTATTACATCTGTCAGTCTTTGTTTTAGGTACCACATTAAATTAATTCAAACTGTGTGTTTTCTTTCTCCTACTGCAGCAGACATGAGAGAATGGCTAACTCATTTCATGTCAGATTCTGAGCCACACTAAGTATGAATAAGAAGAGACAGCTTTTTGCCACAAGTCATTTTTACAGGCAAATTGTAGAATTGTTAAATATCCTTTCATACCTTGAGGTGCCTAAAGCTAGTCAGTGGTCACAGCAAGACAATGGGTTTCACTGCCTCTGAATATAAGCTTTCATTTTAAAGGAAAGCCTATCCCATAATGCATATGTGTGCCCTAGTCTTCATCCAACATAAGAAAAGATCCTAACATCTAGTTTAGTGTAATATATTTAAAAAAGATAAAAAAAATTAAGAAAAGTACGGTTTTACAATAATATTGCTCTGATCTACTGTTCTGATCCAACCTTAATGGAATTTAATGTGATAACCCAACACCAAGTACAGCGTAATTGTGAAGCAAAAGAAAAGGATACATGGCTGTTGAAATCTCTTACAAATAATTTTAAAAGTTTGGCCAGCATTTGCTTTCATTCCGCCCCATTAATCAATTTTTGTACAACTTGGACCCTAGAATCTTTGCCCAGAGTTCAATAAATTTTCAATTCTAGCCACAGATTCTTAATTGGATTAAGGTCTGGACTTTGACTGGGCCACTCTAACCCAATGTTTTGATCCAAGGCATCCCATTGTAGTTTTTGTTGCATTGTAGGGAATGCAACAAGTGTTGCAGCCGCCGGTGGGAGTGCTCTATCAACCTACCTACCAACTCCATCTTTTCTGTTTCCTCTGAAGAAAAGCATTCTCACAGCACCACCACCTCTGTGTTTCAGCAGGGGTTGAGGGTGGGGGCTTATGTGTTCAGAGCGACGGGCAGCGCTAGTTTTCTGCCACACATAGTGTTTTGCTTTTCTCATCTTACCAGAGCAGCCTCTTCCATGTTTGCTGTATCCCCTGCATGTCTTGTGCAGAACAAACCATAGGCTTCCTTAATCTCCCATAAATACCAGATTTGTGGGTTCCATTGCTAATCCTGTCCTGTCTACAGATTTCCTCACCTGAACTGTAAAACCTACAGTTTGCATAGACTCCTTGGCTGCTTCTCTGATTGATGTGCTCCTTGTCTACTAAACCTCTAAGACACAGATCAGCTGTATTTATACTGAGGTTATATCGTACACATGTGAACTCTACTTACTAATAAGGTGATTTCTGAATGCAATAGGTTGCACTGCTTTTTTGGAAGTATCAAGGTAAAGGGGTTTTGAATTCATCATGATACAAAATATTTAGTATAATTTTAATGCTCTTTAAAGTGAATTATCCATTTTCTGCTAAGGATAAAACTTAGTGGAATACAAATGTTCCCCTGCTTTTGTTGAGAATATTTCAATGCATGTGAGACCTTGAAGGAATACACTGGCTCCAGTGATATTCTTGTCATGTTTTAATGGCCTGTTCTCTAAAAAGGTAAACAAACTATTTGAAAAGAAATTGAAGAGTCTATTATTCATTTCGATGATGGCTAAAATAAAGTACTTTATGATTCCTGTGTGCAGGTGAGAGCTGAGTCAGCAGTGGTAAGGAGAAGAGAGACTGATGAGAATGATCGAATGACCGGTCACAGGCCAAAACAAGAAGGTTTCTGATTGCTTATAATTTGGTTTTGAATACAAAAGAGAGAAACTACTGAACACCTGTGGTAAGATGACAACAGCCTTGAGGCCAGGTCCAACAAATGCTGTGCAGTGACTTTCCACCCACAGAGCTGTGGAGCAGGACATTTAGATCCACAGGTCAAGCGACCCAGTCAGTTTGATTGAAAGATGACTCAACAAGACCCCAGACAAAGAGTGAGGTGACTAATCATTTTACCTCACGCTGTTTTCAGGCATCAGAACTTGTTGTACCTCGAATGCCTTCCTCGGGTGAATTCTTCGTTTCTTTTCCAAGCTTTCACTAATTTTAAATCAAGTATTTAAAAATGTATGCACCTGAACTGAGTTTACTGTTCTAGAGAAAATGACACCATTTGATACAATTCAATCAGCTAAAGAAAACCTGCACATTTATTTCCAAACCCTGTTAGTTTTTATGTTTGTTTGTTTATATTTTGTTAGTTAATTAATCATTATATTAGTGTGACTAATACGTTTAATTATACATGCTTTTAGTTACTGGATGCAGTATATTAAATTTCCCATTTAAGCATTAATGTTGTGATTCTTAGAGTAAATATATTTTCATAATATGTTGAGGTTTGCAATTAAGGCTCCCTAAAAAGACAATTAACCCGTCAGGCAAATAGAGTTTGATAGATTAGAGACTGATAAAAATAATATATGCCATTAATGAGATGGATATAATTTTTAATACTTGCTGACGCCATCCATGTATCATGTCTAAGCTTTAGGAAAACATTAACAATTAGATAAAGAGATAAGAGAATGTTTGCAAGGTACAGAAGATATAAATCGTTTCTATTAAAATCAGCATTTTACATTTTTCTCTTAGGCATAAAGTATTACAGTAACGGACAGTCTGAACTGAAACCAGATGAAGGACCCAAATGAGAACTTTCAAGAAGATTAAGTTTTGAAAAAAAAAAACCTTTTAATTACATTTTTGAACACCAAGAACCTGTCAGCACGCCTGAAGGCTTTGCAGATGGCTAACCCAATAAAAAAATGCAATGCATGTCCAAGGCATGAGAAGAATCCATCTGTGTTTATGCAATTACAGCCCATAATCTGTCTGGTTTTTCTCTCCAACTTCATGGTTTCCGAGGAGAGGTCAGATATGTTCATGTCCTCTATTCCTTGGTTATTTCTCCAAAGTCTCATCTAATTAATGGTTTGGCCCATCAGCCTGACTTACTCTGCAAACGTTTGAAAGCTGACACGTTCACAACTCTTCAGCAATCTCCACTATTATGAATAAAAAAGAAAATATCTAATTAACTGGATATCGTTGTGGTGTAAACATCAGTCTTTCTGAAGAGGCCAAAACCATATTTTATGTCTTAAACTCTTTGACCTTTGGCACGGATGTAGTTTGAGGCAGCTCTTGATCTTTTTTCAATCTGTTCACTGTGCTGCAGTGTTGCCACCATGCTTGGCTTCTTCCAGGAGCTGTCTCTACATTGTGAAGAGGAGCTCTTTGTACTCAGTCAGCCAGCAAGGCAGTTCCTGGGGTCGAGGAACGGGATAATGGGGCAGAGGTCTGCTGGGAATCGTCATAAGCTGTGAGGAACTTTATATATGTGTGTGCACCTTTGGAGACCCATCCTGTGCTCTGATCTTCTCTCCTGACCCTGGATCAAAGCAGACATGCTGCACACCACAGGACCTTGTAAGGGCCACTGACAAGGGCCCAATTTATGTCCATACTATGCAAGGGCACAAAATAGGGCTCATACTTGCAGGAATGATGCTTATACACACACAGCCACAGTCGGACAGATGAAAACGTCATAGTTGCATTGAAGCACAGGCAGAAAAATAAATTAAGAAGCAGGGTCTTACACTTACATTCTTACCACACATGTACAAGCAGTCTGAGCATTGAGAGCCAGACGGCAGCAGCATCCGTCCATGGCGAGGATATGAGGCAGTGAGTCCAGCCCATTACAGACTGTCAAGCCCCATTAGCAAACTGGGAAAAGGCAGCCAACAACTCTACACCGTGTGTCCAGCAGAAATCTGTAGAGTGGTATTAGCACGATTGTTGTTTACCACTTAGTTTAAGGAGCTCCTATCAGACAACTGATAGGTGTGTTTTTCACACTCAGTGGAGCAGACATAAATTAGAGTAACAAAAAGTTTACTACATTAAATAAACCTGTTTCTGTTCTATTACTGGTAGCGATATGTGAGGGAGCAAGAATACTGGAATAGGGTTCATAGCTGTTATATTTTTGTTGTGACCTTTGTAGAGTGAGGTTTTATGTAGAGAACCCCCAGCTGGAAAACACCCACTTTGCTATTTGAAAAACACTGATTGCTAACAGCTTTACCAAATAGATAATAGGTAATAGGTCTACTTTAAGACTGATCATACAATTCTACTTTACTCAGTAGAATTGTATGATCAGTGGAAACCCATGTGTTCTTGTCTGCATTGCTTCTATAAGTTTATCCATACATGCACATCTGGCCAGAGCTAAACAAGGTACGCAGCAATGGATTTAGGCTGCATTTTACTAGCAAATTGGAGCACAAATTAATATAAAGCTCCCTGAGATCCGACAAATTCATGCTCCACACAGACACATTCATTGATGGTCCTGGAAATCCAGCCTGCTGCTCATCCATTACCTCCCACAAGTTACTGTATATAATGATCTCACTGGACAGGCATACCCACGAACAATGGCCCCGTTTGAACCATATAATCACATTTTTCTACAGTCATCATCTTCCATATAATCCCTGAAAAACCAGTTGGATTTTTTTTAACAGCCTACCCAAAACCACAGCACATAATGTCAGGCCAATAACACAGACAAACACACATATATCTGCAGGCTCAGAGTGTTTGATTTTTGTTGCACTTTCCCAGTCCATCACCACTGTGCTGCATTCCATGCTGGATGATAAAATGAGGTTTGGATACACATCTATCTTTTGTCGTTTTGAGATTTTCAGCTACAGCTTAATGTGTGTAGGTTTGTGTGTGCGCCTAAGCTCGAGGGGAGGAGGATAATTCGCTGTAATTGCTCCTCTGCCGGGACTTTGCTAACAGATAGCTATCCGAGGTATGGCTGTTGGACAGCGTAGTATCAGTATTTTCCATCAACGCACTGACAGCTGAATAGTAGCACTCTCCAACCCAGCTCTCTGTTGAGTTTCCAGATGGCCTCCTTTTAGCTGGATGTGTCATACCTGTGTGTCAATAGGAGATTTGATCCCATCTCTTCAACCACCATTACACAGGATTAAGACGTGGACCCCCAAACTCAGACACTGCGGGCATTTAAGGAGTATAAGAAAGTCTGTTTTTCTGAGTAATCTGCTGTTCACAAGAGTGACGATCATATTACAGCAGAGACTCTGGGTAGACAAAAGGTGGTCCAAGCATTTAGCCATAAATGTTTGCAGCCCTTGATTGGCCAACATTAGGCCAGTGTGGTCCAGAAAAGTCTAGACATATCAAATATAGCAGGAGTTTTCATATTTATATCGTGAGGTCAGAACAAAAGGGTCAACAAATATGCGATTTGTTACATCATGATATAAATAGGGATTTAGGTTTTCTCTAAAAGGTTTCTTTTTTTTTAAGTTTTAATATAATAAAAAAGTTTAAAACAAGTTCACATAACCTATGGCTGAGCAAGGCAATGAAACCGGTGAAGCTGAAGGTGGATGCGCATCAGGAGTGCTGCAAAAAGGGTTGATGCTCCTGAAGAGAGTAGGTTCAAAATGGAAAGCTTGGCAAAGTACCTTGACTAGCTGCCTATTTTTAGTTTTACTTCAAAAGATGAATTGGGATGCCAACAGCAATTAGGTAATGCTTCAGAAGACATAATTTACATGTTTTGGTGGTTTAATATTGCACCCTACCCACAAACATGTAAGCTTTCAAAAAAAGATGGCATCACAAAACCAGAGAAGACTTCACGTTGCACTGATGCGCAGAACAAGGCATAAAATGGGTGTCGGACACCTGCCCATACGGCTTTTCCAAGCAGAGCCCCATAGGGCCCCATACTATCTGTGCCTGTTCTGCTCTCTAGAATACTAACAGATTAAGTCACTACATCCACGAGATAGGCACTACATCCCTTTGGGGCTCCTTGGCACAACAGTGGTGGGTTGACGTCAACCCTATAATGCCTTCTTGGTCCTTACACATTCAGAAAAGTGAAGTCTCAGTCCAGGGTTAAAATGTCTCGTGAAAGAGACTTAAACTTTTAACAGAAAGAAACTGGAACTGGTCTTGCCTCTTTCCAAAAAACATAGAACCACCATGTCCCATATGAATGTATACAACATAATGAAAGAAACCATCTAAATTGGTGTTACTTTAAAATATTTGTTTATATGCACATCTGGGTAAAAACGGTAAACTTAGATTCACTGAATTCAGATCCTGTTCAGTTTAAAGTTGCTCAAGGCATTTGTTGATCAGATAAGTGAAGTGAAATTATCACATTGTCACACTTGAGATAACTAGAAATAAGGAAACTCGGGAAGACTGAACAGCTGTTGACATGTGGGTTTTTGAATCAGAAGTAAAATAAAACCTTATAAACCCACTGGATCGGAAATATGGATTTGGAAAACCACATATTGAAACTGGACCTTTGAAACTTTGCTGCAACACACGGCTAAAGTTATGGTTGAGGAAATTCAGAAGGCTGACAAGAGAAATCTGTGTGTGAACGGCAGAAGAAACCATGGGAATTTATGCAGCCACATGTAAAATTTACATGCTTGTCTACAATCTTACCAAAGCATCTGCGTCTGTTTGAACATGAAGTCTAAATGGTCAGAGACAAACACTCATCAATATTAATGGCCAGTTGCGATTTTTTCTCCCTGAAGTCCCTGTAAAAACAATAGCTCGTTTTACTGGACACCAGTCTGGGCCAACGAGCTGTCGACAAAAGACGATGCAACATCTTTCTCACGTTTATGAGGAAATTCCATGAAATCAGGACAGAAATGAGCTGGAAAACAAACAGTGTCGATTTCCCACTTAAACTTTACGGGACACTAATAAAAATGTAATTGTACAACACTGCAGAGCAGCTGTTGTAACATCTTCTGGTCAGGATGATGGTGGTCCTGCAGTTCAGCTCAACTAATCTTCACATAAGATTTGGTCCTGTTAATAGAAGAGCCATATGCTCAATGATGCAAGGGCAGAACAAATAGGCAGGATGGTCAAAAATATAGCTCAAATACATACATTATCTACTTTTTTTGAACAAATGGATTCGAACTTTTTATAGCCCTCTTCAAACATAGGCTGAACAACAATAAACTGAACAAACTGGATTAATAACAAATGCAAACATAAGACTGGTGGGTGGGTGGGTGGATGGATGGATGGATGGATGGATGGATGGATGGATGGATGAACAAGCTGACGGGTGGATGGATGTGCAGAAGGATAGACAGATGGCAGATGACAGATGGGGAGAAAAGTTTGTCAGTTTGTCCATCTTCAGAAAGATGGACAAACTGATGAAACATGGATCAACATCCAAAGGATGGATTCATTACAAATGTAAGACACTAGGAATAATGTCTAGAAATGGAAATATTTTTCCACACCCAATTTTTTTTTACCATATTTATCCAGACCTGGGAAATATCAAATCAAGTTCCATACTTTTCTATACTTTTTTTAGACAATGCAGGAGCTCTGTCCACTCTAAGATGCACCCTTTAGAGTTAGTCAGCTGTCTGTGGAGGGGTGTTTGTGTGCTTCCATGACAGTCTCCTAAACAATATGATCAAACTACAAATCTGTCTGAGACTTCTACAGATAAAGAGACTTTCAGATGCTGTTTGTGCACAAAATGTAGTCTCCAGTTCAACCAATGTAGTTTGGGAATTCAGTGACTATGTCAAGAGGAGGTACGATCGCAGGTGGGAAAAACACAGATTTTGTTCCATTGCAACAAGGGTATCTCTATCTTTAATATTTGATTATGACTACCTAAAGCCTTTCAATGGCATTATGATGATAGGACTTCCTCAGGCCTTTCCCAGTGAATAGGTAGCAATCATTTATAGTGAACAGAGAGAGGGTTTTCCAGGTACCAGCCTGTGTTTAAATTTTTCCAGACTCAAGATATTTAGGCAAACGTAGAGACGATGCCTAAAAATGGCTTGTGGAAGACTCACACAGGTATGTATTCATGTCCCAGTTCTCTCTTAAACTGGGTTTACATATTTCGTATTTTCATATTGATTGATAGCTAGGCTGTTTGTACCCTGGTTGTCCATGCGTGCCCGTGATGTGTGTCTGAGGGAGCAGCAGGACAGGCTCCACAGAGGCCTGCTTTAGTTGTTACTGTCTGGTTATCGGCAGCAGGTGTGCGTGTGTGCGTGTTTGTGTGTGTGTCTATGAGTCGAAGATAGGCTGGTTTGGTCCTAGATTTAAAGGAGGAAGCCAGTGTCAGGGCTGAGAGATGAATCTCTCCTGAGGGATCGGATAAATAAGGAAAAAATATCTTTGAAAAGGGAAACACAGCTGTTTCCAAAAGAGAAGTCAAAATAAAAGTGCTGTAGCATTCCAGAGCCGCAAGGTAGAGGGCCGGCTCATTCTGTGAACACTTCTTCCTCCCCACACACTATTTCTATACTGTCTAACAGTACATCCCCCAATCTTCACCTCTGCATGTCTTTCACCTCCACCCTTTCTGTCTTAAAGACAGCTGGACCTCGGTGTGATTCCCTCTGGAAAGCCTGCGTCGACCACAACGCATTTCGGCGGCTTAGAGGCTGAGCATATGATCGACTGATAAATCACTGCGGCTGGCTCCATGCTACACCCCCCACCCCGGGGTGACTTAAATGTAAGGCCGACTGCTTGTTTTACATGTGGGCTCAGCTCCAAAAACAGCGAGGGTAACCAGATACCTGGATATTCAAAAAGCAGGTGGGTCTTGGGGAAATTCAGGAGAAAAATAATCAAAGTTTCTAATAATACTAGTCTGCAGTGTCTGAACGGCACTGATGAGATGAAAGAGTAGAAACCTGTGGAATTTGACATACCATACAATATTTCCAGAAAGCAAACAATGCACATCTGGACTGCCTTTTAAACTGACCTATACAGCTGCAGCATAATGGGGAGATTTTATATGAGCAGTTTCTGAAACCATCAGTTACAATGCCTTGCAAAGCATTCATACTCCTTGATCTTTTTGGCACCTTCCTTCAAGGTATTTTATGGGATTTTATGCAAGACAAACATAGCATAGTGCATGTACAGCCACCCCTCTTTACTCTGACAGCCTTAAATAAAATCTAGTGCAAACATTTGCATTCAAATGTACCTGCATAATAAATAGGGAAATTTACTCATAGTATACGTGCAGCTATTCTGTGAAGGCATCAGACATTTTTTCAAGATCATTAGTGAACAAACAGCCTCATGAATACTAAGCAGCAAAGCAGAAAGGTCAGGGATAACATTATAGAGAAGTTATAATTGATGACAGTGCATCTATTAATCATGCACTCTAGAAATCTGGCCTCTATGGAGGAGTGGCAAGAAGGAATCCATTAGAAGTCTAACTGGCAGTTTGCCGCAAGCCATGGAGGGGGCACAGCAAATGTAGAGGAATGTGCTCAGATGAAACCTTTCGGCCTACAAGTAAAATGAGCAAAAATGTGTATTGAAAAACTCACACTGTTAAAACCTCCCCTAAACACCATCTCCATAATGAAAGATGGAGGTGGCAGCATCATGCTCTGGGGTTGCTATTCTTCAGCAGGGGGAGGGAAGCTGATCGGAGTTGAAAAAAACCTTAGAGGCTGCAAAAGACTTGGGTTCACCTACCAGCACAACCCTAAAGGTACAGCAAAAACTATGATAAAATAGCTTGATCAAAGCATAGTCATTTACTAAAAATTAAATCCATTTGAGAACATGTGTTAGGACTATAAAATGTATGTTTACAGACACACTCAATCCAATCTGATTGAGAATAAGCTATTCTGCAAAGAACAACAGACATCAGTTTCAGTCTCTCAATGTGTAAATCTGGTAGATACATTGTCCAAAACTGCAGCTAGAATTCAAGTAAAAGATGTTTCTACTCAGGGTGCTAAATTCACTTGCTCCACATTGATGCAAAAGACTCTATCACATAACAGCATAGAGTGTGCATGACTGCAAGTGCAACTCTCAGCATGTTATACTCACTATACTGCACAAAACAGCAAATGAGAGACTTCCTCCTGGCGCAAGATTTATATTGGACCTTTGAACACTGCCTGATAACGTCTCTAGGAGACAGACTGCTCAGAGGTGTGGAGAGCGTCCGTACGGGAGGAAGGACTGGGCAGAGTTTCCCCTGTACATCCTCAGTGATAAGATCCTTTTATCCAAATAGGCTCGTGGCACTGGGAGTGGACACAGATATGTCAATGACTAGCCTCAGATCAGAGTTAGACCCCTAGACATGCAATGTAAGATAGGAGACTGTTTATTTTTGCAGGTTCTTCAGTTTACAGTTTGAATCTACGATTTTCCTATAGCCATCATTATGTTTTTCACAATACTAGTTGAAGGTCTTAGATCAGGGGGAGTCCACCCCCAGTTCTCAGGGCCTGGTTATGGGTTTTATATGTCCCCTTGCTCCAACACAGTTGATTTAAATGGCTGGATAACATTCGCAGCATGTAATCAAGTTCTGCAGAACCATGCTAATTACACATTAATTTGACTAAGGTTTGATGAATAAGAAAAACATGGAAAAATGCATGATACGGGCCCTTGAGAGCTGACTTTGGACACTACTGTCTAAGATTGTAACTGACACGAGATATGATCCTTTCCTTTCTACTCATACAGATCTTTGCACACTTTTTCACATTTTGTCATGTTATAACCACAACCTTTAATGTATTTATTTTTTTTTTTGTTATCCTTGCCCTATTTATCTGACTGTTCTCCTGACAGTATCAGACAGTATCAAATGTTTTGAGAGGATGTGTTCCTTAACAGCTTCCATCCAAAGGGGGAATTTTGCATCTTTGCTCAAGCTCAGTCAGATTGGACGGAGAGCATCTTTAAACATATGTTAGGACAGGTTTTCTTTCAAGAATGCTCTGTCTTTACCTCAGTTCATCTTACATCAACTCTGACCAGCCTCCTTGGCCCTGCAGAAGGAACCCCACAAGATGATGCTGCCGCCAACTTGTTTCTTTTAATCTATCGCACAAAATCCCACTAATATGTACTGAGGGTTGTTGTCATAATGTGACAAAATCTGGATAAGTTCAAGGGGTGTGCATACTTTTGCAAGGAATTTCAATTGACTTTTTTCTATTTATCATTACAATCTTTCTGTTATCCTTGCTCCATCCCACTGACTGTTTTCCTGTCAGTACAAGGCCTGTAAAGTCTGCCTGTGGGTCGGCCTAGGGCTCATAAATTTGTCAGCAGCTGCATTGCAGTGAAGGGCGGCTACTTGCTCTAGAGGGTCAGGAGCGTTTGTACTCGCATGAGGCCTTTTTCTCACTGAGGACACTCGCTTGTTGTTTCAGGCACGTCCTTTTCAGAAAGGCAGCCAGCTTGGGAACATCATGCAAGGCCGAAGGGTTCGCCTGTCTGTGTGTGATGAAGACTCCTTGAGAGAATAGTGTGGTCCAACAAACCTCTTTAATCTACTCAGCACAGACAAATATAAGTACTGCAACCCATTCTTGCATTTGTCTTCTAGTAAGGACTTGAATGAGTACGTAGCCACATTTATTCCCTAACCCCTGATCACGTTCATGTGGGGAAACTCCACCCTGACACGCTGTAAAATAACTGTTATTTTTCTACTTTATGCTTCCATCCCTACGGAGTTTTAATAGGCAAATCATTTTGCATTTTCAGGTAAACCAGCAAACTAAAATGTATCACCCTCATTTCTTTTTTTGTTTTCAATTAGTATTTGTCTAAATTTCTACATTTACTAAGGATGCACAGTTCATGTTATTGTATTTTTCTAATTTTTCACATAATATGTAACTAACTAAATTTAGCGCTAGATTTACAAGTTAGTATCCAGCAGTGTGTCGAGCTCTCCTATCGTGTATTTTATTGTAAATGGTAATTAAACAAAGAGAAAGAAGGATAACTGAAATTTCCTCGACTCCAGCAATCTATCCAAAAACACGTTGCTTAGATTCACTCATGTAACACCATTCACTACTTCATCTGGTATAATGTAGAAGTTTAGCTGTTTATCTTGATGCTTTAAACCTTTTAGAATTTGACAACATTTTGATAAGCATCTAGAGAGGCCCGCACCATCCTTTAACACATAATCCTGCAGCTGGGACCTCTTTGGTCTCTTGGGGGCTGCAGTTCTGGCAACCTTGATTAACATCAATAAATCAGACCTCCTCCATATCCCTACAGTCAAAATTTGGTTAAGACCAAGTAATTAAAAAAAAGATGATTTGTCGAATTTGCAGGCAAAATGTATCCAAAGATGATAAAACCGTGAATTGAAAAGATTGAATATACACAGAAGGAGCAAACTGAAAATGAATGATCGCCTCAAGGTTCAGCACTGACTAAAAGACATGAAAAGTTAAGTTTAGATATCAAATGTTAAAGGGAGCAATCAATCAAAATAAAAAGTAGAAAGATATTCACTGGTTGACTCGTTCTATTATATGTTTGACTGTCATGTCATGATAGAGCTACAGAACCTTGAAAAGTATTCATACCATATTCGTACCCCTATGATCCTGTGCTATGTTGTCCACAACAGCAGGCAAACCTCACAAAGAGTAGGGAAACCATGGCGCCCTCCTGGAGCCAGGCATGGGGCGGTGGGGGTTGGTGCCTGGTGTTTGAGCTTTGGCTCCCAGAGCTCAGCCAGATCAACCTGAAGACGCTACAGGAAGCCCCCTCTATGTGGGTCCACCACCTGCAGAGAGGAATGTTGGGATAAGGTGCCATGCAAGTTTGAATGGCAGGTGAGGGCGGGAGCCTAAGCTTGCTAATCTGGCTTTTAGGACATGGAACGTCACCGCACTGGTGGGTAGTGAGTCAAACCCAACTCCTGAAGAGGGACTGGGCAGGGGTGGGGATACTTACAAACCTCTGGCTGAGTGCCTTTTGGAGTTTTCTCAGGTGAGCTAGAGGGTCAACTCTTGAGACTTCAGGTTGCAAGAGGAACCGGGGCACACTTCTGTAGGGTGGAAGAGAGAAAGCTCTGACTGTTACAGAACAGCCTTGTTGGAGTCTCTGTTCAGTGTCCTGGAAAGGGTGCCATCTGGAGATGCAGTGTTGCTTCTGGGGGACTTCAATGCCAATGTGGGCAGTGACTGCGATACTGAGGGGTGTGTTTGGGAAAAACGGCCTCCGTGATTTGAAACCAAGCAGTGTTTTGCCACTGGACTTCCGTGAGAGATACGGATGTCCATAAGAAAACCATGTTTGAGAACAAAGTGGTTCATAAGTGTCCTTGAAGTTTTCTAAAACCATTCAGCGACTCAGAAAGCGGAAACAGGGCCCATCCAAATCTGTGTATGCTTTGGGAGAGAACTGCGGACTGTTAGGATCTTCTTAATCCAGTCACTATGTCCTCCGTGGAAGAGACAAATCCTGAAGACTTGGGAGAATGTGATTCCATTACCATGCCATAAGTCAGAGAGGTGGTTAAAAAGTCCCTGGTGGCAGGGGACCAGGTGTGGATGAGATTCGACCTGAGATTCTGAAAGCCCTGGACATTGTGGGGTTGTCATGGTTGACGTGCCTCTTTAATGTTGCATGGGGACCGCTGGAGAGGCAGGCTGGGGTAGTGACCCCAATTTCTTAGAAAAAGGACCAGAGAGTGTGTTCCAATTATAGTTGCATCACATTTGTCAGCCTCCCTAGAAAAGCTTACTCTGGGGTGGAGGAGGCTATGATTGCTACTTCAGATCCAGGAGGATCTTTTGTCCGGGCTGTGGAACAGTGGACTAGATCTTTACCGTCGCAGAGTTATTAAGTGGGTCATGGGAGTATGTTTGAACATGTCATGAAACACTGTCCAATCTATTAGCTGAAAAAGAAATAGTTTGATGCAAGGGGCAAACCTAAAAGACATGGCTTTTAGGTTTGCCGCTGTTCACCAGAGCCCTTCCGAGGGTTCTCTATGCTGCTCAGCCGACCTCCAGACCACCTGCTCCTTAGTCGCAGGCCTTCTAGACTCCTTCTCAGTCGCCAATGGCCGCAGTGACAGGCTGGGCAAGGAAAGTATTAAACAGAGAGACAGTCAAGAGGCCAACTGCACATCACCTTGAAACATGGTACTAGCAGCATCATGCTCTGGTTGAAAAGCTGGCCATAGTTGATGGGAAAATTAAGAGCTCTAAATGGAGGACAATCATGAAAGAGGCTGCAAAAGACTTGAAACTGGGGTGAAGGGGTCTCTTCCAGCAGAAAAATTACCCAAAACATTCAGCCAGTCCAGATCTGAATTTAACTGAGAATTTGTAGAAAACTTGAAAATTGCTGTTCACAGATACTCTTCATTCAACCTGGGAGAACTCTATGCAGTCTTCGAAGAAATCTTGTTATATTTCTGCACATGTGCAAACAAAAAGACATGCATGTACACATAAATGTGTTTATGTAACCCTTAGAACAAACACATAAACACCAACAAAATAAAGCTCATGCCCATTAAAGGTCACCAGAGACTTTAAATCATATCTGCTGTCAAGTTTCTCACCCTCAGAGCATTCTTTGAGTCCATCTGTTTTCCTTTCATTTCTTCTTCCCCATCTCCCTTTCCCTTTTTTCGTTGATCTGAGATAAATCCTTGCGGGCTTCCCTGCGGCTTCACAAAGGAATGTGACAGAAAGAATATCCAATGTGACATTTACGCCATTCCTGTCGGCCACGAGACGTACAGGGTTATTAGGATAATGGATGGAGTTAACTAGACACACAAGCACACTTGATGGAGTTCAGCAGGTCATCAGTTCACAACCTTTGTCCACTCTGAAATTCCAGAGACATACCAGCGGCGCTTATTAGAAAACAACACCTAATGTATCACACATCACAGCTGAGGATCATGTTAGGAAGGGAAAGGCAGAAAATAATGGAGACACAATCACAGTGAGTACTTTGCTTGTTTTGTTTCAGCTTAGAAACACAGAAACAAAATAAATTCATTTTTTCATTGCAAAAGGAATCCTCCTAATCTCCAAAAATAGCACAATACAGAGTCAAGACTGGTGGCAAATGCTCTGAACTGAGAAAAACACCGGCTAAGAACAGAGAGTGAAATGAAATTTCCAGGTGTGATGTATTACATTGTGTTGTGCATCATGCAAAAGAGCAGCATCGGCAGTACAAGCTGCATATGTCTTCTACGTATTGTGTTTGTGTCTTGATCATGAAGAACCCAAAACATAACAGCTCTGCAAACACTCCCACATACTTCACTCAGGATGTCAACATCAGTTTTCTTGTAGCAGAAACAGAGGGGGTTTTGTTCTCTGTTTACGTAAAACACACAATTTCAACACTCAATATCCTAACTTGTGTTTGTTTGCTTAGGTTAGGAAAAATGCACTTTGTATATAATGTCTCTGTTACCTGTTACAGATTTGGCTGTTAGGCCCAAAACTGTATATCTAAATCTGTCAAATAATCATTTAATCATAATGAGAAAAACTACAATCTGTAACAGAGTCTACCTTGAAAAAAAAGAAAAAGCAGAACAGTTTACACACAAAACAAAGTGCAACATTTCTTGCCTCCTTTTCTGTCTCCTAAATGCAAACATAAGAGATGTAAACAAAGACAACTCAAGTACAAACACTAATTCCTGCCTAATGATGTCTTCTGTGTGGGCTCCTCGAAGACGGTAAACATGACACAAAAGGCTGGCAGTTTAAAACCCTTTTAGGAGGAGTTAGCCAGGCTGGAGTTAAGACTTTCTCTCTTTGTCAAGCTACAAACCCCAGTGCATTTAATTTGGATTTTATGTGATAGTAGCACATAGGTCATGTATACATGGTGTTCAGATTGTTCAGCAGACAATTTTTGAAAATGTGGTGAGCATTTCTAAATAACCCCCATAATTTATATGCCAATTGATAAAATTAATCACCATTAATTGCTACCAAGTTGGACTGAATGTAAATGCAAGCCACACTTTTTAGATTTTTATTTAATGCAGAATTTTCCTTCCACTTCACAATTATGCACCATTTTCTGTTGATCTATAAGATAAAGGCCTTTTAAAACACATTTAAGTTTGCGAGGGTAACAAAACAGAATGTGAAAAAGTTCTAGGGGTATTAACACTCAGATGCCCATGCAGTGAAACAACCCAAACACTGCTACAATAGTAATTAAATGAGATGGAGTAAAAGAGGTATTAAGAGAAGCTAAAAACTTAAAGTTGAAAATAGAGCAAATTCCTGTGTGCCTGCAGCCAGAGGTGATAAATGGGAGCAGCAGCTCCTAATCAGATGTTCCTCCAAGGTTATCAGCCCTGCTCAGTGAATCGTCACCAGCAGGGAGTAAGCTGCACTTCACCTCCTTATCTGGTCACACTCCTCCATCCTACGTCACTATCGCTCTGGACTAGAACTGTACCCAATGAAGACGTGGGAATTGATGGGTGGAGAAGAGCCAGCAGAAAGAGAAGAACACGGCAAGTCGTGTAATCTCTGTACTCGGTCCCAATCTCAGCTGCCATCTTGTCAAGTTGGAGAGTTATGGCGTGAGAAGGAGCGATAGGATCGGGATGCGAGAGAGCAGAGGTGGAGGAAGGATGTGTGTACGTGGTGTGGTGTTACAGAGGAGGGCATCACAGGAATAACTGACTATAAAGTCAAATACAATCTTTTTTATCATCATTTTTACAACTTGGAGACCCTGTAATAAAAAAAAGTAACAGAAAGAGGTTGGACAACAGAGTCATAACGTAACTCTCCATCTTTTCTGAAAAACATACAGGCCGACTGGAAAAGACATAATCTGGTTAACCAGAGAACTTTCCTACATCAGTCCTGTTTGTTTCTGGAGCCAGCTTGTATGTTTTCGCCAGAGAGTCTGACAACCAGTACAATCCAAACATGAGGAATGGGAAGAGCTTTAAAACCCTGAAACTCAATAGGCCGAAATATTTGTATATCTTGGGCCATTCTTCAATATCTCAGCAAGTTCAAGTGAATTTGAAGCCGCAGTGAAATATCATCCACTGTAAACAGTTAAAAATAAACAGAGTTTTGTAGTTTGTTAATTTTACTTTTTCTTTCAGAAAAGCTTAGAGTGCCAAGTTTATGTGTCCATAAAGATCCTTCACCCTGCTGTAAAATATCCTGAATTCCTTCTGCTTGGAGCGTTCTCAGCGCTGAGGTGAAATGATGGGTGGTCCTCCCTCCTGCTCTCTGAGCATTTGCAGGAAGTGTTTTTTAAAATGATTTAGAGAAAATTTTCCAAAGTTACATTCTGTTTCAAACAATCGACTCTTTGGTCAAAGCCAGCTAATTATTTGATCATGCTGGGGCTTAGGGACACGTTTCGCTGCAAAGGAAGTGGCTTACCTGGGCTTAGACGCTGAGAAATGCAGCCAGGCATCACAAGACAAGCAAAAAAACAGTCTTCTAATAAGGGCACTTCGTTTCTGAATAAGCCCAGCGCTGCTGGGACGTGGCTAATCTCTCTTAAGCTTTCTGAGTTGTTTGCCTTATAAGTTTGGGAGGTAGGTAGGAAGAAAGCAGTTGTTGACTTAGGCCAGAGGACTAGTGACAGCTCAGCTATAGCCATTCAATGAGGTGTGCACAGAATGAAATGAGACAGAGAAAGGAGAAAATGAAGCTTGAAGTGAAGACAGAAAAGAGCACAAAAGTACAAAATCATTTCTGATGATTTGCTACAGACAAAAGACATGAAAGGTTACTTTCCAGGCAAGTCCAAAAGTAAGCAGGAGGCTGAGTGGAGGAACTTTAAACCATCTAAGCAGAGATGTAAAAACCTCTGGGTGCCCAGTTTTTTACTTATCATACAAAGCCAGGATACAATGTAGTGAAACAGTATATCCATTACTTCTATTCAAATCCAAACTGTACTTGGAATCTAAAAAGCATTTAGTTCAAATTATTATTTCCATTTACAGTATTTGAGATGCTCTCCTAAATGCATTCACTTCCTTCTTTTATATTAGAGCCAATTTACAACAAATGTCATTTCAATTTTCTTTACAAGACAAAAGCACAATTTATTTTTAATCCAACTCAGATCAAATTTAATTCCATTCAATGCAACTCTTTGCAACACAATACAATTACCATTTTGGACTAAATTACCATTTAGGGATGGAAGCTGTCTTCATGCTCTTTTATATACATCCAGATTTGACCATTGCCCTGGAAAAATCAAACGGGCAATAAAATTCATCAAGATTCTAAGCAGATATAAAAGATAAAGAGAAAAGAGGCAAAAATTGTTTTGAAAAGATAAATTTCCAGAAAACCTTTTTCTATTTTGTCACATTACAGCCAAACATTTATATGGATTTAAAGGAAATTTAGATAACAGAGAAACACAAAGTAGCCATATTGAAGTAGAAATAAAAGTATTCATGGTTTTTACATGTTTTCTTTCCAAAAAACAATGTACATTTGTACACTTTACTCTCCTAGCTCTAGATACACTCACCGGCCACTTTATTAGGTACACCTTGCTAGTACCGGGTTGGACCCCCTTTTGCCTTCAGAACTGCCTTAATCCTTCGTGGCATAGATTCAACAAGGTACTGGAAACATTCCTCAGAGAGTTTGGTCCATATTGACATGATAGCATCACACAGATGCTGCAGATTTGTCGGCTGCACATCCATGATGCGAATCTCCTGTTCCACCACATCCCAAAGGTGCTCTATTGGATTGAGATCTGGTGACTGTGGAGGCCATTTGAGTCCAGTGAACTCATTGTCATGTTTAAGAAACCAGTCTGAGATGATTCGCGCTTTATGACATGGCGCGTTATCCTGCTGGAAGTAACCATCAGAAGATGGGTACACTGTGGTCATAAAGGGATGGACATGGTCAGCAACAATACTCAGGTAGGCTGTGGCGTTGACACGATGCTCAATTGGTACTAAGGGGCCCAAAGTGTACCAAGAAAATATCCGCCACACCATTACACCACCACCACCAGCCTGAACCGTTGATACAAGGCAGGATGGATCCATGCTTTCATGTTGATGCCAAATTCTGACCCTACCATCCAAATGTTGCAGCAGAAATTGAGACTCATCAGACCAGGCAACGTTTTTCCAATCTTCTCTTGTCCAGTTTTGGTGAGCCTGTGCGAATTGTAGCCTCAGTTTCTTGTTCTTAGCTGACAGGAGTGGCACTCGGTGTGGTCTTCTGCTGCTGTAGCCCATCCACCTCAAGGTTCGACATGTTGTGCATACAGAGATGGTCTTCTATCAACTCGAACCAGTCTGGCCATTCTCCTCTGACCTCTGGCATTAACAAGGCATTTGCGCCCACAGAACTGCCGCTCACTGGATATTTTCTCTTTTTGGACCAGTCTCTGTAAACCCTAGAGATGGTAGTGCGTGAAAATCCCAGTAGATCAACAGTTTCTGAAATACTCAGACCAGCCCGTCTGGCACCAACAACCATGCCACGTTCAAAGTCACTTAAATCACCTTTCTTCCCCATTCTGATGCTCGGTTTGAACTGCAGCAGATCATCTTGACCATGTCTACATGTCTAAATGCATTGAGTTGCTGCCATGTGATTGGCTGATTAGAAATTATCGTTAACGAGCAGTTGGACAGGTGTACCTAATAAAGTGGCCGGTGAGTGTACATAAAACCAAGAAAAACTTGTGTCTTCAGACATCCCCTAACTAGAAAATTGAGTCCATCTCAGTATAAATCCAGATGTTCTGTGAAGGCCTCAGAGGTTTGTTAGAGAACAATGGAGACAAACAGCATGATGAAGACCGAGGAACACTGCAGACAAGCAGGGTTAGGTTATAAAACATGGGGCTAAATACAGATGCACACAACATTACTCAAAGTTATTTGTAAAAAAAATCTAAAGCCTTGCATCATTTACCAGCTTCTTTACAATTATGCACTACTTTGTTTCAGTCTGTTACATAAAATCCTAATAAAATACACCACATTGTGCTGTAATAAGAAGAAGTAGGAAAAGTTCAAGAAGTATGAATACTATGCATTGCACTGTAAACAATGACCTTTACAACCCATCAGCTGAGGAGGTGCAATGATGAAGCAAACTCCCTTCCAACAATTTATACAATGTCCTCCGAATCTCCGAGATCGAGTCACGGGTTCAACTGGTCCAGGAAGGAAACCTAGACATCCTTCTCCACCGTGACACTCTACAGAGCATTCTGGGATATTCCAGAGTGCTCCCAGGGAGCCCTTCAAGTGAGATCTGGGTCTTCTTTCATCACAGTTTGACGTACCCCAAAAACATCCACAGAAAGTGCCCCAGGTGGAGTTCAGACCAGATGCCCGAACCACTTCA
Source organism: Crenichthys baileyi (assembly GCA_036173005.1). Lineage (NCBI taxonomy): Eukaryota > Metazoa > Chordata > Actinopteri > Cyprinodontiformes > Goodeidae > Crenichthys > Crenichthys baileyi. Next base: position 373,641 of record JAHHUM010002912.1, read on the forward strand.
ACTAATTCCTTTTGATGAGACGAAGCAGTGGTTTTACTTTGGATGGAGGAGCTCCTCCTTCCTCAGATTGTATCTCGGACAGACAGCGCAGGGACAATATTTAGAGTTTCTTCTTTGTGACCTATTAAAACCACATTATCAAAACCACAAAGTAGCAGCTAAGCTACAAAAATCATACCTCACAGCATCATATAACATTAATACATTTACCATACCAGCAATTCTGGCTTTCCTTGTTCCTTTCAAAAGCTGTTAATCTACATCACCCCTAATTAACTGAGGAAGCACTCACCTTTACGAGGCAATCTAACTAACATGCATAACTCTTCAGACATTATCTTGTACATGACTCAAAGAAGGACTGTTTGCAGGTCATTTTAAGTTATGTTTAATGATAAAGCTGTCTAAACCAGTGTTCTCATAAAAACATTAGATTTATGTTGACTGATTTGTTTCAGCTTAAAGCGAGAAAGTGTGAATATTACAATACAATTGGCACCATGTGTTGTCACAACATGCCACAAAATCCAGTGAAAGCAAGTTCAAACAATAGTTAGGAGTGACCAGTCCCTTTTTCCCCAAGGACGCTGGTGTGTGCTAGGATGTGTTTAGAGCTGCATGACTCATGTAGTCCAGTGTCACTTAGACCTCAGTGGAAAGCAGGACGTCCGCAAAGCAAACAGTGATGTATGTGCTATTCTAGGAATGAGGATGAAAATGGAGCTGGAAAATGTATTTCTGCTGCCCCAAAGCTCATTTTTCCACAACTTCTTCAGCTTCTTTTTCCTTTCTTGTTTTTTTTTTTCATGGATGATTCTCAAAAAGTGATGACGGCAAAAGAGAATGGAGGTCAACATGAATCACGCAGAGAGGGCTAAAGACGCATATGGTGTGCAGAAAGCGCTTTTATAGCAGGAGCCCAAAGATCTATTGGTGCCCCAAGAGAATATCCTCAGAAAATGAGCTGTCTGTCTTTGTTACAGGCTCAGCTGGCTGTGATACACATCATTTCAAGCTAAACTTAAATCATAGCCATTGATTTATTTGATGTAGGTCATGTAAAAGTGACATTAGAACCTGTGCACAAGTAGAAGATGCTAATGTTGTGAGGCGAATTGAGTTTAGATCTTTTTGGTGAAATTCTGTTAAAAAGCTATCCACTTTATTCCTATTACCCATGATGCTTTGCATGAATTATGTTCTTATGTCTAAAATAATTGTATATAAGAGTATTTACGGATAAAACCATATGGAAACATCCAGTTTTGCACCTTAAATAGCATTTTATGAACCTTTTCCTTTGAAGACTGGGAGGATGACCTGCAGAAATGACCTTGATTACATATGCTTGTATATTTACTGCTTCTTTAACTACACTGAAACTGACAGAGAAGCTTTGAACAATCTAAAAGGTTCTGAGGTGTTTAAATTATTGATAACTTGCCTCTTGTTGAAGGAAGTCACCTCAAAGCAGGCGTAGAGCCCAGTTAGAGCTGTAACGCCACAGACCATCAGGCTTGGGTTGTAGTGTTATTGTCAGTTAAAACACATATGGTTGGTTGTTCCTGTATTGCAGTACCAGGGCGATCCTACAGCAATGCAGCCGCAATAATATTAAAATCTAATTTAATTTCATATTGATCTGTCACTTTCTATGCTTTTAGGTCCAAATTCAGTTTTTGTTTGACAATTTTTAAGAGGAACTTTTCTGTCGTATTCTGAGAATGCATTCAATGAAAGAAAGAACAGAATGTGACTTAATTGTGAGTTATTATTACCCAACAAAATAAGACATAACTAAGTTAATCATTATGTCTTAAACATAAAAATCATACCTGATCTGCTCTCAGCAGTGCATTTGATCCAATGTTTCTAATGTGATGGTCTGTCGTACCCAAATCACAATGTGGATTAAGGCTTTTCCTCTGTGGGCTTTGTGCTGACAAAGTCGATTGGTCATCCAAATAAACTGAATCCCTTATTGCAGGAATGATCTAATTTCACTTTCGATGTATGTTTAATACACTTGTTGAAGCCAAAATCTGAATTTTGCCTAAATGAAGAAGTGAGAAGCAGTCATGCTCGGACATGTCCATGAAACAGCAAAAAAAAGAAGACATTTTGTTAATCTGCAAATCAGCTTATAATGCATATAACTAGCAGTCAAAGCAGCTTTATTGTAACTACTGCAACCTTACCAGAAGTTGTGCCCACAATAAAGCTTACATAGAGCACCAAGAAGAAGGTAGATAAGCAGTTAATATCTTACCTGTAGGAGATTACTCTCTTGGCATCTATATTTAGTATAAACCCGCATTGGTTCATCCTGCAGGCTAAAATTAGCCTCAAGTCTAAGATTGACCAACAGATGCAGTGGCAAAAGGTATAGCTGTTTATGCCACTTGTGTTTTACTAACATTTAAACCGCTTTCACATTTGCACTGGGCAGTTGGTTTCAAAGAAGGCAGTGATTATTTAAACGGGAAATTGAGGTCGGAGCTGCTGTGCCACCAGTTATCTTCCTCAGTGAAACACATACTGCGAGCTAAACATTTACAGTGTTTCTAGTCACAGTAACTGATGGAAAAGAAGGTAGTGTAAAAATCTATAACATTTGCATTCACTTAAAGCACTATAACGTTTTCTCTTTTTATACAGCTCCTTTCAGTTTCAAGCAGGAAGATTATTGGTGCCACACTGCCTCCAACCTCCATTTCCTGCGCAAATAGTCATCGGCTTCTATTTAAACAACCAGCCCAATTAAAACACGATGACGACTTAAAGGTTAATAAAATAGTGCTTGCATAAACCACTACGATGCCTTTTGAGAGTAATTTAAGAATAGCAAGTCTGCTTTGGTCTTAGCCAACCTCAGACTAGCCGACCAACCAATCAGGACTCATACTAAATGAAGACACCAGGAACCATGTCTAGTGAAGGTAAGATATTACATCTTTAAAATCAGTGTAAGCACACCAACTCCCCTGTTTTATGCTAGGTCTGAACTGATTAGCTTGTTACAGTAACTTTATCTGAACAGTATTTGCCAGATAAGCAGCTTCTCTTGCGTGTGTCTCTTAATCTCGCTCCACATTTTTCAAACCAGTTCAGACAGATTGTTTGGCCCCTTCATTTTTCTTCCTTTCATTTATCTTAATTCTAATTTGTAGTTTCACTCTGGCCACACATGATATCCAGATTTTTGGACAATAACAAGGACCACCCAGAAGTGTTTAAGGCCTCTTCCATCCACAGCTCTCTACGTCGTCCCAAAGTAATCGCTCCATTCGACCGAAAAGACACATTAAAATCTAATCGGGATGGCAATGACACACAGTAGTCGTGCACAGCTTTATTTGCAAAGCAGATGGAAGGCCTTGGCCTGTCCGACATTAATTACAATCACATTCGGAGAGGAAGCCGTCCCTCCTCCAGGGCGGTCAGGAGTCTGTGTACGGCTGGAGGAGATGGCAACCTAATCCCCCAGGTCACCACAGAAATCTGAGGGAATAGTCAAAGATGCACAGGACGTGATTAATCAAAGCGGTGAGCCAGATGTGCAACAGCACAGGAGTATAAACCAAAAACCTGCACAGCAGAGGAAGAACAAAACCACAGACACACAAACACCCCGCTGCCACCATCATACCCCCCGCCACCCCTCCCCACAGAAGCCCACAGAGGGGATACGATATTTGAGACCAAAAGCAACAGCTTCCATCTTTTTGGATATCTGGTTTTCATCACAGCATATTGCAACACCAATACTCAGAGGACCAATAAGTAGAGAAGTATTTTGGATGTCGGCCACTTCAGCCTAATTCTCCTCATCACAGGGAGAATAGACAGGCTATTTATGGTTTATACAGGTGAGGAGGAAAACATTTTTAGAACCTCTGGTCCCACGAGGAGCTGAAGTCAGAAAAAACAACCCAAAACATAATTCTGGAGCGATACATTCCCATTGCTCTGATGGCCAGACCATGACAATGCCTTCTGTTCCCAAGAAGAATGATAATCAATCTGGTTTCAGGCCTCCTCTTTCACTGGCCTGTGACTCTGGCAGGACCTCTGTTTATCTTCCAGAGCTCTGTTTAGAGTCTCCCAGTAAACACTGGAGCTGCTAATGGAAGGAAAGGCTTTGAGCTTTCATGTTCCAAACTCGTTATGATTAAAGTGTCCCTGTTTATCATGCTGGGGGCTAATTAAAGACCAATCTACTTGGAGGGGAAACACAAACAATGCGACGCAATTTACGCATAGAAAACCCACAGCCTTTTAGCACTGGAGGTCAAGATCAGGAATAAGCCTTTATATACAAATACCAGTGGTAGCGGTTGATGGTTTTGCTGAGGATACTGGGTTTATTCTCCCGCTTAAAACATACATCATGGAGCAGATTGCACAGCAAGACTGACCACAGAATTTCAGTCCCATAAGTGAATGGAGGAGGGCAAATTTACCCGGAGAGAGGACGCAACAATAAATTACCCAGAAACAATACAAAGCTTATTTGTCCCACCGCATAGGAAATGAGTGAGTTATTTGCTCCCTTTGTGGTGCGCATAGTGTGGGAGAGTTCATTATAAAATACTACACTATAGAGTAAATTCAGGTAAAATGGGACATTGGGTAAAATGGGACAGGATAAATAAAGAGTATTTCTTCCATGCCTTAGTTACGCGTGCCAGCACAGTAGTTTGGAGGCAAATAACCAAAATCACATGACATTACTTATGTGACATCTTACAGGGGGGTTTGGTCAGCATCAAACTGAAACCAGGAAGTAACAGGAATGCAATGCCCTTCAGGTGGATTTTAACAGGAAATAGCATGATGAAATTTGTATGACTAATGACTGTAGAAATGAATGATATAAAAACCATGTATGATCTAATAGTGCATCAAAACAAAATATATGGTTGTTCAGAAATTGTGTTAAAAGCAAAGAAATCCTTACATTTTCATGTTCAAGTAAAAACACATTTTAAAAAATTATTTAAATCCTAAGAAGGTACCTCAATAAATCAGAATATCATCGATAACTTTATTTATTTCAGTGACACAGTAATACCTAGAACCTAGAATATAAGACATATTTTCAGTTGTTTCACATTTTTTTGTTCATTATATAATTCCACATGTGTTAATTCATAGTTTTGATGCCTTCAGTGTGAAGCTACAATATTCAGTCATGAAAATAAAGAAAACTCTTTGAATGAGAAGGTGTGTCCAAACTTTTGGTCTGTACTGTATATATATATATATATATATATTATATATATATATATATATATATATTATATATATATATATATATATATATATATATACAGTGCCTTGCGAAAGTATTCGGCCCCCTTGAACTTTTCAGCCTCTTGCCACATTTCAGGCTTCAAACATAAAGATATAAAATTCTAATTTTATGTGAAGAATCAACAACAAGTGGGACACAATCGTGAAGTGGAATGAAATTTATTGGATGTGTCAAACTTGTTTAACGAATAAAAAACTGAAAAGTGGGGGGTGCAATATTATTCGGCCCCCTTGCGTTAATACTTTGTAGCGCCACCCTTTGCTGCAATTACAGCTGCAAGTCACTTGGGGTATGTCTCCATCAGTTTTGCACATTGAGAGACTGAAATTCTTGACCATTCTTCCTTGCAAAACAGCTCGAGCTCAGTGAGGTTGGATGGAGAGCGTTCGTGAACAGCAGTTTTCAGCTCTTTCCACAGATTCTCGATTGGATTCAGGTCTGGACTTTGACTTGGCCATTCCAACACCTGGATACGTTTATTTGTGAACCATTCCATTGTAGATTTGGCTTAATGTTTTGGATCATTGTCTTGTTGGAAGATAAATCTCCATCCCAATCTCAGGTCTCTTGCAGACTCCAACAGGTTTTCTTCCAGAATGGTCCTGTATTTGGCCCCATCCATCTTCCCATCACTTTTGACCATCTTCCCTGTCCCTGCTGACGAAAAGCAGGCCCAAACCATGATGCTGCCACCACCATGTTTGACAGTGTGGATGGTGTGTTCAGGGTGATGAGCTGTGTTGCTTTTACGCCAAACATATCGTTTTGCATTGTTGCCAAACAGTTCGATTTTGGTTTCATCTGACCAGAGCACCTTCTTCCACATGTTTGGTGTGTCTCCCAGGTGGATTGTGGCAAACTTTAAACGAGACTTTTTATGGATATCTTTGAGAAATGGCTTTCTTCTTGCCACTCTTCCATAAAGGCCAGATTTGTGCAGTGTACGACTGATTGTTGTCCTATGGACAGACTCTCCCACCTCAGCTGTAGATCTCTGCAGTTCATCCAGAGTGATCATGGGCCTCTTGGCTGCATCTCTGATCAGTCTTCTCCTTGTTCGAGATGAAAGTTTAGAGGGACGGCCGGGTCTTGGTAGATTTGCAGTGGTCTGATACTCCTTGCATTTTAATATGATATCTTGCACAGTGCTCCTTGGGAGGTTTAAAGCTTGGGAAATCTTTTTGTATCCAAATCCGGCTTTAAACTTCTCCACAACAGTATCTCGGACCTGCCTGGTGTGTTCCTTGGTCTTCATGATGCTCTCTGCGCTTTGAACAGAACCCTGAGACTATCACAGAGCAGGTGCATTTATACGAAGACTTGATTACACACATTTGGATTCTATTTATCATCATCAGTCATTTGGGACAACACTGGATCATTCAGAGATCCTCAATGAACTTCTGGAGTGAGTTTGCTGCACTGAAAGTAAAGGGGCTGAATAATAATACACGCCCCACTTTTCAGTTTTTTATTTGTTAAAAAAGTTAAAAAAGACACATCCAATAAATTTCATTCCACTTCACGATTGTGTCCCACTTGTTGTTGATTCTTCACAAAAAAATAGAATTTTATATCTTTATGTTTGAAGCCTGAAATGTGGCAAGAGGTAGAAAAGTTCAAGGGGGCGGAATACTTTCGCAAGGCACTGTATATATATGTGTGTGTTTATGACCTTCACTATGTAATAGTGTAGTCCAGCAGAGATATCCAACCCACGAAGGGTAAGCCTCAAAAGGTCATTGTTAGCAAAGCTGGGTGTGCAGAGTGCTGTATCCAAGCATGTTAATGTAAAGTTAAGTGGAAGTGTTTTAGAAAAAGGGTACAAAGGCACCATGGACAACAATACCCAAGAAATGATTGTGAAGGTCATTCAAAAGATTGGGGGACATTTGTGGACAGCAGATGGAATGAGTGCTTGAAAAGCCAACACACAGAAATATCCAGGAGATGTCCCACAATCGTTGAATTCCTTGTTTTAAGCCACTCCTGAACCAGATACAATGCCAGAAGTACCACCTGGGCTAAGGAGGAAAAGCACTGGATTTTTGCAGAGTGGTCTAAAGTCCTCTTTGCAGATGAAAGTACATTTTGCATTAAAAAATGTAGTTTCCAGAGCTTGGAGGAAAAAGTGAAGAGTTGCAAAATCCAAGCTGTCGGAGGTCCAATGTTAGGTTTCCACAGTCAGTGGCAATTTTTTAGGAGCCATGTCATCTGCTGGTGTTGTTTCACTGCATTTTATCAATTCCAAAGTCAGCACAGCCATCCACCAGGAAACTTTAGAGCACTTCATGCTTCTTTCTGCTGACAACCTTCACAGGGAAACTGATTTAATTTTGCTGCAGGACCTCTGCACACACTGCTACAAAATTCATTACCTGGTTTAATGACTATGATGTCGCTGTTTTTCAATGGCCAGCAAACTCTTCTGACCTATACCCAACAAAGATACAAGCGACACCAGACCTCACAATGCAGACAAAACGAAGGCCGCTATTAAAGGCTTACTTAACATCTCAGCAGAGTCACAGGTTGATTACCTCCGTACCACACTGCAATTATGCAGTAATTAGTGCAATAAGAGCCCAAATATTGAGTACACTGTACAGTACATGCACATATTTTTCCATATGCTCAGATTTCTGTACTAAAAATCCATTTTTTTTATTGGTCTGGGGTGTGTTTTCTGAGAAACTGAAATTTGGGTTTTCCTTTGCTGGAACCCATAATCGACTAAATTAACAGGAATAAACACCTGAAATATATCAGTTTTGTATAATGAATCAATATGAGCTTCCCTTTATGAACTGAATAACTAAAGCAAATGAATATACACAACTCATATTGATGCATAGAGGTGCAGCATTTGCTTGTACACACTGTCTGATGTTTTTATTCTTTAAATAATGTATCTAAATAGAATGGCATACTGGACGTGGACAGTCACATAGAGGGAGAAAGTACAAGAGGCAACAAAAAGTCATGGAAAATTAGTTGGGAAGTTGAACAAGTGGGGGGGGGGGGGGGGGGTGAAGGGGGCTAGACGGATAATGCAGAGAGGACAAGGCAGACTTCAGCTGGAACAAATCTGCTCACCAAAGAAGGTTAAAGGATCTCATATGAGGACACATTTACAATGCGCCTAACAATAACTGTCAGGATTACAGCTTAAAGCAATGAACTGCAGTAATTAAACTGTATCCCATCTATCAAACATGTACCTTCCAATGTTGTATCGACTAAAGGAAATTATGGAGGCATTGGCTACTTTCATAAAATACTATGGTCTCAGTTTTTAACACGAGGTGAGTCGACACCTCACGCAGTTAAAACATATATGATACGACCTGTTAACTTATGCACTTAAATGAGGTCAGATGTCAAGACCAATAAAGCTCCAATAATAACTGAATTCACCCTACGTGCGTAATGGCGCGTCAGATGTGCGCCGCGATGAAGAGCCAAGTTAAAGAGCAAGTCCACAGGTGGACGAGAAAACAAGTGTTCCTTAAAGTAACAGAGTCGGCCTAAATCACACTTTTGGAGTCATGTCCCATTATTTTGTCCAACGTTACCTTTATTTTACACTTTATGCCTCTAAATTTTCCTTTTAAATCACAACCAAAAATACGCATCCAAGCTGAAATATAACATTTTTATTTGACTCACCTAAATTAACGAAGCTCATCACCATATCCGCGTCATTCAGAAAGGCTGTTTCTTGATATGTTGCCAGAGGAGGGCTCTGGGTCGCCGGTACGGACTGGTATCTCTCCAGCGCGCCTTCCACTTGGCTTTTCTCCTCACTTGATATAGCTTTGTACAAGTCCAGCATGAAAAGCGGAGCAGAGTTGTACTTTCCCTGGGACAGATGCGGCCGCGGTCTGTGCGGCAGCCCCAGGACGGATAGGATCTCCTTCTGCATCTCCCTCTTTTCGTGCGTCCGCAGCCGCCGGTGGACGAAGCCCGGCTGCCCCTCGCCGTTGCCAGCCAGTGAGTGATGAGTCCCCGCCGCCGCGTACGTCCAGTAGTAAGCGCTCCACCACAGTCCGACCAAGGCAAGCAGGCAGCTGGTCATGGTGTTGTCCCCGCTGTGCTCTCCAGAGTCCCGATTGCGCCTGGCTTGGAGTTTCAGTCGCCCTATCCGAAACGCAAACTGCGCGTAATGGTAACCAAAGTCCACCCGAGAGCGCCGCTATCAGTCGAAACTATTGATCAAAAGCAGAGCAGAAGTCCCGTCTCAAGCCATTTGAAGTACTCACTAAAGGAAAATACGCATAATAGTACCGCTCCAGCTTTCATTTCTGCTCCCTGCAGCGCGCTTTGCTGCTCCAGGATAAAGTGCACCATGTGAGAGTTTATGCTGAGCGCTCCGCTACTCTTCAGCCGGTGGACACACTTCAACAAGTAGCACCGCACCTCTGCTAGAAGCCATTCTCCTGTATCAGAAACATTGACTCCCCGTATTAATAACTAAAAAGGTCTCCGCGGCGCCCTAACGCCTACAGGTTGAGTGTCAGTGAGGAAGGAATCAGCAGGTTGCAGGCCATAATATCTCCGTGCGTGAATTCCTGCGAGTCTGTGTGCTCAAAATCCGCCCACTCCGTGTGCCCTCAGAGGTGGAGCTCTTAAACTACAAGTCTAACATCAAATTTCCATATTTTGTTCATTGCTGCCTGTCAGCTCAAATAACTTCAAGTAAAGTCGAATTTTAGAAACGAGGCTGGTAGATCTTTTCCCTCTCCGTGGCACATTATTCTACATGTCACAGCTCTGCTTTTTGGAAGCAATGCGCAGTAAGTTCCGGTTTATAACTTCCAGGATCTCTCGCTGTGTTGTAATTTAAACTGATCGTGTCCTTTTTTTCAAGGCTGTGTGTTTCTTGTGTTTGCTTCCAGAAGGATGACTTCTGCCACTGAGCCGGAATGTCCAGTGGAGGCACGACCCCTGACGATGGTCTTGGAAACAGCAAGCAGAACATCCTCATCACCTTCCCAGGGTGGCTCGGATCAGCCCTGCATTTATTCAGCTCAGTTCAGTTTATTTGTGTAGCGTCAATTTAATACTAATGTCATATTCAAGGCTCTTCACAAGACAAACAGATGTCGTTTCTTTTAAATCCATCGAAGTTACACCAACAAAAGTAGATCCGGGTTAATTTACGTTTAATCCAGTCTAATTTGGATTATAATCCAATACAGTAAAATGTAGAGGATTGTACATTACTAGATGTGTATTACATCTAGTATCTATCTATAGTACCACTATGTCACTGGGATTGATAACACAGTGCACATTGAGGAAGTCGTGTGATCAACTAGGAAGAAATGGTGCCAGGAGCAGATCTGCATGTTTTGTTTACCAGCGTCTGTGTTTCAGAACATTTCATTTGAAATAAAACTAGAAAATTCCTGTGATTTATTAAACATAGATTTATGTAAAAACGAACACAAAAAATACTTCAAAAACCACATTTCAAATGATTAAATGACTTTATACAAGATTATTAAATTGGCTTAGATTATGAACAGGTGAACTGATATTCCAGAGATGAATGTCAAAGTTTACATCTACTTGTGGAACAGTTTTTCCATCTAGTCTTAAGATGTTGACTCCTAAAGAAAAATATCTGAACACTCTTATAACCCTTCCAACATTAATGTTTAGCAATATTTTCTTTGAGAGTACAGCTGAGGTTTTCCTCCTCGTAATAATTGTAAAAATATTCACTCTTCATCGTTTATAATGACATGTTACATTGGGGTTTTAAAGGATTTATCTGAACAGCTTGTGTTCTGTCATGTCCTAGGCCAACTCTCAAGCATGGCGGTGGTGTCATCATGATGAGGGTCTGTTTTGCTGCCAGTGGTACCGGATAGAATAATAAACATCCCCAAATTCATCGATGTTGCTCAAACCTTTCAAAGCAGTTTGCCTTAATAATTCAGTCTGTGTGGATTAATGGAAATGTAAAGCGCCACCATGAAACAAAACACAAGACTGTTTAGCCCCAATAAAATCTGAAGCAAGGCGGAAAAATAAAAGAATCATAAACCAGGTTTTACAGATCATGGGATATAGTAATATACTGCACAGCAATATGCTAATCAACAAGCCCTTACACTTGGTTGGATGGCATCCAAAAATAAACAGACTTTTTCTGACTCATTGATAAAAGAGTGCATGTATGTTGTGGCTGAAACTGAAGCAAATCTCCTTTTCAGCATCATGATCCACAAGAAAACGTGTGCTACCTGTACTAAATGGTGACATAAGATGCTAAAACAGATAAAAATGTCAACTTTGCAATCATTTGGTTTTTAGTTTAAAAATGAGTAGCAACCTGTCAACCTGCTCTCCTTCTCTGCCAAATAAAACATATTGAGTGCGGATCACTTAATATAATAACTTCGATGTTCGCAACACCTTACGAAAAACAGTGATCGGATTTCGTCCACAATTTTCGATCACTGAATCTATATACGTAAGTTTGTATTTAAAACCAAAATGTCAAATGTCAAAGTCAACATTGTGATTTTAACACAAAGCAGACAGAAGGCGAGTGAGCTTCTGAGGATAAAAAAGAATCCCTTAAAACCCAGGTTTCCCCTTCCTGTCTTTCTCTCCCATCAGTCCTGCCACCCTACCCTGTGTTATGTCTTCATGGAGCCTTCAGACTGTGATGGTCCTGATGATAAGGCCAAAAGGTGTCCGTATCTCCCAGTGTCTCTGCTACTGCTGCTGCCAGGGCCTATCTTATCTGCATGTGAGGAGTGAGAAGCAGCATCAAAGCCACACATACCACCACCTCCACCAGGCAGACACAAACACCTTCAGCTGGGTGGCATCCAGGTTAAAAACAATACCTTTCATATCACTACCATAAAGCTATAAAGAGAGTAATACAAGACTGAGACGCTTGTGTGAAACAAATGGCTAAAAGCAGAACATTCCAGCAGCCAAAGAACCTGCTGGAGCTGAAGTAATTTATCTGCCTTTTCAAATCCTCTTAGAAGCCATTTTTCCATTTGTTTGAAAGAAAGTGAAGCTCTGATTCATAGCAGGGATTTTGTGTTAAAGATGAACAAAAATCACTCCTTTCACTGAAAATTATTTTAGTTTTTGTTTTTTTGTTTTTGGCTGCAGCACTGAATGGGAAAACAAAGCGGTGATTATGTTCTGGATAAGACGATGGAAGGAAACGGGTCATTTTTACCGCCTCGTACCGTGTGAGTCAGCTCGTGGTTACAAAAAGCAACGGATCCATGTTTAAAGCTTCATGCGCCATTAATCTTGGTCGTGTCATATTAACCAAACAAAAAAAAAAAAAAACAACTGTTCACATCTGATTCTGACCCTGCGCTCTCAAACGCTGTCACAACGATCCAGATAAACGACCAGAATAGACTGACAGGAACTTAAAAAGCACTCAAGTTCTGCTATATTTATTTGACACTGATCAGTTGTGCATGTTTGCAAGTGTGTGTTTATAGCCCGAGGTAGAGCAGGTGATGTGTGTGTGCTGGGTGAACTGGAGGCAGAGGGAGGAGGAAACATTAAACAGGAGCTCTGTGTCCTGTCATCACACCGTCTAGACAGGACACCTCCTTAACCTAATGAGGTTTTTTTTGTGTCTGGATCACCCACACAAATGTGCACACACATACACATTCACTTCCATACTTTTTGGGTTTAGTCCTTTTTGTGAAACTTTTAATTTTTATTTATTTAAAAGAATGGTTCTAAGTATCTTATGTGCTGTGTGTTTGCACAAATCTTTCTCTGAAAGTTAAAAGTTCTGCCTCATAGTGACAGGAATGTTTACACTTAGCACAGAGCTGACGAGAAGAGTTCAGCTCTATGCAATAATTAGGGTGCTATGTGGTGTTTAGCAACACGAGCGTGCACGGATATGCAGGCAAACTGTTATCAAGCGGTTTTCACAGCAGTTCAAGGAATCGATGACAAGATCCTACAGGTTTGCTGCTTTTGAAGCCACAGAAGTTCTTGTGGTGGATTTGTTTCGTGGTGACAATCTGCTAAAGCTACGAATTGCATAGACAAATATTTCTGCAAAGCGATTTATTATTATCAAATAAATTAAAAAGCTGAAGTACAAGGCTGTTTTTCATTTTAATAAAGAAAAAAAATGTAATGAATTAATCAAGCTCTAATTTCGTCTAAAAACAAAAAGCACAATGCATTGACTCAAAACAACTTCCTCGTCTTTTTCATATCCTCATTTTTTGCATGTTGTAAAGAAATAATTACTCAGACGTGCAACCAACTGCAACAACACAAGTTTAAGGCAACAATAGATCTGAGATCATCTAAGGTCACAGTTCATTAGGGTCCTAGAAGCTAAATCCTAAGGGAATCTTCCTCCTCTTCCAACTCCTGAAGTAAACTGGATCGCCCCGGGGATAGCTTCGGCCTGGATGACCTGAACTCCGTGGTCAAATTCATGCTGCATGGCCTGAGCAGAAGACGAAAAATTAAACCAATAAAAATGACTGAGAACAGGTTAATTACCTTCAAGGTGAACAAACAGGCAGGGGAAAATGACCTATACTAAGTTATCTAAACTATCCAGGCCACTATCTTAAATCAAAACCTAGAGCTACACAATATATCCAATCGCAGTCGTCATCGCAGCATCAATGAATGCAACATTACAATTGCAAAGGACTGCTTGGCTGCAATGTTTCGTCGGATATTATATTTTAGGTGCAACGCATGCAAATTCTGCAATATATTTGGCCTGTTAGATGGACTTTCACTGCCTTCGATCCCCATGCTTGATGTATGTTTTCAGTGGTAGAGAAGCAGTAAAAGAATGAATAATGTGGGTTTATTGTAAATCGCTAATGCAATATTCAGCAAAACTCAAGAAAACTGACTTGTTTTTCTGATTTGTGCAGCTGTAATCAGAACTGATTTTAATACAGAATCACCTTTAATCATAAAGGAACATACAGTGGTTTCTAACCATACTGAACATTAAATGTACTTCAAAACAATTATTAGCAAACCCAGTCAGGCTAAACACGAACACTTTTGCACAGTCTATTCTGTTGCCAGCAATAGTACAACCACATTACACATGTACATGGCACCATTGCAACCAAAAATGTAAATGTATTTTATGAGGATTTTATGTGAGATTTATGTAAGACATGGTTTTCAAATTCCATTACAAATTATGTGGCCTGCATTAAATAAAATACCAATTTCCTCTAGAATTCACCTAAATAGTTAATAGACCATTATGTGTGATTTAATCTCAGTATAAATAAACATTAGACAACATCCAGCATCATGAAGACCAAGGAACAGAGCAGACAGGTCAGGGAGAAAGTTGGGAATATGTAGGGCTGGGTCATAAAACAATATCCTAAGCTTTGAAAAAGTGTATGGGCACAACAGCAAACCTATCAAACCATGACTGGCCAGAAGAGAGGAACATTAATCAGAGAAGCGACCAAGATGTCCTTGGTACCTCTGGAGAAGCTGCAGAGATCCACAGCTCAGGGGGGAGAATCTATAGACTGGACAATTATTAGTTGTTCACTCTACAAATCTGGCCGTTATGGAGGAGCTGAAAGAAAGCGCTTTCCTTTGCTACTAGCCATGTAGGGGTAGGTTTTTATTAGTGAAGAATTTTTAAAAATATGTTCCCGTTTACTTTATTATTAGGGGCTACGTTGTCTTCCCATTAAAATGGACTAAAGTTTGTGGTTGTAAGGTGACAGAGCGGGAAAAAATCAAACGGTGTGAATAAAAAAAATTCTAAAACCAAATCTGGTTAAATTAAAATGTACCTTGATAAATTTAACATTATAGGTGACCTGGTATAAAGAAACTAATTTATCTTGTCAACATGTGTAAAATCTTTGTAGACCTGCTCTATGAGCATCTAATGAAATCCATACATTGGGCACATTTGGTATATGATTCGCACACTTGAACTCTCAAAATCAATGAGACAAAGATTTTTCAGTTGATTTTGCTAATTCAGAGAATGCTGTCCAAGTTATTAGTGATGTGGTTGATAAGTGGGATACATGTAATGTATAATTAAAATATTGAGGGATAATTAACCTGCCTGCCTGCTGCATCATGATGCACAGATGTCTTTTCCTACAGTGAGACGTCATCAGGTGTTATAAACTTGGAACAACTTTCTTTTGTGCATTTCTCTGTACTCTTGATGGTGAACATAGAGGAGCAGAAGTCATTGAAGCACATTAGGGGGTGAAGAAAAGCGATTAAGCTGCATTAATGTGTGATATTGAATAATTTCCCATTATATTATCTGTGTGATTCAAGTAACTTAATCTACAGGAGATGTGGCAGGTAAATAGAAGCACCGAATCTAAAGTTACTTAAAATAATGTTTCACAGTCTGTCAACTAGAAACACATCCATCACATCAACACTACTGCTGTTATGGTTCATGTAAAATGATTTATACCTGTGTGAAGGACTGAGCGTCATAGCAGCTATACATGGCTGAGGAGCGGTCTGTCCGCAGGCACTGCTGAGGGAAGGAGCTGATCTGCTCTGCTAGTTGAACGGCCGTCTGCAAAGCTGTGCTTGCAACACAAAGTCAGTCAATTTAGCAGTGGTGGTTCTTGCATCACTGGCACCCAGGGCAAGCCCCTCTTTCTGGTGCCACCCGACCAATCAAACTGCAGAAAATCAGCTAAATTCTGGGGCAATATAAAATTCAGCGCACATAGCATGTAAAAAATGACCCCCATTTTTCTGCAGCAAGCAGGAAGTCCCAAATCCCCATTAAGTAAGCATACATAAAAGCATTAGAAAAACTAGTTCAAGGCACAAGTAACACATAACTTTTATCTTCTTCTACATGGTGTTTGTGCAACACCCCTTTTTAATACCGCCCTGGGCAACTACCTATATGGCCTATTTCAAAAACCACCACTGCAGCTCAGACACAAACACACAAAGTATGCATGCACAGAATAGCAAATGTAGCTACTTATGAAGGAGAATATATACAGATCTCTGAAGCAGAGTTATAAAGAAAAAAACTCATCATTGTTTCAGTGCAGCTGAGGTTTCTTAGCTTTACATCACTGTGCCTCCTGACCCACATCAAAGCCCTGGACTGCATCCAGATCACTCCTATGGAAAACACTAAGCCTGCTGATGGCACACTTTGATGCTTCCTTTGTATGTTTAGAAGCTGCTACTTCTTCCATTCCCTCTGATGTTAAATGTGTGCTAAGTGATTATCCTTCACAGGGCCAATTAGGCTGCGGATAAACTGTGGGTAGAAGAACTTCCTGAAAGAATTTAGCTAATCATCCTGTAAGATCCAAGCAGGGAGAAGAGGGAATGAGAGACTGAGGAGTAATGAGCTCACAGAACCATAAACTGGATGGGATCATTCAGGCCCTGATGTAACAGATTCATCCTCAGAGAGGGGGATTCCTCATTGTGTTGGTCTTTACACAGAGTTAATAATACGTTATGTGTTATGTTGTTAAAACCAACTTCACAAAAAAAAAACTTTTAGGGTTGCCTAAAATCTTGGCTTATTTTTTGGAGCAGAAATGTTTGGTTCTAGTCCAACGCTAGCAAACTATCCCTGACAGATCTTAAAAATTGTGTTTAATTTTGCTGTAATAAATACCCAGTTTTCTACAAGAAACTTCATAACTTTCTTAAAATGCTTAATATTCAAAATCTAAAACGATTTATATTAAATAAAATACAAATTAGCCAACATATTTAAACTACTTTACATACCTTGACCATCAGGTACAACCCTATTGGCCAGTCCATAGGCCAGAGCCTCTTGAGCTCCAACTGGCCGTCCAGTCAGGATCAGGTCAAGCGCTCTTGATAAACCAATGAGGCGAGGAAGCCGCACCGTCCCTCCGTCAATCAGGGGGACTCCTAGAAAGACATCCGATTTTAAGTAAAAAAAAAAAAAACATTTCAATTAATAAAATATTAATGCAGAGTTTCCAAAATGCCTCGTTTAAGAAACAACGGTCCCGTTTAAAATCTACGGTTTAAATGAATCTTTTAAGTTTACCAACATATTCCTTCCAACTCTGAATCATATTAATATTTTGGAGTGGCCTAGCCAAAGCCCTGACTGGAATCTGATAAAGAATCTGTGGACGCAGCTAAAGATTAGGGTGATAGAAAGGAGGCCTTCCAACCTCAAAGACTTGGAGCCCATCCTTGTCATATCTTGTCAAGATAAATTGACAAAATACCAGAGTGCAAACGTGCAAAAAGCTGCTCAGTAATTATTAGAAAGGACTGTTTGCTATCATGCCAACAAAGATTTTCCATTTAATATTAAGGAAATCAATAATTTTTTGACATGGCAATTTTTTTTAAATAAAATGTAAACAAAAACAGCATTTTCTTTATCAAAACTGATCACTCAATTGGCCTTGTATGATAACCTTATTTCCTATCAGAAACAAACAGACATCTTTGTTAAATGAAAACAATTTGAAATGAAAATCTGCCAGGGGTATGAATAATTTGGGGCTCAACTGCCGATCTAATATCTGACCAGGTTAGTGAACCGACCCTTTTTGATTTTTGAATGGGTTAGCATTCAAACATGGTTTCTCTGACAGTAACTCAAAAGTCAAATGATCTGTGAAATGATTGAAAACCAAAGTTGTGACGTGACGATCTAATAGAAAGATGTCAGGTAGAAAGGCCTGCAGACTTCAGTCAGATTTTTATCATTTAGGTTATGGAAAAAAGAATAAAGTCTTTTTCCATAATCCTTGTTCTTTTCTCCATACTATTTTTTTTCTTTTTTCCATACTTATCCTGACATAGAAAAGGATTCCTTATAATATAAGGAATCATTTTCTATGTCAGGATATTATAATTCCAAACTTTGCATGAATGACCATGATTATATTTTGCTTCCAAGAAGGCAGAATTTCCTGTAATTGCTGAAAGTTTTTCTTTGGGCTTTATCTGCTTTTTCATTCCTTATTTTTATAAAACATGACTCATTTCAGAAGAATGTTGTCCTGTCTTTTTAAACCCTGAAACAATAAGTTGCTAAAATGTTCCAATCCAATTTAACAAAAAATCCCAAAGACACAATTTGTTTCCATTTCTTTTGCTGAGGTGGACAACATGGTTTTTTATCCTCGGGCCTTTGAATCTCAAAGGCCTGAAGTAAGTTTCTTTTCTTTTTGTTTTCCTTTAAGATAAATACTTTCAAATACTGTTTATTTATGTAGACCTGAAACTTCTTCTGTCCTCCACCTACCCACTCCAAAAAATTTAAAAAAATTGTGAAAAAGCATTTAAAACGTTAAGAAAAACATTAAAATAATTTTAGAAAGTCTGAGGAACTGTTGATCAAAACCACTTTAAGTAGTTAAACGAAGATCTGACTTTTTGGAAGTAAAGTAAGGAAATTGAAGATGGTTTAATATAAATCATTGTACATGAAGTAGTATCTGGTCAAACGAAAAGCAGCTTGTATAAAGTAGCAAATTAGGAGGATTTAATAAAACAAATAAAAGCAAAATATACTCAAAATGTAAGGTAAGAGTAATGTAAGCCAGCGTCTCAGTATGAGTACATCTAAGACATCTTGGCAGTGCAGTAATACAGGTCGATTATTTCAGGGAAACAACGTTCTGAAGCAGCTACAATCCTACTTTTCTTTACATCGGGACATGTGAGCTTAAAATCCTTACTGGTATTCTCACAGGAGATGTTTTTCATTATATATTATTTCCCTGTCCCACAGAGACTCAGGGATAGGAGAGAAAGCGAGGACACTGTCAGCTTCTGGCATTTATCCTAATTTCTAAGGAGCACCAGCTGGAACTGGCACACTTTCTACCATTTGGTTCCACACCACAATCCCAACTCCCTAATTCATCCAAGTCACTGATTCCATCTGACCACCCCTTATTGGGAGCACATGTGTCAAACATGTTGCTATAACCCCACATCATCATGCTTCCTTTCAGATTTCCTTCTCCTTTCTGCTTCTTCTCAGCGTGTGAAACAGTAACAAGTGATCTGATTGTACCTAAAACATATATACTAAACATACCTTTTTTTCTTAATGTTATTAAATCAATGAGTGAGAATACCAGTATTGAAAATGGGCTGGCAGTGTCAGGGCCTGATTTACGCTCATCCATACTTGTGGCAAGCTGACAAAAGACTGTGATCAAGCTGAAGCTGCACATGGTTTCCACACTGTTGGTAACATCTGACTTCATTCAGGCTTACAGCTTGTTGACATGAAAAAGGTATTTTACACTGACTTTGAAAATAAACACCTAGAGCAGGTGGAAAGTAGCAGACGTATTACCTACATTCCTTTTGTTTTTAGTTAAATATAAAAATAGCACAGATCCCTGTTAAAAAGGCATGTGTAATGGAGCTAGATCAGGTCCAGAACGTTTCCTTCACCTCCTCACAAGGTTCTTCTCTTCCTCTAGCCATTGACTAAGCTGTGCTAATCCAGCGGTCCTACATTCCTGCAAGGTGTGGCCTCGGGTCATAAACCATCTCATTCTGGGCAGTTTTTCTATTTCCTTTATCTAAACTCACTGGCCACTTTATTAGGCATTCCTTGCTAAAACCAGTTTGGAGCCTCTTTTGCCATTAGAACTGCCTTAATTCTTCGTGAAATAGATTCAACACAAGTTAGAAACATTTCTCAGATGTGTTACCTTAGAGACATGGCAACGTCCCATAGTTGCCTCATTTGTTGACCACACATCCATGATGCCAATCTCCCAGTCCACCACCCAGTGTGATCTGCTGATACAGAGCTAAATGGATCCATGCTTTCTGTTTTTAAAGCAATATTCTGACCCTGGCACATATCAGAGAGGGTATTCCACATCTCTTCTTTCCCACAGGGGGACATTTAACTTAGGGTAACCTTTTTATTAAGAAAAAAAGCCAGATGGGTAGAAAATTAGGCAACAAAGAAATATGACTGGCTTGAAACCAGCATGACACACACAGTGAGGTGGAGATAGCCAGAGGAGGACAAAGCCTGACTTAAAGACAAAGAGATAAAGAGGCAGGTTGACCTCCAGTCTGTCTGACTTTGGTGCTGCAGTTGGCACCACTGCTATCAGCAACCGGAAGGATCTCCCTTCTTATCCTCGGCAGCCGTCTCCTGCACCTCCTCGCCCACGGTCTCCCTGATAGCGCAGTCTCTGATGTGCTCTGTTTGACAGACCTCTGCTTTGTGGCACATAATAAGAGTGGAGATGTTGGCAAACAGCTCCTTGAAGGAGCTTTCAACAAAAAAAGGAGTGTTTGATTTGGGGCAGAGATTCTTTTTGTTTGTGGGGGCGCTAAAAGGTATTGTGTATTAGTGATCCAAAGGCAGGATAATGAGTTAGTGTGTGTAAAATAAAACATTGTTTCATCATTTACGCTACAGCAATGGCCAAATCATTTGGAAATGAGTCTGCAGCCGTCTTGTCTTGAAAGCAGATAAGTCCGCTGTCAAAACGGAGGCTTGTTATTGCCAGGTTCAACATGAGTCAGCACAGCCTATTGTTATATAACCACATGTAAGAGGCAGCTCATTTCCTGCAACACAGGGTCATCACTGCTTATCTGACGGGATGGAAGGAGAAGTCTGGAAGAAAGAAGAATCAGTGTTTTTATCTGCTTTCTACACACTTCGATATGTGTTAGCCTGAGGAAGCAGCAGGATACTTGAGTCATTAATATCTGATCGGTAATCCACCCTTCTCCTTGAAAACATGCAAGCGTTTTAATACATTCACAGAAAGGTTATCTTGATATTAGCTGTGACCAAACATCCACCAGTCCAGTCCATGGACACTTGAGAACCAAGAACGCTGTGAAATATGACACACTCAGGGACTCTGATTTGCTCCTGGTCCTGCTGGTACCCTGACCACATCAAAGCTAAACCCACCACAATGGGCTCCCATGAGGGTAATGCGATTAAGTTTGATGTGGATTAACAGTTTCCGGATAACTCCAGACAAGATGGTCAGAGGTAAAGGAGCTGTCTTTCAGGCGTAAGCTTGAACCTTTGAAATGCTTGCTGGGAATCAATGAAAATGCTTTAGTTGGGTTAGGTCAGGGATGGGTGCCACACTTTTTATTTGATTTCATGACTTTAGACCACCAAGGATGAAAATGGGTCCATCAAATGTCTCATACTGCACATATTGCAAAGGTATGCACACTCCAAGTTTTTCACATTTTGTAATCTTACAGCCACAAACCTCAATGGGTTTAATTGGGATTTTATGCGATAGACCAACACAAAATAGTGAGAAATCTTTACACACGTGGACAAAATTGTTGGTACCCCTCGGTTAATGAAAGAAAAACCCACAATGGTCACAAAAATAAAAGCCTGTTTCATGAGTTTATTTTTTTAAACAATTCTGTTGACGCATGTTTGAAAAGCAAAGTCTGACTTTCATTTGTTCATTTTCATAGAATTTTTATTCATTATTACCTTTGTCAGATTCAGGTTTCTGTGACCATTGTGGGTTTTTCTTTCATTAACCGAGGGGTACCAACAATTTTGTCCACGTGTGTAAGTAAATGGAAAATAATTCAGTTCTCAGTTTTTACAAACACCCTAAAAAGTGTTGCATTGATTTGTATTCAGTGCATCAGAGTTAATACTTTTGCTGCAATTACAGCGTCAAATTTTTTTTAGGAATGTCTCTACCACTTTTGGACATGTAGAGAATAAATCATTCCCTATTCTTCTTTGCAAGCTCAAGCTCAGTCAGATTGGATAGACAGCATCTCCTAGCATAATTGCTCAAGTGTTACCACAGATTCTCATTTGGATTTATATTTGGACTTTGACTGGGCCATTCTACATTCCATTGTATGTTTAGGGTTGATTTCCTGCTGGCAATCAGCCTCTACCAGGTCTCAAGTCTTTTAGAG
Source organism: Crenichthys baileyi (assembly GCA_036173005.1). Taxonomy (NCBI): domain Eukaryota; kingdom Metazoa; phylum Chordata; class Actinopteri; order Cyprinodontiformes; family Goodeidae; genus Crenichthys; species Crenichthys baileyi. The sequence goes on from JAHHUM010002912.1 coordinate 395,911, forward strand.
CCTCTAACAGGATTTGTTACAGGACCCCCCTGTATTTACCTCCATCCTTATTCCCAACAATTCTGCCAGGCTTACCTCTTCCTAAAGGAGATAAGCATCAGGGAGAGGTAAGCTGCCAACAGCATATTTCACCATGGGAAAGGTATGCTCAGGATGACGTGCAGTGTTAGTCATCACACATAGAACTTTAATTGGCCAAAAAGTTTGATTTTGGTCTAATCTGACTAGACTATCTCCTTCAACGTGTTTGCTGGGTTGCATAAGTGGTCAAGGTTAAACTGCAAACGTGACTTCTCATTTCTTTCTTCTAGCAGTGGGTTTCTTCTTTCCACTCATACATAAAGGGAATTATCTGTGGAGGACAAGACTACATTGTCCTCTCAACAGTTTCTCTTACCTGTTGATGTCTGCAGTTACTTCAGGGTTACCGTGGGCCCCTTGGGTGCTTCTATAGTAAAAGCTAAACCTTCACTGCCCTGCCAGTTTAGGTTGACGACATTGTCTCATTAGGTTTGCAGTGGTACCATACCCTTTCCATTTTTGACTAATGGACTCCACCAAATCTTTACTCCTGACCTGTCTGCTGTGTTGATGATAATTTTTGTTCACGAATGTTCTTTAAAAAACCTCTGCGACCTTCACAGAACAGCTGGATTCATACTGAGATTGAATTATACACGGCTGGACAAATGATTGTGCTAAATTTTATTCAGGGCTATCGATATAAAAGGGCTTTGAAAACTGAAATCATGCTACACTTTTCTAGTTTTATTTGTGAAACAATGAGGAAGCATAATTATGCAATGCTTGGTGTTGGTCTGTCACATAAAATCACAGCAAAACACATTGAAGTTTGTGGTTTAAAGAAAACAAAATGTAAAAAGGTTTAAGTTGTGTTCAGTTTCTTAAACAGCACCTTATTATAAAGACCTAATTTACTGGAAGTCATTAAAATGATCAGACAATAGCTGCACTATTGGTTAAGGTTTATTCAAATTTATTTTGAAGAGCCATCTTTTCCTTAGGGGCCAAATGCAAATCCAGTTTATTCGATCTGCAATTGTTTTTTTTTTGTTTTGTAAAAAAAAATATATATAAGATGCTCACATGTGTTTATTCAGTGATAATCCGGTCGGTTTTTGCAATACTGCAGCATGACAGCTCTGTTCATTCATTCTCCATGAAGCAGAATCCTGCAGATTAAACAGAGCTGGTTTAAAGTAGGATGATGTAACCAGTGCAATATGTTGGTCAGGTTCAAACTCTCTGAGCAGGTGTTTGGATTGGCTGATTTCAAGTCAGCTCTCGGATTGCGGTTTGACTTTGATTCAAGTGCTGGCTTCTTTTCTTCCTCTCCATCAGTCTTTTACAGCCTCAGAGACGGGTCCTAGAGCTGAGGAAGGGAAATGGAGAAGAACCGGGCCGATTAGGTGGTGTGTATTTTGGAAGAGTTTTATTTTCAGTCAAAAAAAAAAAAAATCAAAGGAGTGACACTGGATCAACCCCATGATTTAGGTTCTTGAATGAAATATTAGTAGTATTTTAAGTTACATTTTCATGTGCCAGATTTTTTTTCCTGCTTTACTTGTTCCTTTGGTTTAAGGAGCCAAAATAACGTTGGAGATTTGAGTAAGCACTGTGGGTTTTCATTTAGGTCTCTGAGAATTCAAAGAGCTGTAGACGCTAATACCAGATTCCTGTGACGCAACCTTCTCCTCCTCCTCATTTCCTCTCTGGCATAGCCGAGGGGCCCCGGACAGGAAGCCGCACGTTTCGGCAGCCAATCCCGTGCTAGAAAACTGTCAGATCCTTGTGGTAGCTATTGGCCCACAGCGAGTCTCTGAGGAGTTTTCAACTCCAAAGCCACCAGGGATTCCCTGGGGCGACCGCCATCTGTGCTCTACCCAAAAACGGTTACAGAATCTGTCCATTAAAAAGAAATAACGGCTAAGAGACACTGGATCTTTAAATAAACTCAAGAACAGCAGTGCCTTTGTTGGCCAGGGATTATTTTTGCTGTTGTTCAAGTTGACCAAAACAACGTGTAAATGGTAAATGGCCTGAACTTGTATAGTTCTTTATCAAGTCCCTAGAGCCCCCAAAGCGCTTTACACAAGAATCAGTCATCCACCCTTTCATACACACATTCACACACTGACAGAAGTGAGGCTGCCATACACGGGCACCACCGGGCCCTCTGACCACCATCAGCAGGCAAGTCGGGTGAAGTGTCTTGCCCAAGGACACAACGACTAAGACGGACAGAGGAGACGTTCGAACCAGCAACCCACCAATTACAGGACGAACTTCTACCACCTGAGCCACAGTCGCCCCTTTTTTAAAACTACACTTTGTCTTGTTCTGTTACACAAAATTCTTCTAATGTTCTTTAACCTATATTTTCATTTGAAGAAAACCATCTTCTAAGTTGAAAAGTCATCAGATGTTACCCTTGCTGTTTAAACTTTGCAGAAATTGTTTATGAATATGCACAGATTCCTGAATGAAAAAGTAACAACCACCCGTAACTGTAGGGGCAAATAAAAAAAAATTATAAAACAGCGGTTTTAACTTAGCCAGAGGAAAAAATTCAAATGTGTTGACAAATAAGCCTTTAAAATGTGAGGCAATGACACACCACAGAATTAATTACTGGGGGAGAAATGTGCAACTTAATATGTAAAAACCGCAGCAACATTTCTCCCTGCCAGACACAGCATTGAGATGACGGAAGATGTTGGATTTGCTGAATGTTCAGTATGAGATGTAAAGCAGAGATTTTCAGATTTGTTGCAGAGATGTGCTCTAACTCATCAGAGAGAGATAACGCCTCTGACCTCTTGCCCTAAAACACTGATTATGTCATTCAACCCATAGCTGTCTGACTGGACAGGTCATGTTGAGATGAAGCAACTTTTATTTCCAAGTCAGACTGTGGCACACAGGGTGAGTTGGACTAAACCCGCTTACAGATAAAGGAGGGTGGGACTAACGTTCCGCAATTATTTCTAATATCTATTTTCATTTTTGCAAGTTTAAAAAGGTTAAGAAAGATGAACAAATACTTTATAAACCTGTTTGACTGCAAGGGGTGATCAGATTTTTTTTTAAGTCAAAGGTTGGAGAGAAAAGAAAACATACATTTGCTGTCTCCTCTCATCCTATATGATAAATAAATGAGAACTAGTTCAATTTAAAGCTTTGAATTTAGTTCAGAAAATTTCGATGGTGAACTATGAACAGTGTTTAATGAACTTTTAACCCCTGTGACCTAAATTGTAGGATGAACTTGAACAGCAGGATAGAAAAAGGTGACAACAACTTTCTAGTAGTAAATTAAAGGCAGCTGTATAATAAGGAATTGATAAATAAATAAAACTTGTGTTCAATTCCTCAGACAAAATTAAATAAACCTCTGCCGAATGAACTTTAGTGTACTTTGTTTAGGTTTATCTCCATATATTCCGCTAACTTTGAGGACCATATGGTACAATTATTAAAACTAATATTCCCAACAATGTCTACAAAAGAGCTTTGGACCTGAAAAGGAACAACACACTAACCACAAAATACTCGGAGTTCTGCCAGGATGCTCCCCTGTTAAATTACAGGCCTCAGATGATAAGTTTTACATGTTTATACTCTAAGTCTACTACTGTCTGTAATTTATAGTACAAAGCTGTATTTATAAACACCCTGCTTGTATTTTAAGCTCTCCAGAAGGACGGCTAAAGGAGTTACATCTATAAGAGAGCTGCTGAAATTGTCCAAGGGAAGCCGCTCTTTATACAATAAACTGGAGCTTGGTTTTCTGGGGATCAGGATTAGCTCAGTGTGTTTACAACAGAACATCTATAACACCACTTGATCTTTTAGAGGTATAGCTGAGTCAGCCAGCAAGCCTAACCAGTGAAAATGCCCATAAAAGAATAATTTTTAGAAGGAAATTGTGACATAAATAACATGGAAGCCTTGTTTGGCTGTGCTGTGGAAACCCGGCAGTAGGTTGTTTCCTCCCCTACTTATCAAGGCTGCCCAGCAGACTGTGGCCATGAAGCCAAAAGGTCACGGTCTCCATCGTTATCGCTTTGTGGCCCTGTCCTTGCACACAAACAAGGGGAGGCTGCGGTGATAACAGAGCACACAGTGACAACGCTGAAAAATAGAAACAAAGTCAACTTCCTGGTATTAGGAGACAGACGATGAATGCCTGGATGCAAAGAAAACAGAAGGTTGTTTTTAGGGCAGGTATCGTACGCAGAGTAAAAAATACACACGCCTGCAGCGATCCAACAAACAATAAGGAATAAAACAAATAACCTGCCAAATATAAATCCTCCAGATCTTCTATGGTAATGGAGGGAGCAGCTCCTTCTGCACTAAAAACAGGCAATGAAACAACCTGTTACACTAAAAGGAGAGCAGGAGGTAAAACAGCTACAACAACTGTTACATTTGTTCTAATAAAGCCAGTAGTGACAGATGTTAAGCAAAAAAACATGATATAATCACCTAAAATACAGCTTAAAGTGGAGCGTTGCTGCACATTTTAAAGATCTTTAATTTAAAACCAGAAGCAACAGAAACTCACTCTCCTCAGATTAATCAGCAAACTGATTGGATTATTGATTCATTTAAATATCAAGTTAGTTTTTAGTTGGTGGCTAAATTAGCATGAAAAGACAAGACTCATCAACATTTTAACATTTCTAGAACTGAACTAAAATAATCTAACTTTTATCAAAACCTGAAAAATGTAGGAGACTTCCCCAACTGGCCAAGTTCAGAGGAATACTTACCATCACTGTTATTATTCTGTGATCAGATTAGCTTAGAAGAGTCATGTTACACCAGTTAACCCTATTGTTACGATCTGGTCAGCCCAGACAGGATTCTGCATGGGTTGTTTTTGTATTTTGCCCATTAAACTGTTAATGCACGGTTAAAAACACACCGTAATGTCGAATAAAGTTGTTATAGAAAAAGGGGGGCACAAATACTTCCTGTTTGCTCATTTTCTGACTATTCTAGAGCCATAATATCCAATTGGCCTATATATAATTCTGGTCATAAATGGGTTAAACTTTACAATGTAAAAAGAAGAATATACAAAGAAAAATTAATCTGGAACCTCTTGGCCGTTTATAGAGATCTTAATATCCAGAAGAAAACAACCCTGTGATGATTTTGGCCTTATCCCTTTGCTTAGGAAAATTTTAAAAGAATTGTAGCCGGTGAACAAGGTTGTTTTCGAAACAGGAAACTCTGGAAGTTTGTTCACTCTTAAATATGCAGGACAGGTTCCTATGAAGCAAGATGGATGTGTGAACTGGCTGCTGTAGAACAGCACAGAGCAGCTCTGATCAGGACAAACCTGAAGGACACTTTACTTCATCTCTGGTTCATCTCTGTGTCCGTTTATTACAGATAAGCTAAATATTCAGAATCTTTAACAGCAAAAATAAAAGAGAAAATAAAACTAAGTTCCAAAAAAACTTAGTTGATTATAAATAGACTTAATTATGGTCTAGTTGATCAACCACTGGAAAGTCAGATGAATGGTGATCATGTATTAACTGGATAAACTGGGAGAGTGATCAGTGCTGTTGAACATGCTAGTTTCACCCCTCGAGTGCTACTTCCCCCCAGGTAAAGATGTGTAACACGTCTTAAACTTCATTCAGCTTTTATTGCAGTTGTTTAATCTCACACTTAATTTTTTTTTAATCTGATTTAAAAAAATAATCCTAAATCAAGAAATAATTGTCCGCAGCAAAATAACTACCTTCACATTTACTGGTACTATAAATACTGTGTTAAAGGCCCCTTGGCCAGTAGGACAGCACGATGTCTTTTCCTATAGGTGTTCACAAGGTGCGAGGATATAGAGAGACCATCTCTGGCCAGTCCTCTTTGCACAATCCTTGTAGATCATCCTGGGCCCTCCTAGGCTCTCTTCTTTTTAGCTCATCCACAGGTTTTTATAGGATTTAGGTGTGATGACTGAGATGAAGGTGGAGGCAGGGTCATTTTTGCCCCAGTGAACAATGTTTGTGCTTGTTTGGCCATATTTGGACCCATTTTCAGTTCTCTGGTTAAAAGGCCTCTAGAGTTTTATTTTTTTTAGTTAAAGACTCCCTGATGTCACTCCAACAAACATCCCAGGGATATGGACCTATGTGTCACGTCATATTTCGCCAGGGAAACAAAGAAACCAAAGGTCCAAGAAACTCTGACCAACTTAAAATAGCAAAGTATCTATGCAATAACTTACTTTTGTTTCAAATGGATTATATGGGGTAATTTGTGATTTTCCTACAGAATATACTTAAATAAAAGCTTGAGCCTGTTCCACATCTTTAAAAGGGGTCCCAACAAAATTGTTTATGACGATATCTGGAAAATGTCCCTCCACTTATTCACAGCAACAGCTTCCCAACTGGACTGAACAGAACACCCCTAAGCTCGATGGCTAAATTATTCTTGGAGATTTTTCAAATACTGTGGATGTTATCCTTACTACCAGGCCAGAGCAATATATGGGAAACCTACCTCTGCCAAAACCAAACTGCAATGAAAGTAACCTCATACATCAGTCAGCAAACCCGATGTTATTGCACATGTTGTAAAAGAGTCAACTACATTCTTAGCATTATTTTATAAAATTCCAAATTAATTATCAAATCTCTATTAGGCCACTCAGGCACTCCAACATACCGAATCTGCGGCAGAAGATTCCCATGACGGCACTCTCCTCCACCACCCTCAGGTCAGCCAGCAGAGCCAGCTCCAACCCTCCAGCCACAGCAAAGCCACTCACAGCTGCTATCAGAGGCTTCGACAGCTGCAGACGGGACGGGCCCTGGAGGAAACGACCGGATCAGTCAACCCATTCACACACTAAACATTACACTGTATGGAAACCCAAAGGACTAAAGTTATCCTGCAAGATGTAAACAGAGTAAACAAGGAGATCGCAGTCCCAGATCCATGAATGCATATTATCACCACTTCACAGCGATTTATGCTCTTGACTCTACTTGGTAAAATGTTCCAGGCTTCATTTTCTAATTCATTTCTCAAGCTGTCAAACAAATGAGGAACAAGAGTATTAAAGTTTTGACCACAGCTGAACAAATGAAGCAGTTTGTTTTTCCTCTATGTTGTACAATGGTGTCATTTTCTGCATAGGAGGTCCACTCAATCCCAACGACCTACAGCAACATGCAGTCCAAGCATATTTTATGGAGACTTATTATATTATTCATATACTGTTAATCCATACTAAGTGTTACAAGAGCACATAAAGCTACAGTGCCTTGCAAAGTATTCATTACCCTTTGTTCATCTTTTGCAAGCTAGAGCCACAAACGTTCTATGTGACAAACCAAAATGGTAGGAAATAATGTGAAGTGGAAGGAAAACGATTAATGGTTTCATTTTTTAAATAAAAACATGAAAAGGATGGCTTGCATTTGTTTTTAGACCTGCGACTCTGATTCCCTGGTGTGTGTGGCTGAAACATGGTGGTGGCCGCACTGTGCTGTGGGAATGTTTTTCTTCAACAGGGACAGAGAAGCAGGTTAAAGCTGATGTAAAGATAGAGGGAGCCACATACTGGACGATCCTGATAGAAAACCTGTTAGAGGCTGGGACAGAGGATCCAGCAGGACAATGATCCTAAGGCTGACCCCGCAACCATGGAGCCTGTGTGACTTAAATTTCCTTATCTGGGTCCAAACTCTCAGCGGATAAAGAACATGACTGGTCAGAGTGAGCAGAAGAAGAAAATCGACCATATAACACAATTGGGGTAGATAACGTTTTCCAGGTGTGGATCATTTATTTCTCAGGAACCATAATAACACAAAACTGTGTTTATGTTCTGGTGAGAAATTTATTTGTTCTTTCTCCCTAACAGACTGTAGTGCCACCTGCACTTCTTTGAGTGAAAAGCAGTTCAGGCGAGCAGTCGTGTCCTTGGGCAAGACATCATCCACCTTGCCTCCTGATGGTGGTCAGGTAAGGTGGCGCCGATTGTATTGCAACCCCACTCCTGTCAGTCTGCCCCAGGGCAGCTGTAGCTACAATGTAGCTCACCACTGTCAGTGTGTGAATGTGTGGATGAATGGGTTGGTGACTGTTTATAGTGCGAAGCCCTTCGGGCTCCTCAGGACTTGATGAAGCCCTAAACAAGTGCAGGGTTGAATCTAAAACACGCAGGAACTGGTCCTTGAGGACTGAGTCTGGACACTACTGGTTTAGATCGAAGCATATCCATGTGTTTGAATGGCCAAGCTGCCGTACAGACCAATTGAGAATTAGTGGCAATACTTGAAAACTGCTCTCCACACACAATCCGTCCTAAGTTAGATTGATGGCAACATTCTCACCCACTAGATGTGCAAAGCCGCAAAGGAGAGACATACTCTAAAAGACTTGCAGCTGTGATTGCAGAGAGGTTGTTCTATAGAAAATGAGTCTGGAGGTCTGAAAATAAATACACGCCACATTTTTCAGATATTTATTTGCAAAGGTTTGAAAATCATGTATCTGTATTTTTGTATCATAATTCAATTTCTTAATTATTCCCTACTTTGTGTTTTCTATAATACACAAAACCTCAATAAAATAAATGAAAGCTTGTGGCTATGATGTCAAAAAAGGTCCGAATGTTTTGCAGGTACTTTAAGGCATTGCCACATATACAACACATAGACACCAGCAGTAGTGGCATCTCTCTGACCCAACAAAATGTTCCTCACTACCTGCTCTCATTTAAAACTAAAAACATTTACTAGCAACCAGAACTTCTGGTTTTAGATTTTATGATTTGCATGATTATAGATTTACATGACAATGAAATGTAGATGTAAACCTCACAAGTACACACATGCAATCACAAACCAAGCACTGCTCACCATTGGGCCAGGACCCTTAGTGACATCTTGCTCCAATTTAATGGGGGCTTTTTGATTGGCCAGCATTTTCAGATCATAACCAGCGCAGAAATTCCCTCCTGGAAGAGACCACAAAATTACAAAGTATGGCAGAGTGGAAGGGAAAATGATGAGGATGAAAAAAAAAGGCTGCAATTTGGACTGCTTGCTTTCTTTTGGCTCGCTGGCACACAAATCCTTCTCTTGACTAAAGGATGTAAATCCGATGCATAGGCACAGCCTGTGCATGTGCTCACATGCATCATAATCTCATTAATGGACGAGTAACGCAGTGCAACCATAGATCTATTCCACTGGATTCATGTGGTAATTACAACATCGCCCAAGAGGCAAACAAACACTATGTCACTGTCTGAGGCAGGGACTCATAAAACCCTCCTCTCTCAGTAATGTGACAGTAATGAGAATGATGGTAATGAATACATGTGCCAGCAACACCCATCAACTGGGAGCTCTGATTACAGCTGTGGGTCAGTACTGTGTGTCATCCTGTTTATGGGAGCAGCACAGTAAATGAGTGCCCCGGACCATTTGGACCTTTTAAATGAACTGAGCAAAGCTGCGTGTGTTTTATTCATGTAACATGAGCACTGAGACTTTACAGAAAATTGTGACACCATCATGTAAGAGATGATGCATCAGGGCAGTCTAATGTCTGAGGGTTATATGGCTTTCATGACAATTTTACACACATTACAATACAAAACCACAACAGTATCTAAAGCACAAGGTCTGCTTTAAAGGCTTGTGACACATGAATTTACTTTGATGTAAACCATTACATATAAGCTCTGGCTGGATGTTTATGGTTGTTGTCCAGCTGGAAGGTAACCCTCTGCCGCAGTCTCGAGTCTTTTGCCTCCTCTAACGGGTTTTGTTAATGCATTTAGCTCCATCCATCTTCCTTCTAACTCCGACTGGCTTCCCAGACTCTGCTGAAGAAAAGAACAGCCAAAGCATGATGCCAACACCACCATGCTTCATCATGGGGATGTTGTGATCAGGGTGCAGTGTCAGTGTTCCTCCGTACATTTTTGCATGTAGGCCGTGTTCCACCTGTTTACCGTGTTCTCCGTGCGGCCTGTAACCATTAAATGAGACAATAAGAGCTTTCTTCTTGCCACTTTTTCATTAAGGCCAGACTTGTGTAGTGCAGAAATAAAAGTTATCTCTGGACCTGAGCTTTGGATCTCTGCAGCTCCTCCAGCATAATCATAGACCTCTTGGCTGCTTCTCTTAATTAATGCACTTCTTCCAGTTTAGGTGAACAATCATGTCTTAGCACGTCTGCCATTTACAGAAGATTTATTGCTTGCTCCAAGAGAACTTCAAAGCTTGGGATATTGTTTGATCTAATCCTGCTTTAAAGATCTCCATACTTTTATCCCTGACCTGCCTGGTTTGTTCCTTGGTCTTCATGGTACCATTTGTTCCCCGGTGTTCTTTAACAGGAATCTGAGGCCTTCACAGGGCAGCTGGATGACTGTATACTGAGATTAAGTCGGACAAAGGTGGACTCTATTTACTCATTAGGTTACTTTTGAAGGATACTGGCTGCACTTGATTTTATTAAAGAGGCATCAGAGTAATGGGGGATTATATAAAAAATGCATGCCACACTTTTCAGATTTTTAAAACTTTGCAGTTATGCTCTAATTTATGTTGGTCTATGATATGAAATCCCAATAAAACACAAATTAATGTTTTACTGTGACTAAATGTGAAAAAAGTTCCACTGGTATGAATACTTTATCAAGGCCCTTTATATTGGAGCTGGTAGTGAGGGGTTTTACCCACATTACTCTTGAATGCTATTCTTGTACAAAATGGTCTGTCAAAACCCAGACTGCTGTTCAGCGGGTGGAGTCCTTATCTTGATCCCCAACTTCCCAGAACGCAGGTTGAAGGAGAACTGGACAAACATCGAGTCCAGATGTGATTTAAAGGTTTAAGCTTCTTCAGATAAGAGATAAAGATAAATCTGCTACTTATCGAAACAATGGCTCCTATATTAAGTAGCCAATAAAATTTGACATAGCAACTATAAGAAATCTCTGATTCAGCAAGACAACAGAGCTCTTTCACCGACATTTAATTCAGTTTGACTCGTCAGCACCAGAAAAAAAAGACTTCGCCATAACTGCTTCAACCTGAAGGTCCTGATATTAAATTTGTGGCCCAGAGGAACACTTGGATCAGAGGAGTTGTTAACATCCCTAGAAACTAAATACTTTATCTAGGAGGATTGTTTATTTAAGAATTATGTAATGATCTTACAAGTCTGAAGCTACTACCTCCATCCCCACTGATATTCATTGCAATTTCATGATGAAAGTACAAGAAGTGCTTAAACAGTGCTGAGCACAGTCCACAGTGTTCATTGCAGCCAGTAGGACATTAAAAAGTGCTTTCATCTTTGCTCATCTTCCCATCTGCTGTGAAACACAAACCAAAGCTTACTTGACTAAAAAGTTATTCCCAGAAATCTGAACTTCAAATCATCAAAAAAATGTCCTAGCAAATGCAGGCCCTGCTGAAAGCAATTACTCTTAATTTCATAAGTTAAAAAAAAGAGCGAGCCGAGAGAGTGACTGTGTCAGTGCTAATTTGACCTAAATGGATTCCGTATGTTCGCAGAAACATTACATCCACACTGGAACCTCCCTGCTTGTCATTTTAATGCACCGAGGCGCTGCTAATCACCACCGAGGGGTCAGTGGACTTCTCCTGATGGAGCAGCAACAGAGGATAGACTGCTGACAGAAATGTGGGGTGTAATGGCTGTAACATAAGAGTGACTTTTGCCCATTTAAAGCAAGCGGGGCAGCTCTAACGCACTGGTCCCTGGACACAGACTGGGGTCATACACAGCCAACGTGTGCAGAGGCAACAAATTATACAGTTTGAGGCCATGGCACACCTCAGAAACCACACAGGCTGGTGCAAGCTAAAGACAAGATTTCCACTGGTTGGGGGGTCATGCACTGGGTGCTATGATTATCTCACCTCACAGGTGTTTTTTACCCAAATTTTGGCAATATTTTGACTGTGCCGATGCAAACTGAACACACTCTGCTTAGGTTGTGTATTATGGGGTAAATATAATGTCTTTGCTATGTACACTGGTCAAAACAATAAAGGGAACACTTAAACAACACAATATATCTCCAAGTAAATCAAACTTCTGTGAAATCAAACTGTCCACTTAGGAAGCAACACTGATTGACAATCAGTTTCACTGCTGTTGTGCAAATGGAATAGACAACAGGGGGAAATCTTTGGCGATTAGCAAGACACACTCAATAAAGGAGTGGTTCTGCAGGTGGGGACCACAGACCACTTCTCAGTACCTATGCTTTCTGGCTGATGATTTGGTCACTTTTGAATGTTGGTGGTGCTTTCAGACTCGTGGTAGCATGAGACGGACTCTACAACCCACACAAGTGGCTCAGGTAGTGCAGCTCATCCAGGATGGCACATCAATGCGAGCTGTGGCAAGAAGGTTTGCTGTGTCTGTCAGCATAGTGTCCAGAGCCTGGAGGCGCTACCAGGAGACAGGCCAGTACACCAGGAGACGTGGAGGAGGCCGTAGGAGGGCAACAACCCAGCAGCAGGACCGCTACCTCCGCCTTTGTGCAAGGAGGAACAGGAGGAGCACTGCCAGAGCCCTGCAAAATGACCTCCAGCAGGCCACAAATGTGCATGTGTCTGCACAAACGGTTAGAAACCGACTCCATGAGGATGGTATGAGGGCCTGACGTCCACAAATGGGGGTTGTGCTCACAGCCCAAAACCGTGCAGGACGCTTGGCATTTCCCAGAGAACACCAGGATTGGCAAATTCGGGTCAGTAATGGTGTGGGGTGGCATTTCTTTGGAGGGCTGCATGGCCCTCCATGCGCTCGCCAGAGGTAGCCTGACTGCCATTAGGAACGGAGATGAGATCCTCAGACCCCTTGTGAGACCATATGCTGGTGCGGTTGGCCCTGGGTTCCTCCTAATGCAGGACAATGCTAGACCTCATGTGGCTGGAGTGTGTCAGCAGTTCCTGCAAGATGAAGACATTGAAGCTATGGACTGGCCCGCCCGTTCCCCAGACCTGAATCCGATTGAGCACATCTGGGACATCATGTCTCGCTCCATCCACCAACGTCACGTTGCACCACAGACTGTCCAGGAGTTGGCGGATGCTTTAGTCCAGGTCTGGGAGGAGATCCCTCAGGAGACCATCCACCGTCTCATCAGGAGAATGCCCAGGCGTTGTAGGGAGGTCATACAGGCACGTGGAGGCCACACACAATACTGAGCCTTATTTTGACTTGTTTTAAGGACATTACATCAAAGTTGGATCAGCCTGTAGTGTGTTTTTCCACTTTAATTTTGTGTGTGACTCCAAATCAAGGCCTCCATTGGTTACTAAATTTGATTTCCATTGATGATTTTTGTGTGATTTTGTTGTCAGCACATTCAACTTTGTACAGAACAAAGTATTCAATGAGAATATTTCATTCATTCAGATCTAGGATGTGTTATTTGAGTGTTCCCTTTATTTTTTTGAGCAGTGTATTTTAAACTCACTATAGCAGGCTGTGTCTCTTCAGTTTCTCTGTCATTCACTTACATTTAAAGTCTTTCATTTTCACTTCTATTTTTTTGGACACACAGCCATTGCAATTTGACATTGATATTTGGGGGGGGGCATGTTTGACACCCTCAGCCCCCACGAACCACAAAGAAAAAAAAACTATTTTGTCGTCACTATCAGCACAAAACCTTGTTTCTCCATTTTTGCTGACTTTTTTTTTCTTGTGAAAATCAACTTTATTGATCACCATTCACATCTGTCTTTGGTTTTAGTGATAAATATCCACTAAAAAGTACAAAAAGAGAATGTGACTCTGAGCAACCATCATGAAAAGAGACGTTTTTAGCCATTTCCTGCAAAGTTCTGTTTTTGGAGAAACAAGGTTTTTCTCCGACAGCAACGATATGTAGGATGGAAAAAAAGTGTTCAAGCATCAAAAAATTCCTAAATATAAATTTCTCCTTCTGAGCCTAATTTTTGCTCTACTTGTTTAGTTTTGTCATTTGCCTTAATTGCCTCCTGTTTTGTTCTTGTGTAAATTCATGTATTTTCTGACCTTTACTTTTTATGAATATGAACATGTATGGTGAGGACTGAAGTCAATCATAGCATTTATACAAAATCGTCTTTTAAAATCTCTTAAATAATCCACAGAGTTTGTGGCTGTTTTTATTACTGCTTCAGAACAGAAACGTTGTTTAAACCCCTAAAATATTGCTTTGACAGCAGATGTTAATTCCTCTTTCTCCACAGATGTCAGAAACAGATGTGAATGATTTAAGATCTATTACAGTTAAACGTAACAGAAAAAATGAGCTGTTGATCAGTTTAAACTGAGATGATTGAATTATGACACGGAAAAAAAAAAATCATCAAATAGAAAAGCTGAGCAGTCTCCTTCCCCAAACCACCACCTAAGGTTTCTGGTAAATGAGAACGTATCAGGAGCTTTTTTCTACCTTGGCTATTTATTTTTAATCTGATAAATGCAGTGTAAACAGAGGGGGAAAAAAGAACCCAGAAAACCTCTGATTTTTACAAGAATCCAAACGTGCCTTATTCAAACCAGCGTCACTTCTGTTAAAGACACATTTCTGTGTATAACTTTTTTGCATTTTTTCCAATGCTTAGCCTTTTGTTTTAATTTCCTTATATTGGCTCATCTTTTTTTTCTTACGTTAAACAAATATAAACGTGCTCCAGAATAAATAAGGACTAACTGAAAAGTGAAAAATTAACAGAAAATATGACTAGGCTGTTGTACAAATCTAACGGCTGTATGTAAAGTAATAGAAGAAGCAGGAGGAGAAGAAGAAGAGTTTGAGAGCTTCCAACAGGAGGGTGGGAGCCAGGCTTTCCACAGTTCTCTCTGTCTGGTATTAGTATCAACTAACGATGGTAAATTAACAATTTAAAAATCAACAGTAAGTTAAAGCATCATGAAATCTTTTGCTGATTAATATAAATGCAGAATCAATGCTGCACACAACTAGCATTGCCTACCTTCCCCGTGCAGAACAGCCACGTTCAAGTCTGGGTTGCTGTCAAAGGCCTGCAACTCCTCCAGCAGACGCCTCGCTGTCTCCTGGTTCACCGCGTTACGCACCTCCGGTCGGTTTATTGCCACGGTAACCACAGATCCCCTTCGCTCTGAAACCACAGTCTGACCTGCAGCTAATGACAGACAACGTGTCAGATAAACAGAAAAAAAACTGTGTGGGCCACAACACTGAGAAAGAGGCTGGCCAGAGACCTAAAGCCTTAACCTGACAGTGATGGAGGGCGAGCATAAACTGGTTCCTGTGGTTTGGGTTGATGAGAGGACAGCAAAGGATGAGACACTGGAAGAGAAGGTCTGTGCTGAAGTGAAGACCTCTGCTCCCTGCCTCAGTGTGTGTTTATGTGCACCACGCATTGTGGCTTGAGCTTGCAGCAGCCAGCTGACCTGACATTGTTCTGGTCCATCCCAGGGAATCCAGCTGTTTGCCACACCCTCAGTACACTGGATCCAGGGGAGATGAGGGCAGGGAATCAAAGCTACTGGATGCATGAGAGTCACTGACAGGCGGTTCTAAGGGAGACCGACTGGTAAACCAAACCCAGCAGAGGATGAAAAGCAAAGGTAAATTGTCTCGGGCCGAGCTTTCTACTCCGCTACACCTTAAACAAACACAACACTGACACAGAGCTGGGCAAAGAAACGAACCGCATCTTAACTACCTCTGTGGAACATTGTTTGCAGTTTTATTTCAGGAGCATTTTGTGGCTGAAACACCAGGAAACACTCTGTTAAAGGACCAGTAACTTCATCTTATGCTTTTATGACAAATTCAAAAAAAAACAAAAAACTGGATTTAAAGAATCACACAGGAAGTATCAAACCCAATTTATCACAAAGTAACATGACAAATGTGCAGAATTTGGAACCAATATCTACCAACAATTAGTGACAAATTTTATGAAGGCCCCAAATGGTTGACAGAGCTGCTCACAAGTTAACAAGTCCTTCACCATAAACTTCATAGCAGAAAATACAATTCTGAATCAATACAAAATATTGACATAGTTCTGCATAGATCAAACCCTGACAAAAAGCAACAGATAACTGCCACCCGAAAGAGTGTACAATTTGTTTTATTGACAGACAACCTAACGTTTTTGATTCAAATATAATTCTCTATTTGAAGGATCTATGCTCCATCTAACCTGATGGGTCAGAATAATTCTGGTAACAATATAGACACAGTCATTAGCACTGTTGCTTTGTAGCAAGGCATTCTGGGGTCTATCTGCATGGAGTTTGCATGTTCTCACCCATGCATGGGTTCTCTCTGGGTACTCCAGCTTCCTCCCACAATCCAAAAAATGGCTGTTAGGTCAACTGGTTACTCTAAGTTGGCCTCAGGTGTGAGTGTTTGTGTGTGTCTCTGTGTTGCCCTGTGGTGGACTGGGGACCTGTCAGGGTGTATGGTGCCTCTCGCCCAATCCAAACTGCTCTAGATTTATGACCAAAAAAACAGGGTGATTTTTTTTTATTCTTTTCGTTGCCACTGCAATAAATACCACAAAATATCATGATTAGCACTTCAGACTGCAGACTTATTACTTGTTTATAAACTTCTGAATAAATACTATCACACAGAAATATTGTACAAGTAATGGTCTTTCCAATTATAGTTTGCTTTTGGAAATCAGACAAAATGAGGAAATTGAGATTTAAACAATATTTTTAAATGAGCAATAGTCTCCGGGATTTTCACTTTAAACAAATGCTACATTAACAAAGAAAAAAAACGATATTCTTCAGAAAAAAAAACAAACTTTTACGACAAAACTGCGAAGATTTTTATTCCCAGTTTCATTTCCTTTAGTAGTTGATTAAATAACTTTTGCATAAGTTTCCAGATCTGCGTTGACTGGTTCTTTCCTGCATTTGATGAGAAATGAGCTACAGGTGTGTCGGAGAATTCTTCTGCAGTGACATCAAGGCGGCCTCTGCTGCCCCCTACAGTCCTCATGAAGTTATTGCGCACACTCTTACCTGTCTCTGTGTCTTCGCCTCCTGTTGCAGCGCTGTACGGTTTCATTGTTTTCAAAGTCGTGCTCCAACGTTGACTGAATATTCTACCTTGATATTTAGCTGCGGACATTTGGCCCAGAGCCCGAATGTGTTTTAGCGCCATTGCCAACACGCTCTTAAAGCAACACTCCGACGCTAAAACTTAGAAAGTCACAAACTAACGTATTTAAATATTCAAAGGTCAAAGTTATCTCGAAATGATCCTACAAACGCTTTTAAAACCACCCCCACCAGCTGAGCCCTGCTGGGAAGGCGCAACACTGTTATGCGTCCTGATAGAAACTGCAGTCAAAATGCACAAGGTTCTGAGGACGAAAACCCACTTGGTGCATTGCAGCAGTCATACCAGCAAACGCACAGCAGAGGGCGCTCTTATCCTACATCTAATGTGAATTTAAACTTAAAATTTAGTTTCGTTTGTTTAAACCATAATTTGACTGTTTTAAACCAATTACATTTTTATGCGACTCATTGTTTCCCATGCGATATAATTAACTTAACTTACTTAAAAATAAAAGTAAATAGTAATAAGGCATGTGAATTTCCCCAAAGCGGAATAAATAGAGAATTTTTAAAACGTCTTATAAAAAAAAACAGTCTATGGTGGGATTCACGTTTTAAAAATCCGTTAGTTGTTAGCAAATTTGTCACACTGGGATTGTAGCCCTTTTTATTGGGCTGTTGGAAATATTCCAACACCATGACACAAACTAATGGTCTGATATTCTTGAAAGAATTATAGCATTGATCTCATTTTAGTCACGCAAATTTAATTCAATTTATTTACGTTATAACTCCTAACTCCAACAGGAAATAAAAATATCCCATCATTAACATTATGTAAGTAGATGAGAGACGACTCACAGTTTGACATATGTTACTACATTTTATGTGACGTTTGCTTCTAGCTGAACATTTTATTTACATTGCAGTGTTTGCACTTTTATTTACGTCTTACAAATAAAGAGTGCAGATCCAACGTTGGATTACCCTTTTTAATAAAAGATTTTTAATTTTTGCACATTTTAAGGCATCATGCACAGAAAAAAAAAGCAAAACTAAAGATATGCTTACCCTCGACCAAAAATGATGTTATGACGTTTAAATATTGGCTGTTAAAAATATGTTCATACAAATATGGCACGTAAGCTGGCATGTCAGTGAACCTCAAAGCAGAGCGCCACCTGCTTCCACAGTTTTTGTAAACATGGCTTTGAGCAAAGAGGGCAGAGGACACGTCGAATGAAAGGGACAGCATGCTTTCGATATGGGGCTTAATTTCCCTGAAAAGCATGCAAATTATATTTACAGTGCATTTATTTTATTGAACAGAAATATTTTCTTCACTCTCTTAACTTTAAGACATTAAAAATGTGTCGACATAGACAGACTAACAGACAGATGTGTCCATAATTGTCCCTAACCCACAGTCCCCAGCATGGACCTGTTCAGAACTTGCCAACAAACAAAACAGTACAAGATTTTTTTTAACCATACACCAAGAACTTATTGTTTTCTTGCTTTAAGATTATAATTTCAGATTACATCAGGCTGAGACTAGGTTTAAAAAAAATATTGTAGTGTCCACTATGGCAGACATCCAGAGGGTGCCGGGAGCCTTGGCACAGTTGTGTCCAGTTGTGCTCTTCTGTGGTCTTCATGTGCGTTATACAACATTAAAGACCATGGAAAGATACTGTTCATAAGAAACTTGGATCCAGCCGTCCTGGTCTGTGTCGTACCGCCTGAAGACGTCAGTCAACCTCTGTGGAAATGACAGAACAGCGACGGTAAGCCGGTTGAAATAATACGGATACAGCAACGTTCTTACACAGCCATGCAAGAATCGGCACAATTCAAAAGGTGCACATCTAAAGAGGAACATTGTTCAATGTGCAGCACCATTAAGGCAACATTCAGACCATTTCAAGTCTTCGTCATTGTTATTGTTTATTTTTTCTCCTCATCAGTTTCAGGTCTTTTCAGCTACCAGAAAGTCTGTTAAGCTTGTAGAATTACAGCAGCCTCGACACTTACAAGCACCTGTGATAACGATGTGTAAAAATATAAAAAGCCTTAAAATAAATTCCCATCTTTTTGCTGTGACATAATCTAACACAGATTTTTTTAAATCCAACCTTTAATTTGAGTACATTTAAGTTGGGAGAAAATCCTACTTTAAGAAACGTTGTTTTACAAAATCAGGGGTGCCGTTGATATTGCTCCATCCAACCTTCAAAAGGACCGTTCTCAGTCAACATAGAACGAGATGGAATCAGGACCATTCCTCCTTACATGTTCTTCCAAAATCCGTTCAACCCACAGGGACTAAAATGGTCATGGAAGAACGTTGTTGAAAGACGTCTGTGTTGATTTGACCTCATGTTTTAGCCCACCAGTGACTTCAGCATTAATCTTAAACCTTTCTATCCATATCATGCGAGCAGGTTGCTGAGGTTTAGTGACCAGGTCTGCTGATGTAACCTAAAGCTGACGGAGCCTTTTCAGCAGGAGCCCCAGGACTCTTTAGCTCTGCTATTTAGTTAGAGAACCTTAGACTCTTTGAGCTTTTTGAAAAACAATTCAACTGATCTTTTTAAAATTGCTTTTGCTGAAGTATCTGCATGTGTTGATACCTAATGCTTTTATACAGCTCTACAGGTCTCTTTTCTACAGATAACGAGTTCAAACAGGTGCAGTTAATACAGGTGATGAGTGGAGACCAGGAGCGCTTCTTAAAGGAGAACTAACAGGCCTGAGAGAGCCAGGATTCTTACTGGTTGTTATGTGATCAAATACTTATGTCATGCAATAAAATGCAAATTAATTACTTAAAAATCACAAAATGTGATTTTTTTTTTGTTTGAGATTCCATCAGTCACAGCTGAAGAGTACCTATGATCAAAATCAAAGACATCTACAGGGGTTGGACAATGAAACTGAAACACCTGTCATTTTAGTGTGGGAGGCTTCATGCCTAAATTGGACCAGCCTGGTAGCCAGTCTTCATTGATTGCACATTGCACCAGTAAGAGCAGAGTGTGAAGGTTCAATTAGCAGGGTAAGAGCACAGTTTTGCTCAAAATATTGAAATGCACGCAACATTATGGGTGACATACCAGAGTTCAAAAGAGGACAAATTGTTGGTGCACGTCTTGCTGGCACATCTGTGACCAAGACAGCAAGTCTTTGTGATGTATCAAGAGCCACGGTATCCAGGGTAATGTCAGCAAACCACCAAGAAGGACGAACCACATCCAACAGGATTAACTGTGGACGCAAGAGGAAGCTGTCTGAAAGGGATGTTCGGGTGCTAACCCGGATTGTATCCAAAAAACATAAAACCACGGCTGCCCTAATCACGGCAGAATTAAATGTGCACCTCAACTCTCCTGTTTCCACCAGAACTGTCCGTCGGGAGCTCCACAGGGTCAATATACATGGCCGGGCTGCTATAGCCAAACCTTTGGTCACTCATGCCAATGCCAAACGTCGGTTTCAATGGTGCAAGGAGTGCAAATCTTGGGCTGTGGACAATGTGAAACATGTATTGTTCTCTGATGAGTCCACCTTTACTGTTTTCCCCACATCCGGCAGAGTTACGGTGTGGAGAAGCCCCAAAGAAGCGTACCACCCAGACTGTTGCATGCCCAGAGTGAAGCATGGGGGTGGATCAGTGATGGTTTGGGCTGCCATATCATGGCATTCCCTTGGCCCAATACTTGTGCTAGATGGGCGCGTCACTGCCAAGGACTACCGAACCATTCTTGAGGACCATGTGCATCCAATGGTTCTAACATTGTATCCTGAAGGTGGTGCCGTGTATCAGGATGACAATACACCAATACACACAGCAAGACTGGTGAAAGATTGGTTTGATGAACATGAAAGTGAAGTTGAACATCTCCCATGGCCTGCACAGTCACCAGATCTAAATATTATTGAGCCACTTTGGGGTGTTTTGGAGGAGCGAGTCAGGAAACGTTTTCCTCCACCAGTATCACGTAGTGACCTGGCCACTATCCTGCAAGAAGAATGGCTTAAAATCCCTCTGACCACTGTGCAGGACTTGTATATGTCATTCACAAGACGAATTGACGCTGTATTGGCCACAAAAGGAGGCCCTACACCATACTAATAAATGATTGTGGTCTAAAACCAGGTGTTTCAGTTTCATTGTCCAACCCCTGTACATGCTTTGCAAGTGGCAAAAACCTACAAAATCAACAGTGTATCAAACACTTGTTCTCCCCACTGTACCTGGAAAAATGAAGCAAAACCCTTTCAGCACCAGTCTAGAATCTACAACATAGACAAGTGAAGAAGGACTGAAAACTATTCTGGCAGGACAATATTTGTCACGAGGCATCATCACAATGGTAGGGCAGTGTCCATCGTTTGTTTTGGTTCTTTACCTGTAATACAATACAGCACTGGATGAAGTCATCAAAGGCCACCTGTCCCTTCCTCTGCCGGTCAAACTTCTCGATCAGAGTGCTGTAGAACTGGTCTGATAGACGATAGCCTGCACACAACACCAAATGTGACATTTGCAATATTTGATAGGCAGCTTCCATTGGTCTTTTTAAAAATATGATTGGTTTTTCACTTCCACGTTCTCTTTGGACACTAGTTCTACAGGTCACGTAATCCCACTTACAGTGGGATTACTGGGACTTTCTAACTGGACTGTGGCAAAGCAGACTGACTGAAACTCGCCACTAATACTTAAGCTGAAGATAAATGCTTCACCTAAATGCAGAGATCAATGATTGACCGGGAATGTTTTCTAAAGAATGACCCAGACAAGTGGCAAGTTTAAACCAAGGTTAAATTCTGTACCCTCCTTCTGGCATGCTGCTCCTTGTACACCAGGACAGAGAGTCCAGCACCTGTAGCCCTCCACCCTGGACAACAAATTACAACAACAAAAGCAGACTTTTCTGCTCACCAAATCCAGTCAGTGCCTGTTTGAGCTCATTCCTGTCGATGAAGCCAGAGTTGTCTCTGTCGTAGGTCCTGAAGATGTTCTGCCAGTCTGTGATGTACTTCCACACACCGGCAAACTCGTTGAAGTTTACTCCACCTTTGTTTTCCCTGTCAAACATGGCTGAAGGAGGGAAGCGGGTACATTTTAGTGACATTTTGCAGATTCGCGCTCCTTAAGGTTTTTCACATTTTGTCACGCAATGAGCACAAGCTTTTGAGAATGTTACTGACATTTTAAGGCAAAACGAACAAGAGCAGAATTGTAAAGAGGAAGGAAAATGATACATCCATGCAGCGTGGTGCTCGTTCACAGCGAGGAGGGTGGGTTCAGGCTCAGGTGCAGTGTTACTTTTTGCACACTGAAAAATGTCGCTCAGCTGACCTTCTTCCACACACCTGCTGTGTCCCCTGCATCAATGGGCCCCAGTCTGGGTCCTTTAGGGCCCGCTGTTCTACATGTTTAATAGACCGTTTTAGACAGAGTCACGCCTAAGTAACTCCTGCCACATACGTTAGAAAGAAATAAAACAGCTCTGAGCACCAATACTGCATTTCCTCACTCTCATGCGGATCAATCCAATTACCTCCCAACAAAGGGAGTGTTATCGCATGACGTGCTTCTCGCTGCAAGGCTATAAAACAATGGATTTACTGCGCATGGTGCAGACGGGAGGAAAGAGACTTAAAGGGATTTACTCTTAAAGCTACAACACATCAGGAGATGTGAACTTTGGAGGAGAATGGTTTTAAAACCTAAAATAAAAAAGGGTTTTATGTCAGCATCTGTGTACCAGAGCATGGTCAATGCCACCAGTCAAGTCTGTAACTACACCGCAGAGCTAAATGTTTGCAACCTGAGCTGCATACCCAAACAAAGATGGTTATGTCCCCGTCAGCAGTTACTTACAGATGATGGAGCGGACCGTCACCGGGTTGAAGGGAGTCCATGTGCCTGAGAATCAAAGAAACGATGAAGCTCAAAACGATGAAAGACAAGAGGAACAAAAAGTAGGTGCGTTATTGTGACGCGCAAAAGCCGAAGCAGACAGAGCAACTAATGTGGAAATCATCGCAGATTATCTTCTAATATTTGTTTCCCATCTCACTGCTCTCAACACGTAAGCTTCTGCAGCCTTTTTTTCAGACCGCAGCTTGATCACCATGTTCCAGCAATGCAATCTTTCTGGATCTTTGTCACCGTCTTATGAACAGATAGGAGCATGAGAGGATGGTTGTCTTAAATGTTTTAAATAATTTTGGTCTAATTTATGCCCTTACAGCCCCTGCTGTGTTCACTTGTTCTTTCTGCATAAAAACATTTTGCTCATATTTGGATCATAAATCAGCCAGAGGCAGACGGTATAGAAGGGCCTTCAAGGTGCTTTCTTTGTTCTGGCCAGCAGGGGGAGATGGCAATAAAATAAAATAAAATAAAAAATCTGTATTTACATGCAACATATCCCATTTAGTTTTCAAATGAATTCAGAAATTAAGAAACTAACCATAAGCCTTAGGCAAATTAGACCCAAGCCAGGAGAAATGGGTTAATCTTAAACACAAACACAAGGACCAATGGAAGGAACAAAGGCGGTCAGATGGACTGTTTTCAGAGATGCACCAATCAACCAGCCGATCTTCCCTTGATCGGCTCGGATTAGTGAATAAGAAGGTACTTTGATGCACTTTGAGTTGAATAAAAACCCAATAAAGAGCAGAGAAATATGCTTTGGTGCATACATGGAGCTCATGTTGCCACTCCTTCATTTGTTGTTGAATACAAACTACTTTGTCTACCAATGACCCTTATGCACTTTATCCCTTTTTCATGCCTAAAAACAAATAAAACAAAAAAAAAAATCAAAATCGGCCTCCTGTTATCTGAAGCCAGTATCGGCCAGGAAAAACCCTGATCGGTACATCCTCTAATTGTTTCAGCTTCCTCTGCTACTTTCTCCAGCTGCACTGCCTGATATATTGCAGAAAAGAGGAGTGTTCATCAAATGAGCACAACAAATAGTTTGGGGTATAATGCATAGTTAGAGGAGGTAGTTCTGAGTTAGGTGGCACTTTAAAGCTAGCCACCCTTCCACAAAAATCTGGGGTTTTTTCTCTAGAGGTCCATCTTCAATTACACAAGTTCCTGAAATTTGTAAGGGGATCTGAATCCTTGCTGAGTCACCGAATCTGTCGCAGGACAGCAGTTTAACAGCAGGAATAAAGAGAGGAGGGTTTGAGAGAAATAAGAAAGCAGAAGGATAAGATGATAAGCAATGGAAAAGAGGAAAAGCAACAGTCATTGTTCCAGTAGCTGGAAGCAGTTCGTTTTATTACGTGTATCACTCAACATTTTCCCCGCAAGCCCTCAAAGTGCATTGAAAAGGAACATCATCCTGCTTCAGCACTAAACAAGTCTGCAGTGTGTGGCATGAGAGATGAGTGCAACATATTTAAATAAAAAGAGGAGAAAGATTAATTGAGCATTTACTTTGATTTGAACTATTTAAAAAAAACAGTTTTCAGATAAATTATTAAGGTTTGAATAAATTTAAGGACTTGAAAAGCTTCATTTGCTCTAGGAAACAATATATTTCTTTACTCTTCCTTGATTTTGTTTTATTGATGAGAAAGGCGGTCCAGGTCTGAGGAAAGAGCTGCTCTGGGACCAGCCCTGAAGCTCTAAACTGAAACGGGGTTTGGGCCCAAAATCTAGACGTTTCTGTTCATCTGTTGGAATGCTGATATTAAGGAACACCTATATAACACTATGGCCTATTGTGTTTCATTTCACCTGATCGCTTAAAATATACCCCGGAAATATATATTTTCTCTATATGCTCATCAGACATCACACCCCAACAGCATGCAGTAACAGAGAAGTCCGTAAATCTTGATTAAAATAGAAAACGAGCTGTTTAACGGGCCGTGATAACAGTTGCACATTGACAGCAGCATCAGTAGTTGGAACGGTTCAGAAACTCATTTTCAGGCCTGCTCAGTTATACGAAACAACAGGAGCACACCTCAGTTTTTAAAACACACGCCTTCGCTGACTGTGGGACGTTGACTAAATCAGCAGTCAGCCACACTGACTGTCACAGCTTCGCTATTTCTGGTACAGAAACAAATAAAACCAAGTGTCATCGCCCTGCTGCCAATACTTTGTTCAACCCACTTTTCTCAAAGGGGAAGTAACAGTCTTCCCTGATAACATCTCACAACTCGGGGACACAGAGAGGAACCTTTGACTGAAAAAAAGTTCATTTGAATGTTGATTTGGCCATTTGTTGCACCATTACACGACACATTTGAAAGTTTAAACGATGACGCACCTTCACGTTTTTGGCAAAAGCCACCAGATTTTCATTTGAAATGTCCCGATTTAAAATAATTCCTGATGCCATGCAGTCTATGGAGCCTCAGGGCCTTTGGAAGAGAAACAGGCCCGCAGCATCACAGATCCTACACCATGCTTTACAGTGAACATGAGGTGCTTTTCCACGTATACGTCCTTTGTTTCGTCCCAGACCCAAGAGGGTTGTGTGTTGCTTTAGAACCCAATGTTAGTCCCAGCTCAGTTAGGGTCCACATGTTACGTTCAAAAACCCAACAGAGCTTAAGAAATGTCATCTAATTTACTTTTCTAATTTTCTAGATTTCAGTAGAAACATGTTAAAATAAAGTTAAAGCTTGTTTTAATTGTGCTATACATTAAAGAACAGAGCAACAAATAGATGTAATATGCTGAAAAATTTGGCAATAGAAGTACTACTAAAATTAGCGGCTGTTCATTTTTCATTTTTTCCTAAAGTTCATATATCAAAATCTAAATAGCAAAGACATTTTATGCATAATAATCATTATATTATTTGAGTACCTGTAAAAACAATTGTTGCCTTTATGTTTTAAATAAAAGCAGTTAAATCATATACCTTTTGGTTTTAAAGTTGTGAGTAAATTTCGTGCTACCATGACAGCTCATTCCTAAGCAAGACTTAATCTGAGATCCGTTCCTCATTTTGTTTTTGTTGTCGATCTTGTTCCAGTGACAGAGCCGTCAGAAAATGTCCGAAGGCGGAGCAAAAAACTAGCTGTGACCTTTTCTGCTCACAAAGCCGAGTACACAAACGTTTCACAGCAGGAGCTAGCTGTGAGGTCACCAGTGTGTGCTAGATAGACTGTGGCGGCCCAGTTTCAGTGTGTGTCTCTCTCTAACGAGAAGCCGGGACAATCCACCCACTGTCCTGTCCACACACTGTGCTCTCTGACCGGCCAACCGAACAGCCGGCAGTGAGGTGGAGAGAGGCTGGCAGAAGGAACGCAAGAGGTGAAGAAAGAGGCGGCCTGGTGGAAAAACTCTGACCACAGTGTGTACACAAACATATAACGGCCCTGATGGAGCTCAGTGAGACGCTTGTACTTTATATACGTTGCACAAGCAACCACACACTGATACACACTTTTCCCAACAGATCTTAAATGTTCAGCATTAGACCTCACAAAGTAGTTATAGAACACACATGAACCACATCCTGTCAGACCGGGGTAGATGCATGTCTGTGAGAGGGGAAAGAAAACACAAGGCAGGTTTTAAATTAAGACAGGTAAACAAACATAACTAACAAATCAGCCTCTTTAGCAAAATACTAACCTGTAAAAACGTAAAGAGTGTTCCTTACAGGACTTTCTGAAGCTCAAATTAATACTGAAACTCAGTCAGATCAACCACACGCCTCATGACTTCCTAACGCCAGTGAGCTTCTTTACAAAAACTGCTACAGAGCAGCTTTAAGAGCATGAGCAGGTGCTCCAAAAGACTCAAAACCAACCAACAAGATACAGGCACACCTCAGCAGGTTGTTTTCATGTCCGTTAGGGATGGCCGCCGATTTTTGAATATTAAAATATGTAGTAAAACATAGATATTTTAAATGACTACCGTTTTGACTTTTTTTTTTCACCCTCATCAGCAACATAACCACAAGGTGGCAGTAATGCCCCAAGTCGTTTGATGCTTGATTTGGAAAGCCGCGATTTTAGCAACACATTGTATCGGGAATAATTAAATAAATAAACCCTCCAGATCATATTGATAATCTTTTATTTATTTTTTAACAGAATATGAAATAAGCACAGTCCAAAAAAATCAACCAGTCGCAATCATTAGCTTTGGTCAAGTGGAGCGTATTTAGTATCGTATGAGTAAAATGGCCAAATAAGGGACATGATAAATTCATTCTGTGATTTAATGACGCCAAACAGAACTTTAAACCCATTTGTTTGAAGCTTTTTTCAGGCTGCAAGACCACTTGATCATATCCAAAGTATTTTGTTTTAAGCAGTCAAGTTAAAAAAAAAATAAAAATCACAGCTTATTTTCATGTGCACAGCTTGCAAAAGTGAATATTAGGCTGCACACTGTATTTTGTTGATCTAAACTTCAACATGTTTTACTCCTTTTATAACGACATATCCAGACAGAGAGAGACTGTGTGGGCTGCTGCAGCTCCCTGCCTGTCAGTGGGCTGTGTTCATACATTCATTTTATAATGTTGAAAGCAAAAAGCAAAGTTTTTGAAGCTTTTCTGGCTGTTAGGTGCACACACCAAGCTGGACCTGCACTGAAATATGTTAAAGTCAAGTTATCGATGAGTCATATCAAAACATGGTAGCAATAGCTTAGCACTTCAGCTAACTGCTCCACATAAAATACTTCATCAGCAGGAGCAAGATAGGAGCTTCTGCAGGTGTAAAACAGATTCCTTGCTGTCTGGGCAGAGAGTTAATTGGCACACAATAAAAATGCTAATTTAGCCCATGATACTGATTCAATGTGGAGTGTTCATACAAGCCAGTAATTTTATTTATTTTAATGAAGTGTCGGACTGCGACTGTGTGTCAACAAATGCTACATTTTAAAAGAGTCAGATCAGTTCCTGGGACAAAAAAAAGGCTTCATTGGGAGTAAATCCAGGCTGCACTACACAACAATCATTGATACTGGTTTATTCAATAACAAGTCACGAGTTTTTCCTATGCTTCCATCTGCTGGATAAATACTGGAAAATTCCCACTCTGACATCCCAGGATGCAATACACGCAAGCCTTCGTTCTAGCATGGCACAGACAGCGTGAGAAACTGCAATGCGTATCATTCAACCAAAGTGACTGTACATTATTTACTTGTTATCTTTGTATCTCTAAACAGATACTGAATGCCAGGTTGTGTCTCATGACTCGTGTACATCAAATGCTTCAAAACTGCTCCAAACTGCACAATTGAACTCCATTTTTTACTAAGGCTTAACCGTTCACATGCAGTACTTCATTTTCTGGCTACCACTGTGTTACCTGTAGGTAACATTACATGATGTCTGCATAGTGAACAACAAATTCATTCTCCCTGAGTCACCCAGCAAGGGTAACGGTCAGCAGCAGCATGACGCTAACCAATAGCTCAGTGTGTAAGAATCCACCCATAACAACCCTGGTGCCTCACATCATTAGAGCCCAACTCGATCAGCGCCTGAGGCTTCCTACTCCTCAGTCAAAATGACTCAAAAGAACATCAGATCTTACAAACCTCTGCCGATGCACGAGTGTAAATGTAAGGACTGCTGAACAAGCTCTTCAAGCTGTGCCATTCAGCCAGCTCTGCCTGTCTGCAGTTTTATCACACTGCTGTTCCTACACAGTTAAAGTAAAGAGAACAGTAAATCTGAGTGCCTGACTGGAAGTTGGTCGAAAATCTGCTCTCTGCTGTGCAAAGGGATTCCAAAAGAGAGACGGGGGGAAAATGGCACAACAAATACATTTTAAAAGGGACAGAGCAAATCACTGCCTTAATATGAAGGACATTCGGTCACAACCTGGAGAGAAACTGAAGGACGCAGAGAGACAAAAATGCAGGCAAATAAATATGGATTGGTAAGAAATGGAGATGCACTGATCAGAGATTTTTGGGCCGATTTCAGATCACCGATTTTGTGAAACTCCAACCTGCAATTTTTTACAATTTTAACCTATTTCAGTTTCTCTGCAAAAATATAAACAATAATTTACATTTTGTACTTTATGAATAAATTATATCACCAATTAAACGTTTTTATTAAAATGAAAAACAGCCCTACGTTACACAGCTGCCTCTGTCTGCATCCCCAAATTCTCCAGGTTAAGAGACGGAGAAATCTTGAACTAAAACTCCTCCAAATGAATTACAGCCCATCAGTCTCATTTACTCCGTTACAAGACAAACAACTATTTACCTCCTGTGCACACCTTCAAATGTAATGTGCGACATATTACGGCAATTTCCCATTCTTTTTAACAAGACCATTTAAAAACACAAAGTGTGTTAGTGTTAGATTAGATTATTGGTTGCTATATTAGGTGCAGAGAGCGCAGTCGACATTGCACAGCTTCGCAGTAATCAGGTTACAAAAAGTTGGCTACTTATTAGTTAGAGCGTAATTGACACAAACAATGAAATAAATTACCACACCTTCAACCTCAAATGCATCAAAATACACTGCTCAAAAAAATAAAGGGAACACTTCAACAACACAATCTAGCTCCAAGTAAATCAAACTTCAGTGAAATCAAACTGTCCACTTAGGAAGCAACACTGATTGACAATCAATTTCACATGCTGTTGTGCAAATGGAAAAGACAACAGGGGGAAATCTTTGGCGATTAGCAAGACACACTCAATAAAGGAGTGGTTCTGCAGGTGGGAACCACAGACCACTTCTCAGTACCTATGCTTTCTGGCTGATGTTTTGGTCACTTTTGAATGTTGGTGGTGCTTTCACACTCTTGATAGCATGAGACGGACTCTACAACCCACACAAGTGGCTCAGGTAGTCCAGCTCATCCAGGATGGCACATCAATGCGAGCTGTGGCAAGAAGGTTTGCTGTGTCTGTCAGCGTAGTGTCCAGAGCCTGGAGGCGCTACCAGGAGACAGGCCAGTACACCAGGAGACGTGGAGGAGGCTGTAGGAAGGCAACAACCCAGCAGCAGGACCGCTACCTCCGCCTTTGTGCAAGAAGGAACAGGAGGAGCACTGCCAGAGCCCTGCAAAATGACCTCCAGCAGGCCACAAATGTGCATGTGTCTGCTCAAACGGTTAGAAACCGACTCCATGAGGATGGTATGAGGGCCTGATGTCCACAAATGGGGGTTGTGCTCACAGCCCAACACCGTGTAGGACGCTTGGCATTTCCCAGAGAACACCAGGATTGGCAAATTCACCTCTGGCGCCCTGTGCTCTTCACAGATGAAAGCAGGTTCACACTGAGCACATGTGACAGACGTGACAGAGTCTGGAGGCACCGTGGAGAGCGATCTGCTGCCTACAACATCCTTCAGCATGACCGGTTTGGCAGTAGGTCAGTAATGGTGTGGGGTGGCATTTCTTTGGAGGGCCGCATGGCCTCCATGTGCTCGCCAGAGGTAGCCTGACTGCCATTAGGTACCGAGATGAGATCCTCAGACCCCTTGTGAGACCATATGCTGGTGCGGTTGGCCCTGGGTTCCTCCTAATGCAGGACAATGCTAGACCTCATGTGGCTGGAGTGTGTCAGCAGTTCCTGCAAGATGAAGACATTGAAGCTATGGACTGGCCCGCCCGTTCCCCAGACCTGAATCCGATTGAGCACATCTGGGACATCATGTCTCGCTCCATCCACCAACGTCACGTTGCACCACAGACTGTCCAGGAGTTGGCGGATGCTTTAGTCCAGGTCTGGGAGGAGATCCTTCAGGAGACCATCCTCCGTCTCATCAGGAGCATGCCCAGGCGTTGTAGGGAGGTCATACAGGCACGTAGAGGCCACACACAATACTGAGCCTCATTCTGACTTGTTTTAAGGACATTACATCAAAGTTGGATCAGCCTGTAGTGTGTTTTTCCACTTTAATTTTGTGTGTGACTCCAAATCCAGGCCTCCATTGGTTAATACATTTGATTTCCATTGATGATTTTTGTGTGATTTTGTTGTCAGCACATTCAACTCTGTACAGAACAAAGTATTCAATGAGAATATTTCTTTCATTCAGATCTAGGATGTGTTATTTGAGCGTTCCCTTTATTTTTTTGAGCAGTGTATAATAAAATAAGAATCTCTACCAACTGAAACAGGAAGAACAGAGCGACTGATTTCAGATAAAACTATCAGAGAAAAAGACAAATACTACAAACTTTAATTGGTTCATGAAAGTGTTGAGCAGTATTTACAGAGCCACAACAAGCAGCCCTGGCCTTGCAGGGCTGGTGCCTTTAGCGGGCTCGCTGCAGAACAGGATGCAGTGCTGCATGTGTTCAGCTTCATTGGCTCTGTTTCATATCACAGTGGAAGTAATGAACTGGCAGAGTCTGGGCCGGGAAGCCTGCCGTTCACTCTGCGAACACATAGCAATGTGCACGACGAGCACCCACGGCACAGAGACGCACACACAGATTGGCCAGATCTTCAAACCCCCCCCGGACCTTGGTGAGTGAAAAACACAAATATCTTCTTGATAAATAACACCAGCCTGTGCATTCATGTACAAAGGCACACTCAAACTAATCAGTATGCTGAGAAAGAGCCACTGCGCCGTCTGATAAAACCTCCTTTCACTGCTGCTTCTGCCACTGGAGTCAAGACTCCTTTTTTCTCCTTTAAAAAAAAGGTTTTATCCCTGGGGGAGAAATGCTTTAAGAGGGCTTCATCTGCTCACAAATCTTACAAAATTCAGAGAGAAACTGCTTGCAAACATATACGTATAAATGATACGTAGTTTACGGCATTTCAATCCTGCAACCTCATTGCAACCAAGGTGAAGTAGACGTGTGGGGCAGTGGTGTATGGCATGAAAACCAGCACTTCACCAGCCAGAGCTACTCTCAGTCAGAGCTAAACAAAATCAGTTTATTTGCCAACAAGATTTATCATTCATCCAACTCTGCCATTAAAACAGGTCTGAGGAGCACTGAAACCACCGGGGTGATCCTTAGATCTCTAGTCCTGACGAGTGCTCATGCTAATTTCCTGTATCCTCTGGAAGCTGACTCTGGGGCGA
This sequence comes from Crenichthys baileyi, assembly GCA_036173005.1. Lineage (NCBI taxonomy): Eukaryota > Metazoa > Chordata > Actinopteri > Cyprinodontiformes > Goodeidae > Crenichthys > Crenichthys baileyi. The sequence goes on from JAHHUM010002912.1 coordinate 428,085, forward strand.
TGTCTACTGAGGTATAAACAGAATAAGTGTTACACCTCAGCCTTTTAAGCACCACAAACTGAAAGGTTACAATTAAATGTACACACACAACTCAACTCTTTAGAAAAGGCTAGAGCTGATTGTTTTTCCCTGGGTTACCTGGGAGTGAGACTAGATCAAATGTAGAACTTTACAGGTTTACATGTGTCCTGCCAATACGAAATATTTATCAAACTAACAATGACATCCGCATGGGACAATGACCTAAAGCACACCAGCAAGTCCACCTCTGAATGGCTCTAAAAAAAAGTGAAAAAACAGATCTTAGTCCAGTGAAACAACTTAGATCAGATTGAGATGATGTGACGTGACCTTAAACAGTCCACTTATGCTTGAAAACCCTCTAATGTGGCTGAATTAAACAGATTCTGTAAAGAGAACTGCTGCAAAATTACTCCCGAACAATATGAAAGATAAACTGCCAACTGTCATGAAAACTTAGCAGCAGTCGCTGCAGCCAAGGGGAGCACAAGACCTTTTTAAGGCTTGAGGGGAAATTATGATGTTTTTCTGATATAACATTTTTTTGGTCTCTATTTTTCATAAAGAAAATAGTTAACCACCAAATGGAATAACCTGAGGTGCACTAGTTAAGTACACGTGTAAGAAAGTGTTTGTGTGGAGGGTCCAGTTGGGACAAAACTGCAACACACAGCTACAAAACCGGGTTGCAACTTGGCGAAGGGGTCATCATCAAGATAGCTTCAGTTCAAGGGAAAAAAGTGACCAGACAGGAAAGCAGCTCTAAAGGTGAGTAGATTGGTGGAAGGACAACTAACTAACTAAGCTAACTAAAAGTCATCCACACTGGGGAACAGTTAGTCGTGAGAAGGCTTCTTTGTTAACACAACCAGCGAAAACCAGCAGACATTAGAAATGACTGTAGGTCATAAAATAGTTAAACACACATAAGGTTTGCAGTTTATAACCATGCACACACACACACACATCCTACACACACAGAGCCACTACTCAGTCTGTTTTAATCTCATTTTTTCTTTTTATTTTCTGTTATTTCAAGGACACTGAGAACGTATTGAAGTGTTGTAAACTTTCATCGGCTTCTCTTTTGTCCTGGGATAAAAATAAATGAACACTCTTTTCCTTGAATCACTTTCAACCCAGGGATAAAAATGCCATTCCCTCTTTCCCTACAGCTTGACAGCAGCATCATTCAAAGCATAGCACAGATTGAAGGAACGTCAAAGGGAGTGGCACATTGCAACACAAGAATACATACCATTCGATAGGGCCTGCTGAAGCTCCGAGTCTGAAATGACTCCACTCCGGTCTTTGTCAACCCTTGAAAGAAAAAAAAAAAAAGAAGAAGAAATCCACAGATTAGCCCCGCCAACTTTACCCTCTTCACACCCACAGACACGATAAGACACAATTGCAGCCGACATCGGCGCTTGCCTGTGGAAAGCTGATCACGATGAGCGCGTGGCAGTGTTTCAGCAGCCTGCAGGAATGGATGGAGCTCTATGGTCAGGACAAACAACAAGACGACTTGTGTGTTCAGGGAGAAACACAAGCTTTGAGTGTCTGTGCTGATTCTTGGACAGCAAAGTGAGACAGGATGCTGACTGCTTTGTAACAGACAAGTGCTACCAGCAAAGAGGCAACTTTCAGGAACCTCAGACAGTCAAGTTGACTTTCTGAGTCATGACAAAACCAAAAGTAAATAGCAACCAGAGGAATGCATGTAGAGAAACCTGCTGAAATAATTTGTAATGTCCCAATGACTCAGTGGCAAAATCTTACTGCAATCTCAGTATTTCCAGGGTTCCTTCACATTCTTTGTCAAATTTCCAGAGTTCTCAGTCCATTTTTGACCCACTATTCGAAGGATAAATACAGCATTGTATTTGTACAACAAGAATAGTAAATGTAGAGCAACAACCACCCAGCAGCACTCACAAATGTGCAAACATTCCTACACCGATATGCAGACCCGTAGGAAACATAGGGATGGCAGGAGGTAGCTGGAATCTGACCAACTTTCCGATTGAAAAAGACAACAACTCTTCCTACTGAGCCAAACGCACCCCAGTCATTGATCAGTCCCTATATATGGTGTTGGCACAGATAACAAAGGAAACGGGTGGATGGATTCAGAGACTGAAGAAAGGATGGACAGATGGTTTAAGATAATGACCATGGAAATATGTATGGAGAGCCTGATGGATGGTCTGAGATGGAAGAATGGACGGAAAGATGGATTGACAGTTAAATACAGACATGGACGGACGGACGGACGGAAAAAAATACTTAGATAAAATGTCATACTTTAGTTCCTCCAACTATGTAGGAACTAGGAACCCTGCAGTTTATAGCACTGATTAACAACTAAACTCAGCAAAACCTCACAGTAACCTTAAACACAATGGTTATGTATTTATTTAATCATTTCGACAGGCGACATGATAAAAGCAGTGGTTGAAAACTGACCTTTTGAGGGTAAAATATCAGATGTATAAAGCCTATACTGAACTATCATGTTGACATAACGTTTTATTTGAATCAATGAGAGATGCAATAATAAATAATTTAGACTCAAGATCTAAACTTGTGAATTTGTCACGAAAAGCGCAAAATACCTGCAAGTTGGCGAAAACCAAAGTAAGAGAAATATTTTCACACATTAATATCGTCTTTTTGAATTAGAAGTGACTGAAGAGATTCTCTCCCACTGGCTAAAAATGTAACGAATCACATAACGAAGCTGTAAACTGGATCAGTAACAGGATGGATCGAATGAAACTAACAAGGATCCTTTAATAACAGGGAAAAATGTGGCCCCCTGAGCGTCTCGTGAGAAAAGCTGATGGACGAGTCAAAGTGTAAGAACGCTCTTTTAGCCTTGCAGTTTTGTTCAGCAGCAGATGAGTTAGCCCATCCTGTCAACCATTGTTAGACCTCGGGTTTTGTTGGAGAAACGTCGAGACAGGACGCAAAAAGGTCTATACATTCCCCATCTAGGTTCCAGTGAACCAAATCTTACTCGACAGGTTTTTCATAATATTTTAAAGCAGGTACTGCTATAGAGCTGGCATAGCTCTTGGCCCAACTTTGAGTTACTTTGTACTGGAGTTATGCATATGCTTCATGTTTACCGCCATTGCAAAAAAAAGCACATGCAGAAAATTGCAAAATTCAGCTAAGGAGAAATGTCACGTTAATTGAAGACCTCACAAGGGCAGGAGACAGCATGCTATGCCATGTTTTTCGTGACTCTTTCTATGAGAGGCAGAGTCATGAGGACGATAATGACACATACGATGGCCTCACACTTATAATGAAGTTTAGTCAAACATCCAGTGACTCGGTTGTTCCTTAGCAACCTCCCCGGCCTGACCTGTTGACATAACGCTGCCTCAGTAAACATACCAGCAGAGACGAGCGGCGAGAGGGGAAGATGGGAAACCCCTCAGCACTCACACTCACAAAGGCCCAGCCCACTGCAGAGGTTTCTGCTCACAGCTGTGGGATATAACATTTCTGAAGCCTACGTGGCCTCCTTCACAGCCACCAGCTACACATTTATGTGCACTTCCAACCGCTTAAATTGGGAAATCAAAGACAAACCTGTTAGGTCACAGTAAATGAAAGTTTTGTCACCGTAAAGGTAAAGACTGGCTGGGTCGGTGCAAGTAGAGGAGGCACCCATCCTTTCACAAACACTCGGCTGATTTAGCCAGAGAAGTGTGTGTGTTACGTACGGTGTGTTCTCTCCCCACCTCCCATCTCTGCAGCTCACTCTGCCTCAGGCAAACTGACCTCACAAGACAAGGAAGGGGAAAAAAAAAATCGAAAAGCATCATTAAATCTCCTTCTTCCCTGCAGAACAGGCACCATCTGGAGTTTCCATCCTCATCGCTGTCAAATTCGCAACCTGAATCTAACTAAACGGGCCAGGACAATACAAAACAGACAAAACTGAGTCAGTCGCTCTGCTCAGATTTTCCCCGTTTCACTTTTTCCTATTAGGCAACGTGGGTGGAATATGGTCTGGGGAACAACGCCCTCTCGGCTTTCCACATAAAAGCTCCAAGAAAAAAAAAAGAAGAAGAAGGCAAACTCTCCAACTCACTCTGTATTCACAGGAGCGGGAACGTTCTTCTGGTTCTGAAGCCTTTCTAAGAGTGTTATTCCAGCATAGCAACATGTGTGTGTTGTTGAACTTGAACACTGAAGGCTGCGGGGAAACATTCAGGCAAATTGAAAAGATGACTCTTCATTCCCAAGTACCTCATGGAACAACATGCACAGAAAAACTTGAAGCATGAAACTCAGCATATTGTTATTGTAACTTTCATAACCAAACTTTGATATACAATCACAATTACAGATGGCTGCTTCATACATATGCTGTAATGTTCCAACTGCAAGTTATTACATCAGTAAGAGTGATGAGTCTGCGCTCAATGACTGGCAAAAAGTCTTTCAGCCAGCTGTGCAGCAGTGCACAGCAACAGGTGGCGTTGCTCTACTAGGAAATTTCTGATCAGAAATATAGGGCAAGGGCAAAGAGAGGGGGAGACATTCGGATAGGTCGCCAGGTCCGGGACTCGAACCCGGGACATATAGCCTCTGCACACGGTGGAGCGCTTAAGCCCTACACCACCAGCGCCGCGCCCAGGCCCAGTGTTTTTGTCCACTGTTATTGTTGTGTTTCTGTGGCAGAGTCACAGCGCCACCAATGGGCCCGGCACACATACTACAGCGCTTTCAGTGGTGCTCCGTCCTCCGTTTGGACGTGCATTTTTTCTAAATTGTTTTTGACACGATACCGTTTTTGTCTGTGTGTGGAGAGGGCCTTATTTTGCCACGGGATTGATGGCATGCAGCAACGGGTGGAGGAGGGGCAGGGCTGCTTTACTCTGAAGATTTGCAACCAGAAATATTTCCTCATTTGGAAAAGTGTTAGAGCCCTGATTCAGCCAGCTGACCAGCAGTGAGCAGCACTGCCAGTGGAGAGGCATCACTTCCGCTTTACTCTGGGCACTCTGCGGCTTCCCACTGAAATTCATTTCAACTGTAGTAACAGTGAGGTGGGAAAAAAATCCCACCGTTTTAAAACCTTAACATACCTTGAGACCGGTAACCGATCCATGCCCATGCAGGACACCAAACAGAATGAAAACGGCAATATAGTGTGTGACAAAATCAATCCGACGCTGACTCTTTCATAGGCAGGAGTGTTTGTGTGACACACAGACGGAGCCCTCCCATGGCTCAACGTCGCTCCATTGACTCTGATCACATGACAGGGAATTCCAGCACAGATCTGCCAGTTATTCACCGCAGACCTGCAGATGAGGCTGCGCATGTGGGAGGGAGGACTGTATGCACTCATGACTCTCACACTGTTTGTGTTTGTTTGACATTTACTCTCCTTATACCTTTTTATGTGTATAACTAAAACTGTCTGAAGGGGTTCTGTTTCACGGTTTTGACAACTTTCCTGTCAGAATTGTGTACCTCTCGATACATTTCCAGAGTTCTAGGTCCTTTTTTAGACAATTATTAAAGGGGAAATAAAAAGGTTCACCTGGAATTACTAGAGAGGTCAGGATTTGAATATAATACCTGAAATAACCACATACTGACACACAGATACATTCTTTAAACAATAAGTTTAGACTTTGCCAGACTGTGAAGAAATGACTTGAGTCCTTAAATGAGTAAGAAACGTCCAGGACCATATGCATACTTTTCACTGCATTATTCTAAAGTTCTGCTCCACACATGAATAATTTGCCAGGGCTGGTTCAAACACCCCCCCAAATGCCTGCAGCATTTCACCAGTGTTGGAAGCAAATCCTCTGCAGTATTACATAACTTCAATTATTACCAGGGGCCAAACCAAATCAACATGTTCCTGACTGCCTGCTACTATGACTGCCACAGCTGCTGACACACATTTCAGTCTGACTAGAGTGAAAATGATGGCCATCAGGGGCTAAGAGCCTCATCAGCAACCTCTCTCTAATGTTCTCAGACATGCAATGCAGTTTATGGATTTATAATTGCCTTTTCTGGTTATCCCTGTGAAACTGATCCGATGTATTTATTAAGTATGTTAGTCTGAATAAAGTTGCAGGTAAGAACCGGGGGGGAGAAGCCTTCAAGGACTCCTGGAGGTCCTTTAAGCTCTGGTTTGAGAAGTCCTTCTGTTGCTGAGGCCAGCTGATGGTCAGTGAAGTATTAAACAGTTCGTCACTGTGATCAGCTGAGTGACGAGTCACAGCCACAGGCTATGCAGCTCATGAAAAGACACACTGCTGTAGTATTTCCTCCGTCATGTCACGAATTTCCCCGCGGACCTTTACTACGAACCGAAAGCAACAGAAACCACAGGAGAATAAAGGCAACAAAAGGCACTGACAGTAAAATATCTGGCGGAACCACCATCCAGCCCGCCTCTCTTCCTCTTCCCGCCTCTTACGACAGCGGCGAGGGTTCACTGCGGAGCGGAGTGAGAGACAAGACAGGCAGGCGGAACAAGCCGCCTCTCCGCACTCACCTCTGGAAGATATTCCACAGAAAGCTCTGGTCCGGGGGAGCGTTGATGTGCGGGGGGGTTCTGTAGGGGCTGTGATACGCCATCTTAACAAAGAAAAAGCTCTGTCACAGCAAACAAACAAAAAAACTACAACCCACAGTAGGCCAAGAACAGATTGTGCGCTTCCCTCTGCTGTAGTTTCTCTTCTCAGCCGCTTCAATCAGACTTCAGCAGCCGAGCCCAAAGTGGCAGCTCACTCCCGCACAGAGGCGTGGCCTATCTTCCAGCTCCGCCCATGGCGGGGTGACGTCACACCGCCCTTCTCGTTCAACTGAGTAAAAATAGAAAGGCTGTGAACAAATATTTCCATTTTGCAAGAAGTTAATGAACGAGATGGTGAAACACTTTAAATGCAGGGCTGTTTTTAAACACTTTACCTTGTAGAGATATTTGATGTTATATCAGTAGTAGTAGTAGTAGTAGTAGTAGTAGCAAAATGATCATTCAGTTTCTTATTAGAACATGAAGTATAAATGAATGAATAACATACATTTTATACCGGCCCACATCTGTTTAAAACTGTTCAAGTGGTAGATCATTAAAGAGATTTTAATATCAGACAAAAATAACCATGAGGAAAAACAAAATGCAGTTTTCAAATGATGGTTCAATAATTAAGGGGAGAGAACTACGCAAACCAACCTGTCTATGTTCCAAAAAGTAGTTGCCCACTCACACCTAGAACCTGCTTCAAATCAGTGTGGAAAAAAATGTTTCCCACTCTTCATTGCAACATGGTATCAATTCAGCCATATTGGAGGGTTCTCCAGCATGAGGTCAATCAGATATAAGTCCAAACTTCTACTAGGTCTCTCAAAAACCTTTATTTTCAGTTTGTTTGGTTTTGTTTTTTCATCCTTCCAGAAGTGGACTTGCTGGTGTCCTTTGAAACATTATCCTCAAGCATATCCCAACATGCTTGAGTCTAAGCTTGCAAACTTATGGTCAGACACTCTACTTCAGGATTTTCTGCCAGAGAGCAGATTTGTGCATCCATCAATTACAATAAATTATTCCAATCATTCCAAAGGTGTTCAAGAAGGTTGAGGGCAGGACTCTGCAGGCAAGCCAAGTTTTTTCCTCATCAAAATTTTAGCCATGAGAATGATTGGAACACATGAATTCATTGATTTGGTGCAATTTAGTGCATATAAGAGAAGTCATTTTCTGTAGCTTGAAGGGGCAAAAAAGACTGTGTGGGTGGGATGGGTCATTCCGTCTGTCAATAACTGTTGTTAGAAAGCCTATAATAGAAACAAATTGCACAGAAAATGTTTAGAGGTAGGTTGGGGATCACAAGAGCAGATTATTGGAGATCTTCATGATATATTTCCTTGAAGTCCTCGTGTTTGGATGTTCTGGGTCAAAGAGCATTTGGTAGCTCTTTCTAACATCATTACTCTGTGTTATGCATTGGGATTGCATTACCTGGCTATAATATCCTAGAGAGAGAAAAGCAAGGGGTTGACAGATCTTTTGGTTGAAGCAAAATTAACCTGCTGAAGTCTATTCTTTTTATCAATTAATTTTGATGACATCTTTAGAATCAGCTTAACATTGATTGTTTATAAATGTATTTTGTTTTAGTACGATAGAAAAGAGTAAGATAAATACCTACATTATTTTTAAAGTACCTGATCTGTCCCAGCTGTCAAATTGTCAGGGTGAGGCGTTAATTGTATTTCCAAATACAGTACTTCGCTGTAGCTGACATGTAGCCTACATGTTACATGTTATTGTATTACATTGTATTCCATATAATTGTAAAACACAGATGTATAGAAACTAAACAAAAAATACGAGCTTTGGGTTTTATTACTTAGACCTATTCCAAGCAGTGCTCTTAAAAAACAATTGTTTAAAAAACATTGTTCTTATTTTACGCAGTCCTGAACGCAGCACGGTTATTTACGTTCAAACGGAGTTCCTGTGAGCTGATTGGTCGCTAGTGATTTTGACGCGGGAAAGCTTCGGCGCGAAGTAACAATTATCCCCTGAAAGCTATCTTCTGCAGGTACAATTTACAAACTTTGGGGGTTGTTTTTAGTTGGCAAATAAAAATGTTTTACTACCCAAATGTTCTCCAACGCCATACTGGGTGTTTTTCCACAATTTGGTAAGTCCAACGCCGACTTGTTAGCTTGTAATGACATAATAAAGGAGAAGAGATGAGCTAACCTAGCAGATAACAGCGACTATTGATTTACTCGGAGTAATACATAGCATCAGAGCTAGCTATTTCATTCTAAAATGGTAAATGTGTTTTGGCTATCAGGTTAGCAGCCACCGGAGGTATCCGGGTCACACGCAGGGAGCTTCTCCGTGTCAATGTCAAGCGGACGTGGTAAGAGTGAGAAATCATTGCCCCCTGTTTATGGCTGTGTTGAGACCTTGCTTTATATAAAGTTTATAAATGTTCATCAGCTATATATTGCTATTTTTGTAATTAAATATACGAAAATATTTTTAACTACTGTAAAAAAACACAATGATGAGACATATATGACACATTTTACCCAAAGTAGTTTATATTTATGGCTAAAAAGGCCTCAGAAACCTTCAGCTGGCCTCTGATTATTACTTACAATTTAAACTGAGTCAGACAACATGCTGACCAAAGCTTGCAACATTGAGTATAACAGCCAGAAATTAACGCCCAACAAAATGCAGCGTGTATAGTCAAACCTACCGTCTAAAACAGCCTTGAAAAAGCATCCATACCACCTCAGCCTCTCATGTTACAAGCAAAAGCTTTAGTGTATTTTATCAGAATTGTATTGGATATATCAACACAAACTAGCGCGTTAGTGATCAATTTGTAAAAGAAAGGAATACATGGTTTTCAAACTTTTTATAAATACAAATCTGAAAAGTGTGGCATGCTTTTGTATTTAGTCCCCCTGGAGACATTTGGCTGTAGTTGGTTCCATCGTGTCTATGAACAATTTTCAAGCCTGAACACAATGTCTTAATTGGATTACAGTTTGCTTATCACCGTCGCGATGGTGTCTTAAGAGTGACGTGTAGTGTTAGTTTTCTGTCACTGACAGCATTTTCCATGCAGGTAGTTTCATCTGACCAGAGCACCTTCCTCTAATTGTATGCTGTGTCCCCTACATGGCTGGTGGTAGAATGTACACAGGGATTTTTGTGGATTTCTATCAACTCTATGGCTACTTTCTTACAAAGGCCATAATTAATGTTCTCAAACCTCTGAGGCCTTCACAGAACAGCTGGATTAATACTAAGATTAGATCATACACAGGTAGACTCTGGTAATCAGATTCAACTGAAGAAACTGGGATTTATTTAGGAGTACCAAAGTAAAGGGGGCTAAAAACAGATGAATGCCACTCCTATCAGATGTTTAAAAGCCAGGTAACCTTAACCAATGATTGTGCTGGTCTATCACATCAAATCCAAACAAAATAAACTGAAGTGTTTGGTTGTATTATGGCGCAATGTGAAAAAAACTGAAGGCATACGAATGCTAATGCAAGGAGAGTTTTGTTAATTATTTACAGCAACGACATCTTGGACTATGTTCTGGGACAAGTTCCTCCTCTCCAGCCCAACCAGCCCAGGCCTCGCTTCTCCCTCTACCTGTCGTCTCAGCTGCAGTATGGCGTGGTCATCATCTACCACAAGCAGTGTGGCTTTTTGCTCGGTGAGATAACAAGGAGCGGGAACGTCTTATTCTGCATTGTCGACATTTATTGCACCATTATCTTTCATTGAAGCGTGAGAAAATGGGGTTTTTGTAACCATCTTTGCCATTCGTCTCAGGGATGCTCTTTTGATGTGAAACACAATCAGTGCTGCCATCACACATCCCGCCTCCTGACTCCCCCTGATATAGTGGGATGCACAGGCCAACATGGTGCTGATGAAAGCAGTATCAGTCTCGATGTACTCAGGCTGCAGTTTCACGCTGACACCGATCCCTCATCCAACAAATGTGCAGTCACACGCTGCTGATCGAAACAGTGAAACACACAACACAGAAAGACGAGCAGCAGGAGAAACAACAAGCACAGCCAGTGTTTATTGTTTAAAGTGTCATCTCATTTTAACCCGTATAATTGAGAGGAGGGCGTCGGCGTCTTTAAAATGCTTATTCTGTTCGTTTCTAAGTTTGAAGGCTTTATAATATGGATCAGTGGAAGCATGGAAGTTGTTACATCTGTCAGCCTTTTTAAGATGTAAACTCGTAACCCTCTTTTTGTGTTTTTTTCAGAGGAGGTTCAGCAAACACTCGATCGTTGGCTTCGCTCTAAAAGACACATACAGATCGACCTGGCTGAATCCGACAGGTAAACACCCGCCCAGCGAGGCTCATGGCCCTCATGGGAAGAGCCTGTTACAGGAAGTAAAGAGCGGACTGTAATGGTGCGTTCGCACCGAACGCGGATTCTGCGAATTTTTCGCGTCATTTGTGTGCTGTTGCTCGCTTGACATTTCGCATGTAATCCGCGTGGCTAAATGTCAACAAATGCCAACGCTTCACCGCGTCATCAAATAGGAGGAGCTTCTATCTGCTGCTCGCTGGTTTCAACTGAACACGGCGGACATGGATTTCACGGATAATCACGGTGTTTTACCTGTGGAGAGCCGAAAAACGACGTCGACGTCCCCGGGTTCACCAGATTCTTCAGGGACGGGAACAGTTTGGAGAGTACCACCACCTACTACAGGACCTGTGTCTGGATGATGGTCGATTTCAGCGGTACTTCCGTCTCATTAGGACCCATTTCGAAGATCTGCTGTCCTGCGTTGGGAGACGAATTGCCCTCCGGGACACCAACTACCGGCGCTATATCCCCGCTGCTGAACACCTGTCCATCTGTCTTCGGTGAGTAAATAAATCTCAGCTAGTTAGTTGAGTCATACAACTCAGGCTTGCCGCACACTGAAAACAGCTTCTTCTCCGCTGCGGTCTTTCACCCTACGTCACAGCCACATCCAGTCCCTGATTGGTTGACGCGACCCGAATTTAGAAAAAAGTTCATATTTTTCAACTCGTCCATCGCTCTCGCTTTGCTCGCCGCGCTTTTCGCACCGCGTCCTTCGTCTCCTTCGCACCGCCTTGCGCCGCTCCGCTCCTGAACGCGCCTCTACATAGGGATAACATGTTGTTAGGAATAACCTTTATTAATAGGCTCATAGCTGTTTTTTCCCTTTTATGCAGTAGTGAAGTAAAGTATAAGTTCTAATGTTTCCCTTCTGTTACAATAGGATAAGAATGCTCATAGACATACAGTACAAGGACAGATGACCCAAGGATTGTCATAAATGACCTGAAGCTGGGGCACTGGGGTAGATAGTGGAGCAGCTGATATTACTGGTTTGTTTAGAAAGCTACAGCACACTTAGATTAAGGATGGACACCCGCTACTACACAATCTAACAGATAGACATCACAATGGTGACACATAGTCTACTGATAATCACTGAGGGAGAGCACATCCATTGCATTGGATTGCCAGATATAAAACTGTATGGGACCTTCTATCGAGGCTCTTCGTTCGGTGTGAACGCACCTTAAGAAGGAGAATAGGTGTGTTTTACTGAAGTGGTGATGGATGAACTGAGCTCCTCATGCAAGAGGCTTCATACATATTTCAGAAGCAACAATATGGAACAGAGGCAGCATGTGATCCTTCATGTCTGCCATGTAGATCTCATCATTTTTATTTCCAAATGTTCTGCAGGTACGTTTTACACCGCGTAGATACAAGACCTGCGGGATGAAAGTGGCTCATCTCTCTCTCTTTGTCCTCCGGCAGGATGGCTCTGGATGTTCCTGACGGCCTGAACATGATGGAAGAAGCCGAGGGAGCTCAGGACCCCTTCTTTGGTCTGATGGCACCCCACCAGCTGCCCAGCCCCTATAAAACAGTCGTGGTACATTCATACACCACTGTCGTATGCTGTATTATGATACATGGCTGTAGTGCAGCATATAAACTGAAGCTGCTCCGCATATTTGAAATGTTTAGTAAATATTGGCAGGTTGGTTGGAGGTGAACGCTTTGTGTCAGGAGCGACAGTGGTCACATTTATGTAAAAGTATTCCTGCCCTTGAAATTTACCACATTTTGCCCTTCTATAACCTGAAACTTTGATGTATTTTACTGGGATTTAAGGTACCAACAGAAGGGAGGAAGTAAAAGGGAGGTAAAGGAAAAGGAAACTTAGTTTTTAAGCTTTTTTTCCAAATAAAAATCTGAAGAGTGTGGCGTGCTTTTTTCTTGAGCCCCATTTACTCTGATAGACCTAAATAAAATCCAGTGGAACTGCCTTTAGAAGTGACCATATTAGTAAGTAGAGTCTTGTGTGCCTTTTAATATAGAGGCTGGGGCTGAAGTGCACCTTCTAGCAAATGAACCACCTAAACATGAAGCCAGAACTACTCAGAATGGTTTAAATCGTGTCAGAACGGCCTAGTCAAAGTCAGGACCTAAACCCCAAAATTGATGTCCACAGACCCTATTCTATCCAGTCTGACTGGGCTTTAGCTAGTTTGCATGGAACAAGTTTTGCAGTTTCTCCTTCCTCCTGGAACATCAGTTAACATCTTGTGTCTGAAACACATTTAACCTGATTAGACATGTATGCTGCCCCCGTACCAGCCTCTTAAAACCAGAAACCAGGTCCAGAGGGATGTTTTGTGCTCAGATGTGCAGAAAAAAAACAAGAGATTTTGGTACAGATTTTAGTTTCTCCTGTCACTTTTATTTACTGTTTCTAACCAGAGTCCAAACGTGGTGCTGAAATGCAAACAGTTAGATTAACAACTCTGTACCAGTAACACGCTTAAATAACTCATAGAATATTCTTAAGTTTTTGTTTCCTTGTCACCTTTTCGCACCGTTATTCCATGTCACCGTGCTGTTGTTCCCCTGAACCATTGTTTTACTGCACCATGTGGCACACCCATAAAGCACAGGTCACTACTTTACTCAGTTTAAGGTGTAAAGGTGGCGGAGGCTGAACTTTAACCATTTGGTCTGGTAATCCTTCTAGAAAAACGGCCACGAGTTCATTCAACAGCACAACACGTACAGCTCCTCAAACACATGAGCTGTGTTTAACTTAAAGGAACCTCAAATTGTGAACAGAACCTTCTTTAGATTAGCTCTCAGGCTTTACGTTCAGGTGAAAACATCTGAGGTAAATCCAGACATCCTGTTCTGTTTCTGAGGATTTTTAACGACCCAAACTTTTCAACTGAGGCGAAGTGTCTGGATTTCACCCGGGAAAATGTTTCCTTCTGCTTCAACACTAACTTCATGTTTAATTTGGTTGTTAAAGGGCAGATTTCAACACAGGTCCAAGAGAAGCTGTTTCTGTGTTTTATTTGTCACACAGTGTTTTTTTGTGTCCATGTAGGCAGCGTTAGAGGTTGAAGGTTTGGGTTCGCAGCACTCTGTGGTGCCCAGCCCCAACATCAAACCCAACGGTGAGTTTTAGTTGAACTTCTTCATCTCTGAAAATGTTCCTAAAGAACAGTTTTGAACAAAATCAAAGGTGCAAAACCCTTAAATAATGCTAACTGGTGCATCTTTTTGTAGTTTATTCTTCGTTTTTTTTGTACTGGTTAGTTTCAAGGAAGTTTAAATTAGTAATCGGTGACTTCCTGTTTCTCTTGGGTGGGAATATGGCATCACACAGAGGTCCATTTCTTTTACCCATCAGGCTGGACAGGGTAGTTTATCTGGGCACCATGTTCAGTAAGGAGGATGGTGAGGAAGATGAAGAAAAAAAATCAAACTCCTTGTTTTATAGAATTGCAACTATGAGGGTCATCATTGGGTCACCCAGTCTCCGTAACAACCACTAGAAACTGTTTTCTTATAAAGCAGTTGTTTGGGAGGGATACCAGGACAGGTTGGTAAAACACACTGAGACTTTAACTGGAGCCCTGTGCTGTGGTCAGATGAGGCTAAGATTAATGGCAACAAGCAGTCCAGCTGGGTCTACGATTAAACAAGGGATGGATACGTGGGGAAGCGCCTCATGGAGGTCATGTGATGCTGTTGGGCTGTTTCTCCTGCAGAGGGCCCGGGAAACTTAGTGGAGTGCCTGGCATCATGAAAACGTAGAAATACCGGGACATTTCAAATAAAAACCAGGTGGCTTCTGCTAGTTGGCTGAATATGGGTCTTCATTGAGTCTCTCAGCAGCACAATGATCCAGAACATAAGACCAGATCAACACAGATATGGTTAACCAGAGACTACATCTATATTTCTCCTTGGTCAACTCCACCTCTAGACCTAAATCTTAGACTGAAGAGAAGAGAGCTGATGTAGAGGAATGGTGCAAACATGGGTTGTCAAAGATCCTTCTGTCTATGTTCAGATTGTAACTAACGAAGACGAAGATTCGGCGTCGTCTCTTTGGCAAAATCGGCTTTTGTGTAAAGTAAAAACAGCAGGAATTATGTAAAAAACATAATTTCCTAATAGGGGATTTTTGCTCCCTGCTGAATACTCAAATTAAATGTTGTTTTTTTCAGCTGCTGCAATAAAAGATGAATTTATTTTAATGTGTAGAGGGCTGTGTATGCTTTAGATGAGATATAACTCATACTATTACAGCGGTGCAGTGCTTGTAGTAATATATTTCATTTTTGGTCTGTTAATGAGACATATCCTGCCAACATACACTGCTCAACAAAATAAAGGGAACACTTAAACAACACAATATAACTCCAAGTAAATCAAACTTCTGTGAAATCAAACTGTCCACTTAGGAAGCAACACTGATTGACAATCAGTTTCACATGTTGTGCAAATGGAATAGACAACAGGGGGAAATCTTCGGCGATTAGCAAGACACAGAGCCCTGCAAAATGACCTCCAGCAGGCCACAAATGTGCATGTGTCTACATTAACGGTTAGAAACCGACTCCATGAGGATGGTATGAGGGCCCGACGTCCACAAATGGTGGTTGTGCTCACAGCTTAACACCGTGCAGGACGCTTGGCATTTCCCAGAGAACACCAGGATTGGCAAATTCACCACTGCCACCCTGTGCTCTTCACAGACGAAAGCAGGTTCACACTGAGCACATGTGACAGACGTGACAGAGTCTGGAGACACCGTGGAGAGCGATCTGCTGCCTGCAACATCCTTCAGCAGGACCGGTTTGGCAGTGGGTCAGTAATGGTGTGGGGTGGCATTTCTTTGGAGGGCCGCATGGCCTCCATGTTCTCGCCAGAGGTAGCCTGACTGCCATCAGGTACCGAGATGAGATCCTCAGACCCCTTGTGAGACCATATGCTGGTGCGGTTGGACCTGGGTTCCTCCTAATGCAGGACAATGCTAGACCTCACGTGGCTGGAGTGTGTCAGCAGTTCCTGCAAGATGAAGACACTGAAGCTATGGACTGGCCCGCCCGTTCCCCAGACCTGAATCCAATTGAGCACATCTGGGACATCATGTCTCGCTCCATCCACCAACGTCACGTTGCACCACAGACTGTCCAGGAGTTGGCGGATGCTTTAGTCCAGGTCTGGGAGGAGATCCTTCAGGAGACCATCCTCGGTCTCATCAGGAGCATGCCCAGGCGTTGTAGGGAGGTCATACAGGCACGTGGAGGCCACACACAATACTGAGCCTCATTTTGACTTGTTTTAAGGACATTACATCAAAGTTGGATCAGCCTGTAGTGTGTTTTTCCACTTTAGTTTTGTGTGTGACTCCAAATCCAGGCCTCCATTGGTTAATAAATTTGATTTCCATTGATGATTTTTGTGTGATTTTGTTGTCAGCACATTCAACTTTGTACAGAACAAAGTATTCAATGAGAATATTTCATTCATTCAGATCTAGGATGTGTTATTTGAGCGTTCCCTTTATTTTTTTGAGCAGTGTGTAATCTTAACGCCACCCGTATCTCTTGTCTCAGCCTGAACTAATATAAGCATCAGCCTCCTCCCGGCTGACGGCCTTGTTTTGTTTCAAGCCTTCCTGCACCCTCATTGGTCTCTTTGTCCTCCACCAGGTTTCAGCTCGCCTCCGGCTGCCATCACGCTAACAGAGAAGGAGCAGTTCGTCATCAGCACTGCTGAGGTAAACTCTCTGTCAGGGTTAAGCTTCGGGAATACCCTCAGCCATCATTTTTAAAGACAGCAGACGTCCCGATGAATTACTGAGCCGGGATGTCTGCCATGTGCACCCAGCGTCTCGTATAGATGTTATCCCCGCCAGCCTTACGCTGCGTGACATGGAACAGCCATCGCAACCCGGTTATGTTCAGTCCAGGACATTATGATCAATGTTGTGTGCATGTTCTGCAGTGAAATTGATGGCAAACCTTAAATACATCTTGTTGTGTATTAGTTTGACCTCTCTGCAGTGCTTAAGAGCAGGCAGATCTGTATGCGTTGATTAACAGGCCGCAGATGTGACTAAAGTCTCACTGCAGTGGTACCTTCTACACAGCCTCCTCATTCTGTCACTCAGAGACTGAGAACGCTCCTCAGCTGATGAAGTCCATTTGGCCTTGATGAGATCTGACTTAATTAAATCAGGCTGCACTTAAACAGACATGTTGTTCCCGTTTCTGCTCTCCCGGCTCCCACCTGCCGGTCCTAAAGCTTTATCTTTGCCCTCCAGGCATCATAAGGTAATATATTTACGTTGTCTTATCTTTAGCTGCTTGTTGCTCACATTTTTTCCTTCTGTGATCTTTTTTTTTTTAACCATTTTTGGTTCCTCTGGCAGGATTTTGAGGGAGCTGACCTTCCTGAAGTCACAGCCAGAGAAATTCAGCTGTTGATGGATCAACCTGATCACTTCAGAAGAGGTGAAGGTTATAGATCCCTCCAGATGTTTCTGCTTGGTGTCCAATAGTTCAGATTAGTTGTGTAGCTACTTTAACTGCAAAACAAAAATTATTCAGACTGATTCTGATCCAGAAAACTGCTCCATTTTGGGTGAAGCCGACCTGCTTTTAGACCAGGTGTTGCCAAACAGAGAGACACCACACGTTGCCTGGAAACATGAAACAACCAATAATACTTTGAAATCTTACCTGTAACCTGCATAGTGAGCCAGTGAAGCAATATCATTCCTGCTGTAAAATGTTTCATTTTGATGATTTTTCTTCTGCTTTTTGTGAATGTGTGTTTAATAACAGTGGAGGAGGAGGAGACTGAGGAGAAGACCAGGGATCGAGCGCTCTCTTCCTTTGGCAACCAGTGAGCCTGGCAGCTTTTAAACCTGAAGAACAATGGTTGTCTCTTAATGTCATCTCCTGTGATCATGTGTGCGTTACTGCGTCCAGGCCGAAGGAGACGAAGCTAGGACCAGAGCAGGACAACATGTGGCTCCTGGAAGAGGAGACGGGGGAGCCTGTGGAGGTTCCTCTGGCAGCCGTGGCCCCTGAGATGACACCGGAGCACGTCGCGATGCCTTCGGAGAGTGTCGGAGACAGAGCTGCAGAGAGCCTCTGTGAGGAGGTCCGACACGATACGGGGCTCACTGCTCCGTATTATGAAGATGCACCGTTGTTAACAGAGACATTCGCTCCACTTCATCACATGAACACATCTTTAACTGTCTGACAAAACAATAGATCCACATTTACTCCGTTTATTTAGACGTTACATAACTAAAACTAACAGCATGAAGTTCCATGAGGCAGGAAACAGTGACAGAGGCACAGCTGGTGACGCATGAACAAATTATTGTGTTTGAAGGAAACAATTGGAAGCGTGTAAGGGCGCGTCAGCATGTGCTGCTGTCATAATGTCATTAGCTCTCTGAATGTGTCGTTCATTCTGCCGTCAGGTGGTGGATCCTCCTCTGAGGAAGCACAGCGGGCGACGCCGGCGCCAGCTGGTCTTTGTGGACCCTGAGGTCCAGATCTCAGATGAAGCCATGCAGAAGCAGATTGAAGATCCACAGACCGAAACTCTGAATATGGTACGTAACATTAGTATCACTATACAAGTCAAAAAACATAATTCTGGATACATTTGAGAAAACATTTGCGTTGAAAAATGTTTGAGCTTCTAGATTTTATTCCCGGCTACAAGGTTTCTGCATTGATTAATATTTAGCTGACAGCCTTCATCTTTAGCTCAAGTTTTAGTTCAGCCTGTTGAAAGTTTTAGTTTATGAACTACTGGCAGAACCTACAGATAATCAGAACCTCTTAGGTCAGGGTTAAACTGGATCTGTGGTACATGCCACAGAAATGCGCCACAGTTGACGCTGCAGGCTGTTGATCATAAAATCACAGATTTTACTTTAAAGAATCTTTATTTGGCGTAAAATTATTCGGCCTAGATTCGACAAGTCTGAGTGTTATACATTTTAAATAGAGGCAATATAAGTAGATCTGGATGCCAGAAAAACACAGTAAAATGGCCCTTTCCTTAACTGCCCAATCAGCTTCATGATTTGTGGAACATGCAGAACCCCAGCTAGGTAAATGTTGTGACCTCAAACACCCAGAATGTTATAAAAAAAGTCAGGAAATCTAGAAGTCTGAGTCTGTGAATGTATTTGTAGGAATCCATACCAGCAGCTGCATGTATAAACAATAATGCACTCTCTGAGATACACATGGTTCACTGACTTATTGATTTTTCAGCCGCTGCTCCACTGTTGTCGGGGTCTAAGTGTCGATTCAACGTGGTTGACTGCAGCTCTTGGTTTCTTTGCTTTGCCTCTAAACCCTCTGGAGTAGAGCTCGTTGATTTTCTTGTATCTTTCTTCTTCTTCTGCTCTTCAAATTCATTTGAGGAGCCATTTTCTCTGTTCAACCCAAACAAAGTAATGTTCTGCAGCCTCCATCCTAGTGCCGTGCAGATAATGTCCTGTTCTTTCTGTCAGATGGAGGTGTTGCTGGACGTCTCCGCACTGACCAGGAGGGCCTCTCCCGCTCAGCTCTTCAACGCCCCCTGTGGATGTCAGTAACAAGATCCGCCCATCTCCCCATTCAAAATACATAACTAACTAACATTGAGGGACAGTAAGTTTTTCACTTGTAATCCAAAAGAAATAAAAAAAAAAAAATACATAAACATGACAAACCATTAAGAATTCAAAACCCTCCAGTGTGACTAAATTTAAGACGTTTCTCCTTAAACGAGTGAGCCAACGCTCCTCCGCATCAATGTAAAAGACTCATCGGCATCGTGTGGCTCCACTAGCGTTTAGGGTTAGGATTCAGTAGCTTTTTCACATCATTATTTAAGAGCTGCGTTTTGAATTTACTTTCTTTAATGTTCATATGATCTGAAACATCCAAGCGTCTAAAGATCAGAAGAGACCTGCAAAGAGCCGCTGTATTTTTGCATTTTACAAATAAATCAGATGAACTGGAGCATGTTAGTTGAATTATATATTTAATAAATGATAAACATTTAAAATGTGATTAATTGAAGATGTAAATAATAATAGCAGTTGTGGCACTTTTGGTTCTTTATTTACAACTGGAACAAAATATGCCCGTCGTCTGCAATGACAAGACTCAGTATCTGCTCCTAAAAACGGTCGAACAAATGCCTGTGGCGGTAACAGGTGGAACAGTTGATTTGCATATGAATAGCTTCCCTAGATTTGTCCTAGATTTATTTGAACAATTAGGTTAGTCTTAAAATAGCTGCACAAACCTTCTTGCAAAGAGCTCAATCATGCAGCTGCTTTTAAAAAACGTTGGGAAGTGAATCAGAAAACCCACAGAATGCTGTTGCTCCAATATGTGCATCTGCAACAAACAACTTGAGTCTGTGTCGTTTAAAAGCTCATTTCTCCGGGATGTAAACTGTCGGACGCCAGCTCTGGTGGAGACAACAGATTATCCACCATAACCTGCCTTCTGACCCCTCTGCAGCTCTCCTCCACCCCAGCCTCCTGTCGCTATGGAAACAGCAGGCCTCGACCCCCGTCCTGAGTGAGAGCGGGGCGTTGCACAGAGCAGAAGAGTCAGAGCAGGACATGGAAATTCTGCGGATGGAAAACAAGCGGAGGCACTCGCGCATGAAGGAGGTTGGTTGGATATTTTTAGAGGAGCGGAGGAGAGCTTGTTTCTTAAAAGTTTTTGTGGGTTGTGTTGAGTTTTTTGTTAAGAAGGTAGCCAGCTTATGCAGCCTCCTAACTGAGCATGCTCAGCTCCTTTATACCTGATGAATCAGTGCCGTCTTTCCTCACAGATGAGCAGCGAATCGAGACTTCAAACCACGGAGGGTTCATGTGAGTACTCTGTCTGCTTGCCACACAAACATTACTTTCCAGTTCAGGATTGGGCAGCACAATAAACAGATCACCATTCACATTAATCATCGTGCGCGTTTGCGAACAGCTGTGTTAGATGTGATGCTGGACATGTCCAAAGAAGATCGGTGTGGAAGCGATGTGATGACTCCTGTCAGCAGATGGTGGGTTTCTGGTGAACTGACAGACCGCTAGATGAACAAGACACGTCATTGAGTGTGTGTGTGTGTCTTCAGGTCTCCACACGAGGACGTCCAGCCACCAATGGAGCCTATATTCGAGGAAAACATGGAGATACCCGAGGCCCAGACTGACACAGAGAACATGTTGAGGTGCTTGTTATCCAGTGCGAGTAGAAAGCACACCAATGCACGCATGCAGTGAACCAGGATTTTTCTCCACATCAACATAAGGAAACGTTGATGTTTTGCATGTAAATTACAGTGCCTTGAAAAAGTATTTACACCCCCTCACATTACAACCACAAGTACGAAATATGTTTTTTTAGGACTTTGGGTGACAGATCAACACAGCATATGCATATTTCTACAGCTCCAAGTCTTTTAGCGTATGTCGTTACCAGCTTTGAACATCTAGAGACAATTATTTGCACCAGTAGCTGAATGGAGACCATCTGTAAACATCATTTATTCCTCCCTCAGTTTCTCATATAGGACCTATGCTCTAGCCTCGAGTCTCTTGCTGCCTCCTGCAGGTTTTCCTCCAGGATTACCCTGCATCAACTCTGACAAGCTTCCCTCTCCCTGAGGAAGACAAGCCTTCCCGCAGCATGATGCTGCCACCACCAAGTTTCAGCATGTTTCCAGGGTGATCGGCAGTGTTTATAACGTTTTAAACATAGGCCAAAAAGTTCAGGTTAAGTCTCATGTGATTAAAGCACCTTTTTCCACATGTTGACATGTGGACACCACAGAGCTTATGGCAAGCTGCAAATCGGGCTTCAACAACAGCTTTTGGCACTCTTCCATAAAGGCCAGATTTGTTTTCCCGTAAACACATTTTCTCAACTGAGCTGTGGATCTCTGCAGCTCCTCCAGTTACCATGGACCTCTTGGCTGCTTCACTGATTAAAGCTCTCCAGGTCAATTTAGGTGGATGGCCATGTCAAAGTAGGTTTGCAGAAGTGCCAGACTCTTTCCATTTTTAGATAGTGAATTGAGCAGAGCTCTGGGAGATCTTCAAAGCTGGGGATGTTGTTTTATATCCTATAATCCGTCTTTGAACTTCTCCACTGACGTGTTTCCTGTGTTCTTTGGTCTTTATGATGCCTACAAACCTTCACAGAGCGGCTGGATCCATGCCAAGATGAAATGACACACCTTCCACATGATGTATGAGATACTTTGTGTTGGTCGATCAAGTTCAAACCCAATAAAGTAAAATACATCAAGGTTTGTGACTGGAAATGTTTGAGGGGTGTAAATACTTTTACGATGTACTTTACCAGCTTTCAAGGTATGAGTGTGAAACAAATCATTC
Organism: Crenichthys baileyi; assembly: GCA_036173005.1. Classification (NCBI taxonomy): domain Eukaryota; kingdom Metazoa; phylum Chordata; class Actinopteri; order Cyprinodontiformes; family Goodeidae; genus Crenichthys; species Crenichthys baileyi. The sequence continues at coordinate 450,427 of JAHHUM010002912.1, forward strand.
AGGGATGAGCATATGTCTAACTACATGGAATATTAGTTGTTTAATGAAGCTGAGATGGTCCGTGTGAGTCTCAGCATACGTCCGTATGTGACATTTTGATGGGTTTTGCTTCGCTGAATCTATTAAAAATCTAGTATTTAGAGCGAAAGTGTTGGCTTCAGTGTTCCAGCATTGTTAAAACATCATTCTAATTGTTTGCTGTGAGTCTATTTATTTAATGGTCAGATCTGTCAGGAATTTCATTCATACATTACCTGCATGTTTATTTCCAGCTGGATCACCTCCACCCTGCAGAGACTCGGTGAGGTCACCTTTGACTCTTTGCTGCCCCCAGAGGCTGACCGCTTTACTGCAGCTCACAGTCTTGACAAACTGCTGGGTGAGGAAAGCTGAAATCTGCTGCTGTTCCTTAACATCAAGTACAAAGTGTCTTAGTTCCTGAGAAGTAGTGACGATCAACAAACTGTGATGAGTTAAAGTTAATCTGTAATAATTTCCTTCTGCAGAGCTGCTGTCAGATAAACAAGTGACTGCCTGCCAGACTGAGCCCTACAGAAGCATCACCATCAGTCTGAATCAGTCTCGCTAGAAAATTTCATGTTTTATCTTTTCACTTTTTTATTAACAAGAGATAATCTGTTGCAGCAGTTTGTGCTTTGTATGCACTTTTAAAAAATAAGATGAAATTAGCCGTTTCCATTTTTAATGTGTTTATATGTTTTATTAATAAAAATGTGTTGTTAGTGTTACATATTGGTGTTGGTGTTACATACTGTTTGTTTTCAAGCTTTTAAAAAGATTTTAGTGTATTAAATGTTTAAAAGCAAAGCTTTGATTGTATCGTTTGTTTTTTAAGCAGAATCAGCTTTATTTCCCAGGGTTGTGCACACAAACAAGTACTTCAGTACCACTTTGTTCCCAATGAAGACATTGTACCTATATATATATATATATATATATAATGTATATATTTATGTGTGGTGTTTTTACAAACAAAGACATGGTTGAATTAGTGCAAATATTGATCTGGGCACTCTGTGAAGATTTCATCAGAGAGACAACCTTGGACAAAGAGACTGTGACGCCGACCTAAAGGTAAAAATCAAAACCGTTTGTGTGCTGGATGTGTGGGGTCTGCAGAGATGTTAGCTTCAATGAAATGCTATTTGACTTTTTTTTTTCAAACACAAAAAACTACCAACGTTGCTTTTTAAAATAGTATCTGTAACGCCAGGCCATATCAGACAGTTCTTCATATATTGGTGTGAATATTTATAATGAGCACGAAACTCTGTTCTTGGGTTTCCAAATGTAAAAACTGTCAGTATGGTTGTGATTTTAATACTGTTGTTTCAATAAAATCATTAATAATTAAAGCTGCATAGCTGCATTTACATTTATAAAATTGACTAAAGACAATTCATGTGTTCTATTTAACCTAAAATGACTGGTTTAGTGAGGCAGCTTGTTGGATAAGTTTTATTTTTAAGAGCAATGTTTAATACTTTTTATTGCCCTTGCATTAACACTGATTAAATTTTGAATCTATCTATATGTACTAGGTAGAAGCATAATGATGCTGGAATTTGCAGGAGTTTAACCTATGACCTCATGCCTGAATATTTGCACTGATGAAGAGTTTGCATGTCAAAAAAAACTGGGCACCAACGCTGTATTTTTGTGGCACCTCGGTGCAACTGAAGCCTGAGCTGAGGTCAGTCCTGCAGTCAGAGAGCAGAAATACATCCAGAGATTTACATCAGCTCGCTGGAATGATGATGTGTTTGAATACTTTTGGTAATAGCAGGCTACAGTTCTCTGACAGAAAATCCTCCCTCCAGCTGTAACAATATGTTCTTATGCAAACATACAGCTTCCTATAGCTGTAGTTCTGTAAATGTGCATCGAGAAGTAGATTACTTCCTTGAAGAAAAGCCAGAAATACCATAGGTTGTACATGTTGAAGTTGTCAGCGTGACGTCTCAATGTTTACAGACACTGGACATTGCTGGGAAGGCAGGGTCACAGGCCGGTTAGGGATGCGGGTGGGAAAACTGCTGTTTGTATGTCAACATTAGTTGTTGTTGCGCATGAATTCTGAGTGAACATATCCAGGGTTCATACGCACTCTGGAAAAGTATGGAATTTCACAGCGCCGGCGGCCCCCAGGGGTGTGTTCTCACCCCACTTGTCTTTTCCTTTTTGTACACAAATTACTCCACCTCAGCCAAGCTGTCTGTGAAACTCCTGAAGTCCGCAGATGACACCACTGTCAATTATCTGATCCAGGACCCTGACAAGTCTGTCCTGTGTTTGTCCTTAGTTTGAAGTTTGGTTTTAGCCACAAATCAGGTCAGGTCCAAACTACAACGGACAGTTAGGACGGACCTTCCCTCCATCCAGGACTTGTGCGGGTCTAGGATCAGGAAAAGGGAAGCTAACAACCACACACACATCCTAGGCACAAACAGTTTAGACTTTAACTGTTGTCTAAATGTTATATTCCTCCATTTGTTAATCCACCCATCCATTTATATATCCATCCTTTAATGCCATACATCCATTTGTGTATCTTACCACCATCCATATAATTGAACATGCAAATATCCATCTAGACGATGGTTTCTTTGTCTATCCATCTACCTATCAGATTCATTATCTGATTGTCCATCCACTAATTGACTTTTGTCAACATTTACCCTTTGACATTTGGCTACAGAAGCCTGAGGAATTTAGAAGTTCAAGCCTGAAAAAGTAGGTACATTGCATTTCTCAACTCATGTTGCACGTGCAACTTACACAAAGAAGGTGGAACGTTTTATTTTTTCCAAAAGCGGAGAATGTGGCAGTGCTATGAGAGGCTCATACACCAACCTAGCGTTCACCTCGGCAGAAATAACCAGAGGACACAAATGGACGAGCAGAGGACGAGATGAGACGGCATTTCATAACACACTGTCATAAACCTGTCGTCCACACTCGACCTAAGGTCAGACGTCAGCTTACATGTTCATCCAAAATACATTAATCATGTAGCTTGAAGCATTTACACTTTGACTGAAGATACTTAAAAAACCTCTCCTGCCTATATCAGTGTGAGTATAAACACAATCTCCAACCATCCGTCAGTCAGCTCTCTGACAGTCTAATAAACCTGACACCTGAGCGACACATAACACACATTCTCACTGGCTGCTTATATCAGCCTGGAGGGCAGAGCTCAGGTCTGCATGAATATACACAGAGCTCGGAATCATCGCCCCACTGGGAGGAGGTGGAGAGCGCAGCCAACTGGTATCTGCATCAGCAAAGGCCAGGAATAAAGAACAGCTGGAGACAGGAGGTGCAGACAGGGAGCATCGGTCGTACTGATAAGAGTCCATAAGCAAAGAGGGTGCAGCGCACTGTTTGAGTTACAGAACAGTGATTCAAGCTGGCAGCAGACAAAAAGCAGGCCTTGTTGGAAGAGGGAGAGGCCGATGGAAGACGAGACAAGCCACCAGGCAGGAAGCTCCACGAGCCAAAAGGTTTGATGGTGCGTGTTGAGGTGGAGCAGGAGATCCCCATGTCGGTGGCACTCCCCATTGAGCTGCGGCCTGATGCTGCTCACCAAGCCTTTCCTTTCCTGGAGACCACACTGGCTGATCTGGGCATCCAAGAGTGAGTCCACAATGTCAGTTGAAGTGTCCTTTCTAGTGTTTCCTCAAGGTAGAGTTTTATCATCAAGTGTTTGGTTATGTTTGTCCAGGTCAGATGTGAAGGAGAGGGTCGTGTGGGTCGATACCAAGAAGACGCAGGTGAAAAACAAAACAGGGAAGCTGAAGGAGAAGGAAACTACCATCCTGGAGGCATGAGACAATTCATCGTGAAGGCGCATGAAGAACAGGCGGAGGTATTGAGGGAAGCCATAACACTGTTTTCATGTTGCTTTAGGTGCGAGTGAAAGCCAAGAAGCCCGGAGACAAACAGCTCCAGGAGGTTCTGTACAGCACAGAGGCCCACACTGACCGCTCCTTCTGCCGGACAGGGATGGACATTCAGCCCTGGAAGCAGAGCTATCCAGGTCTGTACACAGTTTATACTAGGCAAAGGAGAAAATAAACATTATCCAAGGTCCTAGTTATATTCCAGCTACTGTTACAGTAAAAACAGCTTATCCGTGTAAACATTTGGACTTCACGTTACAAAGAGAGGGAGGAAATCAATCCACCGTGCCCCAGAACTCACACAGCCACTCAAATAACAGAAAGCCAGATTGATACAGATCACAGTGATGTGCTAAAGTCTTATAGGGTGGAGAAAGATCATACCAAACCTCTAGTCAGTCATTGGAACATAGCAAGTCATTTAAAACTATGGCTATTTGGTTTCAATTTAAATCAGTTATTAAACTTCTTATTCTTAACAAGTTATGTACAGCTACATGAAAACAGCTGCTTTTAATCCCTTTTAGGAGGTTTACATAGTTACTGTGTTGACCTTGTTCTGTTGACCATGAGACAAACACAGCGCCTTGCTAGACTATTCACTTCCTCTGAGGCTGCACTGCTTTTTGTCACACATTTTCTGCAATAGACCAAACAACCAACACAAAGCAGTGACTGATTGTGAAGTGGAAGAAAAAAAAACTAGATCTTTCCAAATAAAATTGTGAATGTACAGTTGTATTCAGCCCCTTTAACCTGGTAGGCCTAAATTAAAATCAATGCAACCAATAACTTTTAGAAGTCACCTACCTGGTAAACAGAGTCCCCCCTGAGTCTAATGTAATCTTAGTATAAACCCTGCTGGTCTGTTAAGGCCTCAGAGGTTAGAAAACAGTTGTGAACAAACAGCGCGGTAAACCTACCAAGACATTGCTGGGACGCATTACTCAGAGAGCACCAGGGTTACTCTGGAGGAGCTGCATTGATCCAGAACTCAGGTTGTAGACAGGACAGCTATTAGTCTGGTACTCCAGATATCGGGCCTTAATGGAAGACCGGCAAGAAAAAAAAGCCATAAGAGGTGCTGTTTAAAGTTTGACACAAGCTGTGTAGGGGATACAGCAAAACAGTAAGACGGTGCTCTGGTCAGATATGTTTGATTGCATGTAGGCAAAAAAAAATTGTTTGCATGCAAAACACTATGTGCAGAGAAAAAGTAACACTACACATCACCCTGAACGCCTCATTTTAACAGTAAAATAAACCAATAAGGAATAAATTAGAATGAGTTCTAATGAGGCTTGTCAGACTAAAAGCACCTTTTGAAAATAACAATTCAGCAGTTATTGAACATAATTCTCAGTAAGCCAACATTTTCATTAAATGTTTTATTGGTCTGATGTCATTTTCTAATCTTGAGTGTTTTATTAGCTGGAAGCGGAAAATTATCAGAATTAACAGAAACAAAGGCTTGAAAATCTCAATCTGTGTGTAATTAACTATATAAGGTTTCACTTACTGAATTGATTTTCTGGAATTAATGGACTTTTCAGCAATATTCTACTTTATTGAACATGACTGTATAGTGTTGACAGCATCATGCTGTGGGGATGCTTTTCTGTTGTCAGCAAGGACTAGGAAACCTGTTGGAGACTTGAGATTAAGCCAGTTACGTTGTAACATGTGTTAGAATAACCGAAGATGCAGATGTAAACCCATTTCATAATTCTGTACAATTATAAAGATTGTATGTTGAAACATAAAATCAAAAACATCAAGAAGTCTAAAAACGTTTGCAAGAGGATGTAAAGATGTGTGCGCGCTTTTAAAAATACTGTTTCTGTTTGCATCAGGGAAGAACAGACTGAACCCCGTGGAGATGACTATGGCGTTAGACCTGGAAAACCGGCAGCCTGGGAATACCGAGGCTCAGGATCAGCGAGACATCTGATGCTAGACTGGACAACCATCAAACAAAAGAAGAAAACACGAATCAACAAGAAATAGATTTATTACCAGAAACAGAGCTGGCAGGTTGAAAATGTGCTGTTTTTTTTTTAAAAGTATTTCAAATGTTAAACAACTTTCCAACATTGAGGGACTGAAAGAGCTGAACACTTGGCTACAATATGGTAGCTTGTAAATGTCTTGCTGCAGATGTGCAAATATTTGACCTTTTTTTACTTTCTGCAACACATCTGATCAAAACGCCATACATGGTATTACAGCATGTATTCATAGTATGACTGCACAAAATAACCCTTTATTTACATCAGAGAACAGCAAGGTTTCTATCAGTTAACTCTGGTTTGTCTTCCACCATCAGTGGTGTAAAACTACAGAGATCTCTTATCAAGGCAGTGACATTTGAACTTCATAAGTTTAATATTTTACTACTTTGCATAACAAGATAATGGAAAGAACAGGCACTTTAATGGGTTCAGAACAGAAATTAAATGAAATTATTTAGAAATTAATCAGTAATTTAAACTCCTAACCCCATACAGATTAGTCAACTTTAATGTTGTTCGAATAAAAACAACAAAAACCAGAACAGAAAACTTGTAAATGCTAAATGAACGTATGAAACTTTACCACAAGACACTAAGCTGTAAATAAATTAGAGGCAGAACTTATGAATGCGGTAAAATTAGTAGAGTGGCTGAAGTGCTATATTTATATCCCCTGTCCAACCTACAGTATAAAATTCATGGTCCTGTTAGACTGTGTTCAGGCTATGAGGAGTTGATGGCTGCTCCGAGTTTGGCTTGCAGCTCCGCAGGAAGGGAGACCGCGGCTGCTTGGAACTCTGCACCATGCTTCTGGACCAGCTCTTTCATCAGAGCAACCACAGTGCTCTGGGTTTCTGAGGGGAGAACATGAGAGACAAACTAAGAGTCGGTGACGACAACTCATCATTGAAGATGGATGGTGAAACTCAACAGAATACTGAAGAGCTCTGCACAGACACAGGCTCATAGAGACTCAGATTTTCAAACATTCATCCACAGCTGAGATCACAGATGAATAAGGTTCACCTGTATCGACGTCCTTGTGGCCAAGAACATGACTGGAAGCAGCAACAATGGGCTTCAATAACTTCACCACCTGAACAAGAGGAGCATAGTTGTTGGAGCTTACGGACACGCACCGTTTCTGCGGAAGCACAAACCTTTTTCATCTAAACACGAAGCTCTTTGTTTTAAGCTGTTTATTACTGGTCTGCTGGAGTTAAACCTCTGTTATCATAAAGTGGGATATCACATGATTATGTTTAACATAACATTTAATTAAAACAACAACGCTGACTGAAAGATTGTTGTGATGGTTGAGTATAAAACACCTAATATGTGTTCCGAAGTTGGAAAAGAGAACAATGAAAGAAACCAACTATTTAAAATTAGATGGTTAAAAAGCAGCCAGGTGTTATTTTACTTGAAGCTGTGACTCATTTGAAAAATAAAATAAAATCTCTATTCAAAAACAACATTCAGGAGCAACTTACGTTTACCAGGCTGCATCTAAGCAAACCAGGAGACTTCGAGAACAGCTATAAACTGACAAGCGTGACCAAAGTGATGATCTGGTGAACATTAAAAACATCATGTACCAAACATGGTGGCGGAAGAATGATGGTTTGGGCTTGTTTTGCAGTAACACGACTTACAACATTTAGTTATTAAATCAACCTTGAATTCCTCCTACACAAATGGGCCCGAATGGGATTGAAATGTTATGACTGGGTCCCAATTAAGTGAAGTAACCCCTAGGGGCAGGAACCAGAACTCTTTCATTATAATTACGAAGCAGTTCTTACCAAACTTTGAAAATAAGAAGTCTCAATAGTTTGATGGACGTTTTATACTATGTAGGCCCTGCTTTGACAGTGATATAGACAAGTGTGAACTATTTCCTGGTTTTTTATAGCATGAGTGTTAAATTGTAATTGGGTTTCTAAGGTACCAGGACAGGACTGTGTTTGTAGATCATCGTCAGGCAGTTAAACACCGTCTGGTTCTCCTCCTGATCTTCTTTAAGTGGGAGATGTGATACCAGAGCAGGCACAACCTATAATTAACATAATATAGAAATAACAGACAATGTATGAATACCTTTTTGTTAATTTCCTGCATGAATGTGAAGCGAGGCTCGCTAACAGAATCAAAGTGGGACAAACCTGCTCCAGAGGGACAGCGTCCACGTTGCTCATGATCATCCTGCAGAGGGCGGCACACAGGTTGTCAATTACTCTAAGGTCCGACTCCTTCCCCAGCATGTTTGAAAACACAGACAGCATCATGGGATAGTCTCTGTGTGGCATTTTGTTAAGGATCAACTTAACATCCCGGGCCTGCAGGACCCATTCCACACCGAAGCACAGAAAGGCTTGAAAGGATACGAGATGATGAGCGGTCCAGCTGCCTGAGCCAGGCATCCCAGCCCAAACACGCTGTTGTTGCGGACCTCGGCGTCGTTGTCCTTCACTCCAGCAACCAGCACGGTAAGCAGACGATTGGACAGTCGGGCTGCCACCCCTCGGCCTCCTGACACATTCACCAGAGCGTGGAGGATTTCTCCGATCGTCCCCACAGAGAAGGACCGTTCAGCCACGGTGCAGGAGGATTTCTTTTTAAGATAAAAAACATCAACCTATAAACTGTCCATCAGCAATCCACACATCTGGATTTTAGAGTGTATCTATCCATCGATCAATCCTTCATTGGTCCATACATCCAACATAAATTCACAGGGAAACTGTGTCTAAACAAGAAAAAACATTATGGAGCCATGTTTGGAGATGGAACTCAACCTGTCTTTATGGAATTGCTTCTTCCCCCTTCTACTACTCCTGTCTTCACTTTATGTCAGAAAAGACTTCGAAAGAAGCATCAGTGTTTCCAGACTTACAGCTTTGCTCATGATGAGAGGCAGCAGATCATTAAGGTAAGGTGCAAACTTGTCTGCAGGAACACTAGAGGTCACCAATGGAATCACTTCTCCTGCAAACTCCTGGAGCATAGCGTCATACTCTGCCTGAAACAAAGCACTTAGACAGTCACCATGTTGAGTGAAATATTTACAACCGGGATATTAAAAAATGACTAATAAAAGTGCTTCTGCATACTGAGAGGCATTACTGAATGACGTAAAGCTAGGATGCATGTACAGGCTAGAACATTGACGTACCTGCTCGTCTTCATCGTCAGCTTCATCGTTGCCACTGCCTTGGCAAGTGGTCTAATCAGCCAGGAGAGAGAAAACAAAGAACGACATTTTCAAAGCTTTATCTCACTGCTCTTTATTCAATTTTATGAGTGGATGAATGAGATCCCTCTGTCCTCCCACCTTTTTCTTCAGCACATCACGTATGAGGTGGCTGATCTCCTTCAGGTGTGAAGGGTTTCTGAAAACCTCCTCCTTACAGGACAGGATCACACTGCTCATGGTCTCCAGGACGCCCATTACAACCAGCCGCTCCCGGTCCGCCCGCACCGTTTCCACAAAGCACGGTACCACCACGTCCAGCAACTTCAACAGGGCTGGGCCAGAGAGTCGAAAAAAAAGGAGAATGTTCTGTAGCTATTAAGCACGAGCAGAGAGCATATATGATTCATTAAATAATATCCCTTATTACCCTGGTGGTTGGCCTCAGTGCGATTCTCGGTCCACACTTTGTGCTGAGCGCGGCAGAACTGACCCAGAGCTCCCAGCGCTGCCCGGCGGACGTCCTCATGAGGAAACTGTGGAGGGGCACAAAGTATTAGCGCTGCTCAGAGCAAATCCCACCAGGAAAACACAAAGACAGAATACGTGTTAGTGGGATCGGGAACTGTACTGCTTGAGGTTCCTATGACAGCAAATAAGGGCTTTTCTGAGCTGCTGTTCTGAGACATTCCTTTTCTGCCACTTCACCGAGACAGACCAGCCACTGTAACCGTACGATCAATAGTGCTGAGAGGCCGCTCAATAATACACTCATTAGATATCATCTTTCTGCCAGTAAGCCTTTTCAGTTATGCACAAAGCCAAACTAAGCACCACTGTAAGATAATACTGGATATGTTTGCAGCTGGAGAAAAAAAATCCCATGTTAAAAATAAAATTTTTTTAACAAAATCACTGTTGGCAACTCAAACTAATTTCCTTTAAAAACAGCCAACTTAAGCATTTTTTTATTTATATTTTACATCCCTTAAGTTGAAAAGGGTTTCTAGGAACATCTAATTAGTAATCAATGACTTTCTGTTTCCCTGGGGTATGATTATGATGTGACACAGAGGCCCATTCCTTTAAGCCACTAGGCTGGACGAGGTCCCATGTTTATGCAGCCACCATGCAGAGTGAGCAGGACGCTAATGTTAGAAGACTGCAGCAAAGTGGGACATCTTGGGGTCACCAGGTCTCCATAGCAACCATTAGACTCTGTATGAATGCCATCTGGTTGTTTGGTGGTGATGGTAAGACAAACATTTTCTGTCCCATCATCACAAAAATAATTGTGTAGTTATGCTGAACTCTTCTGGGACGGTACCTGGTACGGTCAACTCAGTCCCCAGACCTAAATCACATGGAAAACCTGTGGGTTGAGCTGAAGAGAAGAAGCAAGAGAGGACCAAAGATTCTGGACGTTTTGAGGTCCCCCCATCTCTGTGTGACCCAACCTTGTGAAACGTTAAAAGAGCAGAAAAACTGGTCTCTTATCAGCACAACGCCATCATACAAATTACTGCCAGCAAGGTGTCAGTAATTGTACCATCTTGACTTTGATAATCAATTATTTCTCGAGGTGGATGTTTTTCAGCGCTGGATAAATGAATTTAAATTAAAAGCTGGATTTCTTCCATGTTTTTTTTCAGCTTGTACACTACTGCAATAGTTAGGAATCGATTAACTTTTCATACAAATTGTACAATACAGAAACCATGGATTTTCATCATATTGGCACAATTATAAAGTGTTGATATTGGTTTGAGACATTTTTTTTTTTTTTACCATGAATGAAAGTTTTAAAAAACCAACATGAAGTCTAGCAACTCCTCAGTTTACAACCAAGAAGCATGTTTTCAGTGAGCCGTGTAAGAGCTGCACTGCAACTATAAACCAGCGAGCTCAAAGGAACCTGATGAACAGTTTGGTTCTATCAACGCTACAAATAAACAGGTTCCTACTCTGGTTTATATGGAGTTTTAATTATAATGAAGGAGTGAATGATGGAAAAACGACATTAAAACAGGATTTACATCTCAAAGCTGAAGCTTAAATAACTCTCGTTATAGATTGTATTATTATGAACATGACCTGAGATAATGCAGGACATGCTAACACAGTTATATATGTCAAAAGCTGTTAGCTTCCCTGCTGAGGGTTAAATCTGGACATTATGTCCTGTTAGCTTATGAGGGGCCCCTCACCCTTTGTTAGCTAGGAAAGGCTCCAGCCCACCTCCAGATCTGAACAGGATGAAACAATAAACAGTAGATAATGGATGGATGGCATTATTAGTCCCCCCTTCAGACCCTTTCTCTTTCTACTCTGACAGAGACGGGCTGCCACACGCTGCATGACCATCACAGCACACTGAACAATGACGGACGATCAGGCTGAACAAGCAGCCAGAGTGACTCACATCTCTCATCTCAAAAACCTGCTGGAAGCTGGACTCCAGGAACGGCTGGAAGGCAGCGCTGTGAGGAGAACCCAGAGCAACATCGGGTGAATAATCCATAAACACAAACCCGGCGAACCGGGCTTTAGGAAAAAATAAAATGAAACATTCAAAGCTCCAGAAGAAAATATAAATGTGTCACCCTGTGCTTAAGGCGATCTCTCCCATGGCGTCGCAGGCGTCCTCCTTCTCATCAATGTAGGCGTTCTCCACACTGAACCTGTTAACATGTGAAACGGAGCTGAATGGCAGCAATCTCGTCCAGAACATCATTGACATGTGACATGTGGCAGAACCCACCCTGCAAAGTCATGGATGTCTGTCTCAGGTTCATCTTCCAAAAAGTCCTCTTCGGTTTTTCGTCCTTCGCCAATGCCGTTGTCCTCATCGTCATCATCAAGCAGGACGAATGTTTTGTCCTCTTCAAGGTGCGCCTAGAAATCATTTTTCTTACTGTACTACAATTCAAAGAATACCTGCAGAATGATGTGTGTGTGTGTGTGTGTGTGCTTTGTACCGTGATTCCTTCATTGGACTTCAGGGCGAGCTGCATCACAGTGGTTATGGCAGTGAGGTGGGGGGTCAGGCTTTCAGGGCTGACTGTGGACACAGCCGAATACAGACCATACCTGATCATAAAGAGAGAAAAACCCTCAGAAAAGTATTTTTGGCACAAAAAAAATCTTTCCACAGACTTATTTTTCAGGGTTCAAACAAAAAAACCCAACCATGAAATAAAATATTCGCCATGAGTGAATCTGCTTGCTTTATGCGAGTAGCGTTCAGTGTGGCTAAACAGCAGAACATAAGAACAGATGTCATACGTGCATCGTCTCAGGTCAGGATCATCAATGGCATCAGTGAGCTTGAGGCCAAGCTGAATGCATTCTGCAGCAAGAGGACCGAAGACGTCTTTGCCCATAGTGCGGGCCAGTACAGCCAGAGTATCTGGAAACAGAAACGTTTGTTGTCGTCTGTATCAGGTTGAGGGTGAAATAAGAGAAAAACAGGTTCATTTACCAAGGGACTGATTTTGCAGAGGCCTCATCTCCTCTGTGGTGGCGGTGAGGAAACCATTCAGGCTTTCAATCACTGGAGGGAAATAGGGCACCAGCAACTCCTTGGCTGCATTCGCTGAGAAAATACAAGACAGTAGAAGGACTTTGCAGCCGGTATTGCTAGAGGAAACCAATGATAAAAATGCAAGCTTCGAAAACAATCTCCTTACACTTCTTGGAAATCCGGGTCCGGACCCAAACAGATTTAGGAAATTAGGATTATTAGGAAATAATCAAATCTGGCTTGAAGAGTTTTAAAAGTGAGGTTCTGAGGGAACATTTATAGATATGGGCCCTAATCTTCCTCAATGGCCTAACTGAAAAATGTTTCATAATCTAAAAGGAAAAAACATCTAAATGTTAAATACACTTTTCTATTTAGTCACTCTTTTCAGCCATTTTTACTGTTAGACTTTCAATTTTGAGATTAGATCAGTTCTTTTATTATTTACATCTGAACAAAGTAAGAAGTGCAAAAACATTTCGCTGGAGACATTCTATGTCACATGTTGTCTCAGAAGATCTGACTCACCTATAGCTCCTATAGCAGACACAGCCAGCTCTTTTATTTTCAGGTTTCCCGTATTGTTGAGGGCAGACAACATGGTCTCCATCAATGTGGAAAGGTACGGCTCAATATCAGATCCTGTTTAAAGAGACACAAAACATCTAATCAAAGCCTTAAAATTACTCAGTCAGGAAACGAGAAAGAATATGTCAAAATTAAAAGTAGTCCAAAATCAGGAGGCTGACTGGATGTTAAGCTTCGTAGTTTTGGACTTTTTAACCTTTCTTACCCAGGTTCTCCATGAAGTTTTCCAGGGCATAAAACGCTTTAGTGACATGGCCAATCTTGGCCTCGCTCAGGGAGGAGAGGTATCCCAGCAGCAGAGGCATCAACTCTGCACAATACTTACTTACTTCAGGCTAAAAGGCACAGAATGAAAAACAAAGTGGATAAATTATATTGAGTTTAGGCTTGTTTTGTATTTGCATTTCTGAGCATTAAGTTGGATCAATTGTATTACAATCAAACATGTCATAACCTGGAGACGTGACATTCATTTTCTCAGCCAGGCTGATGACAAACCTGTCACTGTGTATCCCGATGACCCAAGACCGGCAAATGGACTTTTTTTTACTGCGTTTTAGATTGATTCATGAATACCACACAATATTCTTCAGCTCAATCAACACAACATTGAAGCTTTAATAACTGCCAATGAAGTGCGGAGAGGAACCCAAAACACATCTTCGAACAATGGCAATGAACCCCTCAGATTAATACAAAACCTAGCCGCTGCATTTCATCTAAATCTGAATTTTTGGACATTACGTCAAAAATGTTGCAAAGAACACATTAACACCTAAAGAACATTGCCAGAGTTGAGCTTTTTTCCTCTTAAACTAACGTGCATTTTCTAGTCATTCTTGTTTGGATGCTTACTTATTTCTTTGTTTTTAGCCTCTGTAAAGTACTTTGTGTTGCATTTTACAGCACAAAAAGCGATCTACTAATACAATATGATTAACTGGTTGGTTGAATCTAGTAAGGGAACACCTGAACTCCATCTCTTATCGATTTCTGATTAAAAGGACTCACCTGTAAATATTCAGAGAATTGACCAAGAGCAAAAAGGGCAGCGCTGCGCACCACCCTGTTGCTGTCTGAGAGATTCTGGCAGACGGTCTGCAGCACTGATGACAGCATCCTGCCAAACATACACAGACTTCGTAAGGTTCAGATCCTCATTAGTGGTACAACGTGGTTATTTCTTATTCCCTGACGTACTTGGAGCGTATGTAGTCTGCACATCCCTCAGCTAGCACGGCAAGACACATGAGACCACCCTTCTTTTGATAAGGGTTCTCACTGGTAAGGCAGGCCTGCGTAAGGGGGAACTAAGACCAGACAGGATGTAGGTAGAGGGAAAGCAGATTTAGGAGTAAATGTTCTGATATGGAGATAATTAACATTAGAGGGACTTACAAGGTGGTGAAACAGTTTCTCCGGAGGCATATGGAGGGCCATAGTGTCGATCATCTGGGGAAAAAAATAAAACATCTCATGAAATGATGTCCAGCAAAGTAAGCTGCCTCCCATATAAACACGATGAAATAACTTGTCTCCACCTGAGCAGCGCCGTGTTTGGGGTTATCACTGTCGGTGGGGTCACCACAATCATCCTCTTCATCCTCGGGGTCCTGCTGGCCAGCTGGGGGCGCTGCAGTCAGAATGGGAAAAATGCGCTGGAGGATGGGACCCAGCAGCTTCAGTTTCAGCACCGACTGCAAGAAGCAAAATATTTATGGAGATTTCTTTTTTTATTTTGGCAAAGAGAGAATAAACTACAAGCATTTTCCAAAATAAAAAACTGATTAGGTAAAGGCCTTAAGGATAGAAATCAGGACATAAGATCATGTAGATCAGGTTTTGTTACATAAAAAACTTCAATGTGTTTGATTTTGATTTTTACAGACCAACGCCAGATATTACAGGTCTGAAGGGGAAGAGACATGATTCATGGTTTTATGTTGGCCTATGAAATAAAGTCAGTTTATATCCGCAGTTGGTTAAACATGAAAGGTTTACGTAATAAATGATACAGGTCAGTTATCGCAGCAATCGGAGGCAGTGAGGGGTTCTACCTACGTTGCTTTTCAGCTTGATGAGGAAGGTGATGCAATAGAGCGCTTTCACTCGCAGAGGGTCACTCAGTGCCGTGTCACTGCCCACCTAAACACAAATATGCATTCAGAAAACTCTCGTGTAAAACCTTTTCATATTTCTGAAAGCACTTCAGGAAAAAAATAAATAAAAAATTAAGTTTACATCTCACCTCCAGGCAGAAGCGGACAATGTCTGCGATGTGGGGGACTATGATGGACACCTCGATCTCCATGAGCTCAATTAACACCTCCATGGCTTCGCTGGCTTGTCCCTAAGCAGATAAACACCATGAACCCAACTAGTTAAAATACCTTGTGTATCCACAGACAGACCTGAGCTCAGGAAAACGGTAAATGTTTTGAATATAAGAGACCTGATCTGCCGTGATGAGGTGTTTAAGAGCAACAATCAGACTTGGAATGATGGCACGCATTTCCTTCTGCAGAACAGTGAAGTGTTGCATTAATCATTATCATTCTTTGAAGCACATTAAAATGAAAACTTAACAGACGGCGGACGGACAGCAATGCGTTGAAAACCATTTATTGTTCAGCAACGGTTTGGACTGCAGTACAAAACCTGAAAGGAAAACGCCGGTGCTTGCTCACCATCTCCTCGGTGCCGGTGTAAGCCGTTATGGCGGTAAGGGTGAGGATGCAGTAGTACAGTGCTGTGGGATTGTCGTAGTCCTGCAGCACAGTGCTGAACAGCTGCAGCAGCTGGCAGTAGTGAGGCTTGAACGGTTCAGGGTTGGACTCTATAACCTTATTCAGCAGCAGGAGGCCGACCTGTCAGGAGAAGAGAGATGAAAGTTCTCAAATAAAACCAAGACCAATCCCTGAATGACAGACGCAGCTGCTAAACGGTAAGGGTACCTGTCTGTCGTGAGGATTTGTGCTCTTGGTGGACTGGTTGAGAAGCTGCAGCAGAGCAGGCCAGCGGTCTGGCGTTTCATGTTTCACCATAACTGCACACAGCTGGGACAGAGAGTGCTGCACCTTGTGTCTGCAACAAGTCAGCAGAGCATTACACGTGTAGGAAACGTTAACGTGTTACTTCTGAGTAACTGTCAAGTACATCCCAACGCTTACTCTGTTTCCACGGCGAAGGCTTGCAATACCACGGCTTTGAGGCTGCAAGAAAATGGTAAACATTAAAGTCACAAGCGGTCCTGTGTCATCTTGATCTCAGTGCGACAGCTCTGTGAGAATCTATTTAAGAAAAGTAGAAGCAGACCTCTCTCTGTCATTAGGGCTGATCTTATTCCAGTGTTTCTTCACTCTTAACCTCAGCATCACTGCAGCTGACTGGCGAATCTGCATAAAAGAATTAAATCAGAGAAACTTAGATGTTGCTTCATTTACAAAACTGTCCTTAAATCTAGAAGGGTTTCAAAGCGTCGCTACCCTGTAGCACACAGACCCGGCTCACAATGTTCCTCATAACTTCACCAAGATGCATCCTTCATGCAGATATCACCACATACAATATGGGCTCTAAATCCAGCCATGGTCATCATGACATCAGACCCAATTCACTTAAGAATCTTACTTTTTTTTTAAATGACAACAGCTTACAAACAGACTGTGTTCTCCAATGGTAATAAAACACCTGCAAACCCACCAGTGATGGTTTAATGTAGACGTGGACCTCAAATTAGAATATAGTCAAAATGTTTTTTCTGTAATTCAGTTCAAAAACTGAAACGGATCTATAGTTATTAATTACAGAGTGTCTTTTATTAATGCTAATTCTGGCTAAGAGCTAATGAAAATCCAAAATTAAATTCTCAGACAATCTGAATATTAAATAAGACTGTTTTGTATAAAAATGCCAGCCTGCTGAGAGGTATGTCCATGCACTGTGTCATATGTGCACATGATTCTTTTGCATGGATTTCTGCGTTAGCGCTGAGGCTGTGGTTCTGCTCAGGTGTCAAGAAAGCCCAGGTTGCTTTAATAGAGGCCTTTCCACCCATCTGCACTGCTGGATTTAAGACGTTTTTGACTCTGGTTCCGGAGTGGTTTAAAACCAGCAATGTGACAGCTGGAGTCCATGTCCCGGTTTCGTTTGTTTCTAGTGGCTCCTTCCATGCCTTGTGAATCTCTGTGCTTTTCTTTATCACACTTTTTCCTTCGACTCAACTTTCCATTGTTATGCTTGGATATGGCACTCTGAGCAGACAGCTTTGTTAATGGGGACCCTTTGTGGCTTACCCTCCTTGTGAAGGGTGCCAATGAGTGCTGAGTCTTATACCACAAACATTTCTGCACTAACATTTTTTTTTTAAATTATGCAATATTAAAATTATCCAAGAAACTGAATTTGGGATTTTCAATAGCTGTAAGCCACAATCATCAGAATTATAAGTAATAATTGCTTCAAATATGATTCTTTGCATTATTTCAAAAGGTGTTTTATGCCTTTATTCACTGATCTTCACTGATTTTCTACGCCTGCCCAATGTAGGGTGAGACATTCTGTCCAATATTTTTGAAATAAACCGATCTTTTAACATTCTCTCTGCGCCTTTTTTCTTTCACATATTAACTTTCTATTCAACTGACATGGAAGAAAATCCACGTACATCTATAATATTTCAAGTGGCAGCACACTTTTAGCATAACAGGAGTGGCAAATATTATGTTTCAAACTGGCTGAAGAGCAAAAACTCCTTGTTCATTTACACGTTCAACACCCAGGCTCACATCAACAAATATTCTGCTTCACAAATAAATATTTTACCTCCTCCTAACTTTTTTTTAAATCATATATCCAAATATTTCGACCTTGATCTTCATGTAATGCTCAGAAAAAGACACCAGACATCAAACACCTACAGATTGTGGACGATGGTGTTTCTATGGGAAAAAACCATGTTCTACCAACTGCTTCACCATACCTCTGGGTTTTGGGAGCCACTCATGACAGCACAGAGGGCCGGTATTATAGCTGGGTCTTTGAAAGCCTGTTTCAGCTGGGCTGTGGCCTAAAAAAGAGGGGGGCGCGTCGTTAGAAACTGTTTAGGTTGACAATACAGCAGCATGACTGCATATGTTCAGTATTTAAGCTTTTTATATTAGCTACCTTACTGATATCATGCATTGATAAACGGTTGTTTTAACACATCTGAACCAGAACTAACTGAACTGTTTGTCAGTTAAACTGCCATTTGTCTTCCAACGGTAAGTCCTGAGCAGTTATTATTTCTGTCATCTGGCTTGTCCTCAACGCTGGCCAAGCAAAGAGCTAGCTTCAGTTTCACTTGTTACCTGCTGAATGACTGCATTGTCAGGCTGTGTCAGCTGTGACAGAATGCCCTCAAGCTCCTCCGTCATCTTGATAGCTGCGATCAACCTCCACTGGATCTTTAGTCGACCGTTAAAGCAGAAATGAAAACGTTAAAGTGGACCGACCGTTAAAGGGTGCAGTGTGACTTTCTGAGCCTCGGTGTAATGTAAACAAAAGAACGACTTTCTAAGTCGGACGGCTAACTTAGTGAGTTTGTAGATGAAAATTTTTTTTAAAAGCCCCTATATCTGGATGTGGGATGTCGTCGAGTAGAAATGACAGGTATGAATCTCCGGTTCGGGACGTTTGGACAGCCAGCACGCGGGACAGAACACTGGCCAGGAGTTCCATGTGAGCTGAATTAAAGAGACATGCACATTTTTTAGGATTTATGTATGGAAACAGCGCCCATAACCGGAGAGGAGGATAAATACATCCTGCTTAAGACCTGATAATCATTCAAACCTTTACAACTCTAAGAATACAATCAGCTTTTGGTGATTATTTAACACGTCCCCATTAAATGTGAGACATGTTAGTTTTTCAGGAAATGTTTGTTTCCAGATTGAGATTGCAGAAATATACATATGAAAAACATTGGGTTGCCCATCCAAAACCGTGTTTTCAGGTGTTCCGGTGCCTTCCATGGCCACAGATGTATAAAATCCAGCACCTAGGCATGCAGACACTGCTTCTACAAATATTGTGTCACTCTCAGGAGCTCAGTGAATTCCAGCGTGGTACTATGATAGGATGTGTCTTATGTAATATGGCCAGTCATGAAATTTCCTTGCTACTAAATACTGTATTTCAGTATTTAGTAGCAACTATTTAGGGATGACAGCAAATTAGCCAATCAAAATTGCAATGGATGCGAGGTTAATGGATGTGGAGGTGTGTAGTGAGCAAAGTCTGCAAACTGCAGAGTCAATAGTTGCCAACCTCTAAACTTCATGTGGTCTTCAGATTAGCTCAAGAACAGTATTTAGAGAGCTTTGGGCAATAGGTTTCCATGGCCCAGCAGCTGCATCCAAGCCTTAAACCACAAAGTGCAATGCAAAACGTCAGATGCAGTGGTGTAAAGCACGTCACCATTGAACTGAAGAAGCAGTGGGGCCTTGTTCTCTGGAGTAATGAATCATGCATCTCTTTTTGACAGTCCAATGAATAGGTCTGGGTTTAGCAGCTGCCAGGGGAATGGTACTTTCCTGTCTGCACTGTGTCAAGTATAAAGTTTGCTGGTTTGGTTTCTCGGAGGTTGGGCTCTCTTCCTTGGTTCTAGTGAAAGGATCTCTTATATCTTCAGCATACCAAGATGTTTTGGACAATTTTATGCTCCCAATTTTGTGGGAATGGACTCTGCGTCAGTGAACAAAGCAAGGCCAGTAAAGACATGGATAAGGGACCTGACCTCAGATAGAAAAGCTTTACGATGTATCAGAGCATAGATTACAAGCTAGGCCTTCTGGTCCAACATCAGTGCCTGACCTCACATATATGCTTTTAAAATAATGGTCATAAAATACCATATACACACTTCTGAACCTTGTTTATAGCCTTCATGGAAGAGTTAAAGCTGTTGTATCTGAGGGTAGGCTGAAATCATATTAACCAAATTGCTCTTATTCACAACATAAAGCTTTTGAAACCAATACTTACAGTAGGTAATTTATGTATGTCAGGACAGTGCAAAGTACTTCCACTACAAAATATATTCAGTACCATCTACTATATATTCACTTAATCTTCAAATGGTACAGCAGGCTGTGTAACAGAAGAAGTCTTACTTTAAATTAAACTGTACATGTGTGTATTGTCTGGTGCATTCATGCTTGTTCTTCATTTAGTGAAGTAACCGGAGATAGGTAAAGTACCCAGAAATGTAACTCAAGTAAGAGTAGCGCTACTTCACGGTGATAGTACTCAAGTAAAAATAAAAAGGACAGTGCAGTGAAACTACTCCTAGTAGTAGAATTGTTTCAAAAAGTTACTCTAGTAAGTGTAACAAGTTCCTCCCCACCTCTGATGCCAAACATACCTCAGATAGTGAGTATTCCACCCAGCTACTGGAAAAAAAAGATTTATTTTCATCTCAAGAACAAGGTTTTACTGAAAATGCTGCTTGTGGCCAGCATGTGATATATTGTGGAGCCCTAGCACAGCATAATCCAGACATTTTAATTGTGCTGAGGCTGATATTATTCAAGAAGCTTAATGTTCAACTCCTTCATCCATTCCAAAACTGTGTTTGGGACCATTTTCCAGTTGAAAGACCGAATTGATTCCAAGTTTCAACCATCTAGCTGAAGATCTGAGGTGAAGTTGAAGAAGTAGTCCTCCTTGATCAGGTATTTCATCCAACTTGTAAAACACACCAGTACCACTGCTAGTAAAACGGAACCTCAGCATGGTGCTGTCACCACTTTGAGTAGGATTTCTAGATAAAATGTCTCACCCTGAGTCCTCTAAACATTTTTTCTTGTCATTAAGGCCAAATAGCTCATTCCTTGTCTCTGTTGCTCATAAAATCTTTTGCTAAACACATTTACCTGGTCCATGTGAGCAGCTGCAAATTTCAGCCGATGATGATGGTGTTTATTTTAGAGCTGGGTCTTTCTTGGTCAGCACCTTTGTGATGACGCTAAACTCACTAAACGGCTTTCAGTTTAGAGCTGGCTTAAACTTAGGGTCTTGAAACGCATTGAAAACTAATAACATTGTTTTATACAAGGGACAAGTGAGATAATTGCAGTAAGGGACAATGAGGGACACATGACCACTCTAATGTTTAACTAACCCACCCTTGTACACACATTTTAGTTTCAGTTCAATCTCCTATTATTTAATATAAGCTGAAACTCTCCTATAGTACCCAGTTAAAATCATTGCTTTTTCTTTTTTGAATTTCTGAAACAACAATCATCTCACTCCAGTCAGATATAATCCTGACAAGCCTTTATACATCACTTATAATTCCTTCTCACCACACTAAACTTGAGCACGCTGGAATTTCTACAAGCGTCTCTCTTCTTCTCTGGTTCAGAGGAAAACCGTGGAACAGAGCAAGTAATAGCTCTGCAATTTTAACCCATGAATTCACTTAGATACTAAATTAAATAATCTGCAACAATTCAGATTTTTCTGGATATTTAAATTTCGTTAACTACTTGAGAAATGACTGAAAAGCGAATGCATGCTCCTGAGTTAGGAAGCGCTGTGGAAGAAACGATGCAAATGTGCATCTGTAAATTCCACCAATTTCAATGCCACCAATTTCCTGGAACTGCTTTTCTCCTAAACTCAGAACCAGTCCATCCAGCCATCAAAGGCAAGTCTGTAATCCACTCAGTACATACCAATTCTATTGTTCTGCACACCTGTCCACCCACCCCCTACGCTCACCTCCACTGTCAGCCCCCTTCTGTTGGGGTATGGCTCGTACCACATCAGACAAACCAACCCTGCCCTGCCAGAGATCAGTTAGAAATGCTAATGTCTCCATTAGGCTCACTCTTCTCACGTCATCTCACCGCTAACTGAATCATTACCATGTCAACATAGGCCTGAAGGCAGAGGACAAACAACACTTAGAAGGTAATGCACAACCTAATTTCAATCATCTTTATGAAAAGACTTGCAGATAGGGAGGGGGTGGTTGGTGGCAGGAATTTGCATAAGCAAGTCCAGGACCGTACAGAACGGGGGACTTTTGTGATTTGAAGCTACAGCTTAGTGTCTGCCTCCCTTCACTTGTTAAGTCTCCATCTTGGATTTATGTCTTTGAATAAAGATGCAGCACAGACACAAAACTTGCAAAAGATTTTGTTGCCTTTCATTTACAGTGCCTTCCAAAAGTATTCACACCCCTAGAACCTCTTCATGTCTTGTCATGTCACAGCTACAAACCTGCCCGCCACCCGAGTTAACACTTTACAGAGCCACCTTTCACAGCTATTACAGCAGCAAGTCTCCATCTTTCCACTTGTAGAGACTAAGGTTTTGACTATGTACCTTATAAATAGTTACATCTCAGTCACACAAAACACACTTCAATCTAAACTGTTTCCCTGTAGCTCTGACTGTATGTTTAGCGTCCTGCTAAAAAGATGAACCCAAGCCCAAGCCCAAGCTTCCTCCAAAACGTTTTCTTCCAGGATTCTCAAGTATTTAGCTCCATCCGTCGACCTTCACCAGCTTTCCTGTCCCTGTTGAAAAAAAGCATCTCCACAGCACCATGCTGCCACCGCCATGTTTCCTGGTAGAGACAGTGTGTTTACGATGATGCATTAGTTTTAGGTCCAATACAGCTTGTTTACATGTAGACCAAAAGTTCAGTTTTGGTCTCATCTGCAGATTCCTCCAAATGTTTGTGGGCCTGGGTCACTACATGGTTTATTTCAAGCTTTAAACAGGACTTCTTCTTCTCTGGCTTTCTTTTAACAATGATTTTCTTTCTCACCACTCTTTCATATGGGCCAGATGTGTGGAGTGAACAACTAATAGTTTTCCTACTGACACATTACATACTGAGATTAAACTGCACATGGTGACATGTGCATATGTTTACTAGTTAGGCAAAATCTGAAATTAAGTGATGAGACTGGATTTCGTTTAAGGATATTAGAGTAAAAGGGGCTGAATACAAATGCACGGTACACTTTTCAGAACATCTGTGAAAAATAAAATAAAACCATGATTCCTTTTACTTCTGCTTCATAGATATTTGCTAGTTTGTGTATGTTCACAAAAAATCGTGACAAACCACATTAAAGACTGTGTAACTTTACAAAATGTGAAAAGGTTCATTGGGACAGGTTCAGTTAGATTTCTCAGTTACATAGAGAAATGCTGACTCAGACAGAATCCTCACTATTCAACCACTGAGACCTGGATGCTGAAATTAGTCTGCTAATCTGAGTCTGAAAACTAACAAGAACATAATAAATGATGCAGCAAAGATGCTAAAAGGATTCACAGCCAACATCTGCTGCAGCGATTTAACTGGGATTTATAATTAAATCAACAATTTGTTTTAAGTTTGAAGGCTTAGGAAATAAAGGAAGGCTAAAGGACATAAAGTATATCATTTTTAGGTGGTCCAAACAGCGGGCTTTATAGGGCGTATTTCAATGTTATATAACACCAAAGTTTTATATAGGGAAATTCGGCGAATAATTAATGTCATTTTTGCAAATATGACTAATTTTCAAACTACTTTCATTGGGTAACGTTTTTTATCTTTAAACTGTTCGGAGTGTTCAAAGGTGAAATGAAACGATAATTTAAAAGCAAATAAACTCGGTAACAAATAAAAAGACTGAACCTGCCTGAGTTGAGCGATAAAGCAAAGTGATTGGTTGAAAGGAAAGCAGCCGCCCACACCGGTGCCCACACCCACACACGTCCTTATAAACAGACACTGGGCTGCAGCGCCTGGGCGCGCAATTTTCTAATGACCACCTTGCTGACGTTTTATTTAGGGTCTTTGTTTTTAACGTTTTCCCGATGTTTTACCGCGTGGCTCTTTTAATTATTTTAAGAGCAACAGTTTAGGATTTTAAATCAATTTCGTTTTTATCGTGTAGCAGAATTTCGCACCAGGAATATGGCAGAATGGAAGACGCAAGTATCTTACAATTACAACCCATCGTACCATGCTTACGCCTACAGTCTGGTGTATCAGCAGGTGCCTGAGCAGAACCGCGGAAACCTCATTGGCTGGGGCGAAAACGGAGCCACTGACCTGAACAACTACAATGGCGGGGCGACGCAGCGTCTTAGTACCGCCGTGACCACCACCACCGCCGCCGTCACCGGGGAAGAGTCCCCACCACGCAGCCCTGAGACTAATCCTGTGACCGGGAATTGTTATCAGGGTACCGGACTCTTGTATCTCGGTGACACCCAGACAAGCCATCTGGACCTGGTCGGGCCGTCGCAGGAGGCCTATGGAGCCGAGGGGAGTGGGGCGAGGCGGGCTAGGAGTGATTCAATCAGCGATTCTGAGGCGCACACCTCACCTGGTAAGTGGTACACACAATTTTTTTGCAACATGTCAATTTTTCTAGGCAATCTGTTTTTTGGTCAACAAATGGTTCCGATACTCGCATTCCCTCGTAAAAAACATGGGAATTTCTTCCTCTTGATTTAAAGGTGAGACCATCTTGATTTTGAGAACATTTCAAATGTGGCGCCACTCAACGCGTGGAGCACAACGTGGCGCCATCTAGCGACCGAGTCTGAGACTTCATATACTGCGGCAGTTTCTGCCAGTTTAAACTTTTTGTTTCTCTATTCATATTGGAATATTTCAATAAATTATGAAAAGACAAAAATATGAATGTTAGTCATTACTAAAAAACCTCAGCTATTAGATGTTTATAAAAAAATCATTTCACCAATACCCTGTTCCTCTTCGTTTAGATTCTTGGAGCTCTGTTAGTAGCCGCGAAGGAAGTCTTCCTCAGGTGGATCCTACTACCTGGGTTGAGAAAGATGTTGATGAGGAGCTAGTCATCAGGAGCCCGGACGGCAGTGAGGATGTTTCCAGTTCTCTCATGGAGGATTCCCAGAGCCTGATCATCCAAGCCAGCAATAACCACATCCCTTCACACGTACCCCTTCCTGCCCCAAAGAAGCTTAGCACCAATACTGCAACTAACCCTAAAGCCAAGGTCCGGGCAGCCTTCTCAGAGAGTCAGATGAATGCTCTGGTCCAGCGCTTCAGCGTTCAGAGGTACCTCACTCCAGCTGAGATGAAGAATCTGGCAGAAATGACTGGACTGACTTATAAACAGGTACAGCCAGGGGCGAAAATCCCATTTTATTTTTGGGGGGACACTAAACAGAAAAATTTCAGAGAGTAATTCTTGGGGTGGACGCGAAAAAAAGGCTCCCTCCCCCCTCTTTCCTGCTCCTTGGTAATTTTTCAGCATTTCAAAATTATATTAATTTCAATAACATAATTTTGAAATGCTGAAAAATTACCAAGGAGCAGGTTTGTAGTTATAGCATTGCTCTTTATTAGTCCATATTTTACCCTTATACAGGTTTTTGTATGTTCAACCAGCAATGTCAACAATGGTATTAGGTGAAAGTATTAGGTAAATTTACACTTTAGTCCATCAAAAATGTGAATTAGGTTTATATCTGACAATAACATCCTGACAGAAGTTTTAGAAAAATCTACCCTCTCAGTCCTAAGTGATCTCTTCTCCTCTGTCCCATCAGTGCTGCTACTTACATACTGTTTCAGCTTGTCAACCATCATAAGCTCGGGTATTAGCTTAGCTAGCAAGCTGATAGGAGAGGCTGGTTTTGGACAAAGCGGGATAAATATCCCTTTTTATGTTATAACCTTGCACGCTTTGAACAAGTGATGTGATAAATGACTAACTGGCTTTTACACATCGGTGCAGTTTCCTCATCAAGCATGTCTGACCCGCTCTGAAAACGGAGCTGCTGAGAGTAGAAGCCGGTAGCCCCCGAACGTTGGAATCAACGTGTGGACCAAACACTTTGTGGGACAGGGGTGTCGTCATCTTTTAATGATTAGGAAATCCAAGTACTATCTAACTTGGATCACTTTAGCTGTGCTTTCATTAAATATTACGATATAATTTAAAAAATGTGTTTTTGTATTTATGATTATTGGGGGGGGGGCACACACAGCCCCTCCGTCCCCCCCAGGATTTCCGCCTATGGGTACAGCATGGTTAATGATGTAGTTTTGTACACTCTGAAACCGCTGTGCTCTTTGTTTTTAGGTGAAGACCTGGTTTCAGAACCGGAGAATGAAGCTCAGGAGGCATCAGAAAGATACCAGCTGGGTGTCAGAGCGTTATGCTATCCAAAAGAACAGTTCGGTTCACAGACCCGTCTTCTCCAACATGGCCTCACACGTCCCACCTGTAAGTGACTGACGGTTTGTAATAAGTGTGTACTTGAAAGTAGGGATCTGGTGTCCAGCACGAGTTTCCTGTTGAGAGGTAACAGCGGAGTAGCGATCCGGACACAGAACAATGCATCCATAATGGAGGCCTAATCAGAGTTATGGTTATGGCCTTAAAGGCGAGATGCAACACTAAATATTATGATGCAGTTTTGGTTATTATTTAAAAGTTCGACACCTAACTTTTCTTCACTTCTTTGTATTGCAGTATCAAGGAGATGGCCGCCCCCAGTTCAGGGAAAATTACAACCAGCACATGATGGGGGCAGCTTTCCAGAAGACTCCACAGAATCTGGCGTACTACCTCGCTGCTGTGGGCGGCACAGCTGGATCTGCTGGTTATCAACCATGGTCCACAAATGCATCACAGGCCAATGTGCCAAACCGGCACCATGCGGCTGGGTGGTCCGTGCCGCAAGGAGGTGGTCCCTTTGATTACAACCCCAATGCATTCAACTCGAACAATTATGTGCACGCTGCAAGCTTTGAAAGCAAAGGGGAGGGAAAGCACAGCTGTAGTTCATGATGGAAACCAGTAGCTGGTGGTTCATAGGAATACCTTGATGATTTTATCCTGCTGTTAAGTCATTTCCAAAGTTGTTGGCCTCCATTTGTAGTGAAATGTTATTTTCAAGCAGTGTACATATGCATGGTTCTGTTGGGATACCTTTTTTTTTTTTTTTTTTGCATGGAGTTTTATTTTTCTATAAAACTATTTAATCTGTGTTCTGTCATACCAGTTGTGTCCAGTTTGGATGCACTTTCTTTGAGCAAAAGTTTCACTGTGATGCGAAGTAACAAACTTGACGAACACACTTATTCCAATTCTTTTAATAAATACAGGTTTGATTAACAAGCTGAAGTGTTGTTTGCTCGTGGTGAATATTGCTATTGTGCCTAGGCGTTGGCACATTGCTACAAAGCTTTCCATTGTTCTACAGTTTAAAATCTTTGAAGTGAGATGAGTGACTGATTTCTGTGGCGCTATGAAGCACGAGGCAAAGCGGAGCAGGCCTTCTTCAGCATGTACACTGCTGCTCAGCCGGCTGAAAGGAGGCTCCTTCACCTCCACTCAGCTGTGCAAAGGAAAATGGACATGTGCACCTTTCTGTACCACACTTTTTCCTTCCACTCAACTTCTCACTACTACTATACAGTAGGGCTGCATGATATTAGACATTGTGATATATGCAGATTTTTCTTTTATCTGTGCCTCCAGAGTTAATGCCTGTCTCCCCATTAAATCACTCATTTTAATTTATGGAGGGAACTGCAGTTGGAGTTGATCAGCTTTAAGCTACAAATTAAAGTGAAAACACTTGAATTGTTATTGCGTGTAGTCAGTTTTAGTTATTTGCTACATTTTCAGTCATCTGACTGTACTGAATTTAGGTGCGCAGTGCATAATTTGCTGAATCTTATCCAATGTCCAACTGTGTAACAGTATTTAAACAATCACATGTACCTAATTTTGGGTTTTTGAAATAACGATGCATTATGTGACAACCATCATGGTTTAAAATGGAGGAAAGACGAAACCTTCAGCTGCAGTCCTGTCCAAACATTCACCTCAGAACAGTGATATGTGATGTTGCTGTAAAGGCAGGAAAATAAATATCTGCAGGAAAACAACCACTGAAGTCTGCTTGCTCTGTTGTATTAAAATGCACTTTATTGAAAAAAGTATTTACATCAGAACCACAGTTGATGGTGACCATAGAATACAATAACAATATTGCTCCCCTCACCAACATTTTGCACATCTACAAGGCATCGTTTCTTCTGTCCGCTTTCAGGACCAAAACATCAGACTCGGTGCAAAACAACATTTCTCATATCTGGATAGGCTTTTTTTTTAACAAGTGTGGGAATATTCGCAAGTATCGCTTGCACTGCTGCATAATTAATACTACAGTATATTATGAATGTACTAAACCTTTTAATAGCAAATATGATTTTGGTGGAACCCATAGTTGATACACCATGGAATAAGTACCAGATGATGCATCGTTATGCATCCGAACACGTTTCACTCATAATGCTGGCTGTGAGCAATCGTCCCTTTGAAGTTAAATATCCTGTTTTCTCACTAAATCCCACAGCCCAACACTTCCCTTCATCTGCCCATCAATGCACCAAGTTTCCTTATTCAGCCAACTGCTATTGGACTTCATTATTAACCCCTCATGGGAAGTTCAAGGCCCCTATTTCTTCTCCCATTAAACACAATAGGAGATTTGAACTGACTGAAGACTGTCCGCTTGTTAGCTCAGGAAGTCCGTTCGGGCCGTCTCGAGTTTAATCCATCTTAAGGCTGCGGTAGATGTAGCGAATAAACGCCAGAGAGGCCCAGAACGACACGCTGCCCAGCATCAGCGAGAACACGAGCGCTGTTAGCAGGGAGTATCCGAAGAACTCTGAGCTTTGCACCAGGCCGCTCATGGAGGAGCGGTTGCGGTAGTAGAAAACGGAGTAGACGAAGATGAAGAGGCCAGTGGAGCCGGTGCTCAGCACGCTCCGCCACCACCACCTGTAGTCCTCGCCCGACAGGAGGAAGTAGGTCAGGGCTACAGAGATGCAGGCACCCACCGAGAGGAGGATGGCGAAGACGCAGAGCAGGATGCCATACAGGGTGTAGTGTTCCCTGCCCCAAACGGTGGCAAAGATGTAGTAGAGCTCCACTGAGATGGCACTGGGGGAAGAGTTTCAGTGTGAAACTACGGGTCAAGATGCTAGTATTAAACAATCTTTCAACTTTAAGTCTTCCTTGATATTACTATCATCTATAAAAGGGAAAATTTTGTCACCTTACAACCACTAAGAACAGTGTATTTTATTTATACCTATAGTATAAACTACTACTTATAGTAGAGCATTATAGAGAAATGGAAGGATAATGATACATGGATGTCAAAACTATTTACAAATAAAGAACTGAAAAGTGTGGCCAACAGCTGTATTTAGCCAGGCACAACCAAATACCTTCGGGAGTCACCTGATTAGACAACAGAGCCCAGTGTCCTCTGTGAAATTTATTCTCAGTATAAATCCAGCTGTTCTGGACCTCAGAGGTTTGTTAGAGAACATCAAAGAGCACCATTAAGACCAAGGAACACAGCAGACAGGTCAGAGATAGGGTGGAAAAGAAATTTAAAGCAGAGTAAAGTTAGAAAACCTGCAAACCTCCCATGACATGGCTGTTTGCCACAACCCATGTAGGAGAGACAAACATCTGGAAGAAGGTACCCTGGTCAGATGGGACCAAAACTGAACTTTTTGGCCTTTCCTCCCAATGCTGTGTGTGAACAACTACTGCATATCACTCTGAACACAAACATCCCCTTGTGAGACATGGTGATGGCAGCATCATGCTGTGGGGACAGGGACAGGGAAGGGGGTCAGAACTGATAAAAGGTTAGAGGGAGATAAATACAGAGAACTGCTGGAAGAAAACCTGTTAGAAGCTGACTTGAACTGATCTTCACAGACATTTCCCACCCAATCTGATGGAGCTTGAGCTCTTTCTGAAAGCAGAAGGGGCTAAAAATGTTGTCTTTAGCTGTTCTAGGTGGTAAAGACACACCCAAGATGACACTTTTCAGATTTTTACTTGTAAAAACCTCTGCAAACCTTCATTTTACACCATGGCAATTGTAGACTACTTTGTGTTGATCTATTAAATAGAATACCAAGAAACACAATGAACTTGGTGGTTATAATGTGACAAAATGTAAAAATGTATGAATTAATTCTTAGGCAATGGACTGTAAATGCTAATCCTTAGTAATCTATCAAAAGTCCATTGTTAACACAATCTGAAGCAAAGATCTAAACCTACGAATGTCTAAAGCTGCATCTCTCGTCACACAAACTGAGAGCTCACCTGAAAGGTAGGAAGCCGCCGATGGCCATGTGCACGAAGGTGTGTTTGTACCAGGGCTGCGGGGGGATCTGCCGGGGGATGTTACGAGTGCGACACGGGGCCTGAAAGCTGCCGGCTCGGTTCTTTCCCACGATGCCGCCGATGACGGTGAGGGGGAAGCCCACCAGAACCCAGGCACCCAGCAGGAGGAGCACGGTGGTGGCCGGCAGAGCCTGGGTGGAGCCGCTCCACCAGTGAACCGAGTTCACCACGCTCCAAGTGAGGAAAAGGGGAGCTGCGGAAATGTGGAACCAGATCAATATAAAGCATCTACTGATTTTCATTTCATGCAACAGTGCCCAAGAGCTTTGCCAATAATTAAAAAGTGATTAATTTGTGATCTAATGTCGCAGCCCAGTATATCTGCATTATATTTCATTAACTGGAACAAAGTGATGCAAATTGGAGGTGCTGTTAATAACTTATAAGCTAATTAGATCAATTTTTTTTGCTCCCGATAATTTCTTTGCCTTCCTTGATTGCCATCGGTAGTTGGTACTAGGTTTGCACATTTCTACTATAACTAGAAGTTAAACTGGAAACTTTTAAATCTGCTGAGTGAATTAAATCTACTCCACCCTTAGATAGAATTAGATTTTCAGCATTTGCACGAAACCCAGAAGGAAAGAGCACCAACATTAACTTTACTGCAGCTTCCACGGCAAACCAGCTCAAATCCACAGATTTGATCCACAGAAGGGTAACACATGAGAATAATGGCTACTTTACACCCATGACTCAGGTAATGCTGTTTTAAAACTACAGTTGGCAAGCTGTGAGCAGACCATGGCAGACAAGCTACCGGAGCAGAAAGCCTGTCTAATGAAGCCGATAGCAGCTTTTTAAACTTGTGTTACTCAATAAAAAAAGAGCACGACGGTAAAAAAAGATGCGGTATTGTAATTTTAGCTGTGTGTTTATTTTAAAATCTTTGCTTAAGTCTATTTATCAAATATGAGATACTAACAAAAAACTATATATTGTTTAATTATTCATTTAAAGAACAATAATTCATGTCATCTCCACCTGCAGCATGTAGTTTTGATTAGGCCGCACAAATAGACACACATTCCTAAATAATGCTACGCACATCATATTTCTTTTCTGCATAACGTAGGGCAGCGCTTTCACACAACTCCTCAGTCTAAAACTATATCCGACATCAGTATGCCTCCAAGCTGGGATGAAGTTCTCCAGCGAATTTAAGCGCTTTTGGATTTATCAAAACCTTTTTACGGTACCAGCGAGAGTCACGTTCTTGGAATGCCTTACAACAGAGTGCGTCGAGCAAAACAAGCCTGTATGCCACAGTTTTTTGAAAATCTCAGTCCTGCACTGAAAGCCTCGGTATTCACTTACGATGTGCAGTGCAAACACTGAAGCGCTGCCCGTTTGTCCTCACGCTAAAGGGGAAAATAAGAAATGAGAAAGCACCATCATTTCCTGGATTCTTCTCAGCTAAAAAAAAAAATGTTGAGTTTGCAGATTTTCCCTCCCTGAAAATAAAGCTGAGCTCCAACCTGAAGGAGTCCTTGTAACCTTCAACACACAAACCTATCAGACTCACTTAAAAAAAAGGAACATTTCTGACATTGTTACTGACTTCCTGCAGATTTTCTACTTTTCCAAAAACTCTGATGCTTTGTTTTATCAGGTCTGCTTGCTGTAATCTATACATATAAAACTGGCCATGTGCATAAAACACTCTTGCCTTGAATGACCTTCATACATTAAAATACGGATAATTATAGAAAATCTCAAATGAAACAGAATAAATGGTTTGAACTTGAGCTACTGAGGTTCCTAAAACTACCTCACCTGAGAAAAGAGCTGAAGTCAGGATGATGTTCCACACCCAGCGCTGCCCGTTGATCTGCGTGTAGAAACTGCAGGAGACGTAGCCGGACACACAGCTGGTCAGAGCGTACAGGACGATGGCGGCCGAGTTGATGGCCCCATGCCGGTGTATGTTGAACATTCCCAGCAACGCCATGACGATGATGGCTAAGGTAAAAAGCGAGGATGGAAAATGTATTCTAGTCTGACAAGACATCGAAGATACTGTTTCTAGGTTGTCCTTTCAATGCAACATGTATGCTGAGTTTATACAGACTGTTGCTAAGGGTTACTGGAGCTGAAACTACTTTTCGCTTTAAACCTGAACAGCGGTAGTTTTCATTTAAACCGACTAGTATTTATGTGATTCGCTGTTTGCTCTGTCTACTCGAAGGCTTACCTGTGGCGAGAGTTAGGAACTGGGCTCCCACTCCGAGAACAGCACACAGCAGGCTTTTAAAGGGGGGGAATCTGAAAACATCTGTATGTATGATTTTCCAGCCATTATCCCCTTGATCCAAATCATCACAGCCGCCCTCCTCTTCCACGTTGTACCTGAAATCGACAAAAATGACATTTCAAACACAGAAGATGAAAGCCTGAGAAGCAGAAAGACACACTCCTTCACACGAAGGCACAGCTGCATTTGAAATTTACCTGCAGGTTTACCGTTTGTGTACTTTTGAGATTTTGTTTTTCTTGATTAGTAAGACCAATGTCCCAACTTCAATCAGAAAAAGAAGTGATTCCAAGCCAAGCATCATTTGTGTGAAGCTTGCCAATTAAATAAAAGTCAAGGTCAAGCTTTCAGTATGAAACAGGGATGTGCTGATCCAATAGTTGGGATCAGTTTCTCAAAATGATCTGTAACTGAAATCCCAAATGACACCTGATCCCTGTTGATTGGAAACTGTTTATGATCATTTCATTTGCACCCAATTAAGTCATTTTGAACAACCACAGCCTACACTGGAGGGTGTGGCTTGTCAAACTGTATTGCAGGTCCTGCACATTATTTTGTTGATTCCCCAACAATCCATAAGCATTTTCAACCTTTATACTGATGTTCACAGTGAAAGAGAGAGTGCTGCACCCATCTGGATGAGTCACTTGACCTGTTGTTTACTGAGCTCGGATTAGTGCGCTCAACACGGTGAAGGAAGAGCAGAGGCACAGAGAGCTGCTGAAATACTAGCCAGTAAATTTTACACCATTCAAAGCGAAGCACTAAGCTTATGAAGTAGGAGAACATCATTTTCTACAAGTTTTGGTTGCATGCATTTAACTCAAACCGCAATGAAATATGTGAGGAGCTGAATTATCAATGAGTCATATAAAAACAGAGTAATCATGTTAACATTGGCTTGGGGATAAAGAACACTGATTTGTATGAAAACATCCAGCATTTCCCGTACCACTATCCAAGCTTTAGCCCCCCCCTGCTAAAAGGACCACCTGCCCCTTTAAGAAAATCACAACATGTAGTAAATTATTAAACGGTACCAATTTACCAAAGCGGGAGAGGAACTATATTGTTTTGAACTTATGGCCGAGGAACACGCTTTGTAAAGTCTTGATGTAGGGCTGCGCCGCGCAGACACACACACACACACACACACACACACACACACAAGGAGCAAGGAGAAACAAGGAGAAACAAAGAGGAACGTCAATGTCCCCCTTGCAGTTTTATTGGAGGGGCGGGACGGACCCTCCTTTCCTAGACAATCAAGGTAATTTTTTCAGATTTATTTTCTAAATAAAGCTGAAAAATGCGGAGCGGAGAGATAAAGAGAAATAAACCAGGGTGGTCTATGTTCTTGAATGGAAGCTCGTATGAGCCAAAACTAATTTACCTGCCGCTCCATGCGCACGTTTCAAGCACACACTTCAAATAATGTACATTGGGAATTCATTCATAATAAAAAGGTAAAGAAACACATTTGGCCTTTTTTTGACATGTTCTTATGAAGAACATTAAGCAGAACCGTACCGTTCAAAAACATTTGGAATTGCTGTTTCTTATTGATCTAGTGTTTTAAGTGGTAGTTTTCATTGAAGTAGGACAGAATTTCAATGCTAAACTGACCAAAAACAGCCTGAACAAAGCCACGTGCACCAGGACAGAACTGTAAATGACTAAGGTGCTTTTCTTACTAACCTGGCAAAATCATTCTTCAGAACCCGCATAAGGATGATGATGACGAAGCCCAGCAGCAGCACCACCAGCACCAGTGAGTTGATGATGGACAACCAGTGGATCTCCAGTGTTTTCGGGAAGAACGAGTAGTCTCTGAGGCGCTCGGCTCTACGAGCGGAGGGCAGATTGGACTCGTACCAGTGGACGCTGTAGGTGTGTGTGACTGTCAGGCTGCCTCCACCCACGCCGACTCCGCCCACTGCAGCTCCTGCCCCCTCCTCCAAGGGAAAGGGCTTGACGTCCTTCACTGAGACATTAGCGAAGATCACAGAGTCGCTGTTGTACTCGATGTTGAAGTCTAGATGAGTCCACAAACCCACCTGAGGGGAACCAGAGGAGATCATAGGTAAAGAGGTGGACGGGTGGCACCAACAGTCTTAAAACCAAATCTACACAGTTTCTCTGTTCACCTTGTGGCTGTGAGGCAGGAAGCCGCTCTCCTCTATGTACCCGACAAAACCCCAGATTGGAATATCGTCCAGGACAAATTCAAAGTAATACAACTCCTCGATGGCCTCACGAAGCTCGTCCACCTGAGACACACAAAACAGCACAGCTTTTATATACAAGAACAGTGATTCCTCATTCACAAAACATCTGGCCAACAAACCAAAATCGCTTCATTTAAAATTAAATAAACCATTTTAAACAATCACCACCCCTTGTAACATGCGTAAAATAAACTCATCTTTTATTGCAGGAGCTTAATCTCAGACTGAAAAAAAATGTATGAAAGTCAAACTGTTATTTGGGCACATTTATTCAGGGAGGGAAAAACATTCCTCACAGAGAAATATTATTTTCAGCTAAATCAACTGTGACCCAATGATAATCCTAATACAAAAGTTCTAGTTTTAGTAGTTTTTCTGTGTTTTTTTCCCTCTGGTATACCTTCATTCTCTTTTTGTAAAAAAATGCTGTATTTTTTGGTAATGTAGCTTTTACCGCTCTAGACAAATTTTATTTAGCAGAACCAAAGACAAAGATGGCTCTTCTGGGGTTTAAAGGTTACTCACTTTGGTAACTTTTGCACCAGGGGGTCGCGAGACACCAAGTGGGGGGACTCCAGATGATTTTCAGAATCATCATGATAATATTATTGAAACAGAAATATATAATGAAATAAATGTGAATGTCCTATTCCAAAAAAAATCTAACATCACACACTACTGTAGACCTGTTTTCAGTGGAAGATCAGCCTACGGCAATAAAAGCTGAATTTATTTTCCAGTTTTTTTCTACATCGTTGCTATGAGTGCCGACACATATTAATTACCTGTTTTTCTGATAGAGTGAGCTTGCAGAGAGTTTTTTTCTCCACGTTCTCCCGGAAGCGGATGTGGTATAAAGACTCTGCCATTCTGTCACCGTCCAGCACTTCGCCCAGACTCAGGGACTTGTGGTGCACCTGAGGAAGAAGAGGAAGGTTTTATGAAGTGATCTACACCAGCCAGAAGCACGGGTGGATAGTGAGCCACCTGGATTTAACTAAACAAATAGGTACGAGCCTCCCATTGGATGATTACTGCATGGGCGATTCTGTTTCAGTTGGCAACAAGTTATTTAACCCCAATTGGTGCAATGAGTTGCTTCTCATTTCTTAAACAACCATTTCAAAAGACACATCCCGTAGTCGTGGAAAAGATGTCAGTCTGTTTCAGTCAAATGCCTAATCAGTCAAATCTTTGGCATGCATCAAGCAGAGAAAACATCTAGATTGCAGAAACTACCAAAATTGGGTTAAGAACTGTCCAACACATTATTAAGAACTGGAAGGATAGTGGGAACCCATCGTCGTCGAGGAAGAAATGTGGCCGGAAAAAAATCCTGAATGATCGTGATCGGCGATCTTTTAAACGTTTGGTGAAATCAGATGGAAGACAAACAACAGTAGAACTCCGGGCTATGTTTAATAGTGAAAATAGGAGCATTTCCACACGCACAATGAGAAGGGAACTCAAGGGATTGGGACTGAACAGCTGTGTAGCCTAAAGAAAACCACTAATCAGTGAGGCTAACTGGAAAAAAGGCTTCAATTTGCTAGGGAGCATAAAGATTGGACTCTGGAGCAATGGAAGAAGGTCATATGGTCTGATGAGTCCAGATTTACCCTGTTCCAGAGTGATGGGTGCATCAGGGTAAGAAGAGAGGCAGGTGAAGTGATGCACCCATCATGTCTAGTGTCTACTG
This sequence comes from Crenichthys baileyi, assembly GCA_036173005.1. NCBI lineage: Eukaryota > Metazoa > Chordata > Actinopteri > Cyprinodontiformes > Goodeidae > Crenichthys > Crenichthys baileyi. The sequence goes on from JAHHUM010002912.1 coordinate 487,138, forward strand.
TACAAGCCTGTGGGGGCAGTGCTATGATCTGGGCTGGCTGCAGTTGGTCAGGTCTGGGTTCAGCAACATTATGTGCAGAAGAATGAGGTCAGCTGACTACCTGAATACACTGAATGACCAGGTTATTCCATCAATAGATTTTTTCTTCCCTAACTAAATCTTGTGACAATGCAGAAGCTTATTGAAACAATGCCACAGTGAATGTGTGCTGTAATCAAAGGTAAAAGCGGTCCAATGAAATATTAGAGTTCATGTACTTTTTATTTTGGTGGCAACTTTTATTGTGGCCAGGCTGTGTAAGCTCAAAACCGAACATAATGCAGCTAGGGCGAGTTAAACGCCCGTCAGCTGTCATCACTGTATGCTAATACAACAACGCAAACGATTTTATCTGAGTTAGTGGAAACTCTTAGTGACCCTACTGTTAAGCTGCAAGACCTTTTATAAAACCTACAATAAGTGGACAGAAGTCATCTTATCCTAATGTCTATACAGAACACATTAAAGGACAGATAGTAACATAGTTGTGTTAATTATTATATTAATATAAGGTTTATAACAACTAAATGTACATTTTCATTTTTAAAGCAAAACTGTAACACAAACATAATTATACTGTATTTGAGATTAAAAAGTGGAATAAACATTGCAGTTTAACTGAAACCTTCCTGTTTAATCATGCTGTCAAGGTGAAAATTAAACATCTTCCAAATAAATTTAGTGATAAAATAACTGAAAGGACTTTGAGTTTTCCCCTGACATGTTATGTCTACACACAGCGACAAAACAGTGAGGAACTGACCTTATCCGGTCTGCAAACGGGCAGAGTGTAGTAGTGATACGTCTCCTGCGGATTATGATAAGGGCCCACTTTGTTGACATAAAGAGTCACATTGTCCCCCTGCTTGTAGCCCACTGCCCAGCCCGAGAACAAGCCCAGGATCAAGACACAGAGCACTGCCATCGTCCTCCTGAAGCCACCAGGGAGCTATCCAGTTCCACAGAGTACAACACCTGCAGCAAAGACGCACAGTTTGTCAGTTTGTGTTCAACATGTCTCTCTTCAGGCTTCCAGCATACTGCAAGTTAGGTCAGGCTTTCCCTCATTTGGAGTTTTAACACTGGTTAAGACTTATAGCTTTCAACATTCCAACAAACACAGCAGAAAACACTCTAGCAGTTCACAAAGCCATGTTATTGAAACTAAGAGATGCTGCTCTGGCTGTGAGTGTGTCATGGTTTTCACTAGATGGAAAGCACAGTCTTAAAAAACACCTCTTCTAGAAAGAAATTGGACTTTATAACATTTCATATATTAAGTGGAAAAACTCTCTTTAGGATAAATATTATGCTTTGGAACTATTATGTCTCAATGGTACATATTAAATGGATATCACTGAGTTATTCTTTGTGCAATAAACCACATTTACTATGAGACATGAGTAGTCTCACAAGTGATGACACCTCTTTCTTGTCCTAAAACAGCGGACGGGGGCAGCTAACTTGTTAGGTCGGTTCTAGAAAAGGGGATCTGAAAATTAATTATCACCACTGTATAAACTTTCTTAAGAGAAGCCTTTACGTAAAGTGATTCCTCGTTGGACTTGTTTGCAGACCAGAATTTCCTGACACTTTAACTGCTGACACATTGTGCTTCAGAAAGTATCACCTTAGGACATATCACATTTTTTTCAAGGACCACCATTTTGTCAGACATTTTTAAAACCACTGGACAACAGGACTTGGACTCTTTCCAGCTTGTTTCGTGATGTCATAAAAAAACCCAACAAAAATAAAATAGAAAATAACATTTTAGGCATCAAGAGTGGTGTTCTCTGGATCCTGTTTTACTGAGAAGATGAAATGTCCACGTTTATAACTGAAAAAAATTTAAGAAAAAAGCCCTAAAGTTGGAACTGGGAAAGAAAAAGTGTTATAGTCTTCCTGAGGTTTGAAGTCTCAGAAAAGAGGCAAAGACACCAGTTTTCTTCAGCTGTACGGCGCATAAAGTAATGCAACACTGGCCCTTCTCGTTCTAATGCCACCCACTGCCGATTAGCTGGCTGAACGAAGGCCGTGATGTTATTAGTCATACTTATCCCCAATGCCTGATGTTGTTAAACAGTAGAGAGGTGCAAATAGCTTTTTGGGCAAGAGCAAGAAATAAGAATTTGAAGTCCAATAAACCATACCATAATGTAAGCTTTACTACATGCTGGGCTCTTATTAACAGTCCATTAAGCAAAGTGCCTCTTAGGTCATGTCTGCAGACCAGACATTCCAGATACTGTTATTGTTGACACACTTCAGATATTTGATAAGATATTTTGCAAAAGCTCAAGACCTTTCTGAAGGTCTCTTAGTATGAGCTGAACAAATAGCCAGACCATGAGAATGACGGCCTTTCTTCAAGTAGCCACTTTAGGACGTGTGTAAAATGAAATACAGAAGGATGATTATGAGATTTTATTGTCTAAAGAAGAAATACCAAGTCCAGAAACAGAGAATATCATATTAACTGCGAATAAAGCAGGTTTTAAAAGAATATTTAGTTGTTTTCTTTTTACAAAAAAAAGTAAACCAACAGCAAACACACAGCTGGATAATGATACATAACTTTCCACTGCAGGATTTCACAAATTACATGTCAACACCTTTTGAAGACAGATGGCTGATGCCTTATGTGATGTCACCATAGGTGTGTCTGAATCTTGTCTTTGTGAGTTTAGATTTTTTGTTGTTGTTGATTAAATAACACATTACAACACAACAAGTAACAAAATGACAATTGCATAATGTTCTAAAGGTGATAAACTCTACCTAAGGTGGGTTTGGTTGACTTCACAGAAAACCTGGTTAGTAGTTTTAAAGAAACTTTACCACAAAAGAGACTTTTACATTTACTTAGACATTAGACGTAACAGTATAGAGATGGACATTTTCATTCCAAACCAAACATGATTTATTAAGACAGAAAATGTCTTTAGACAAGTTTCTAAACTGTGATCTGTTCGTCTCACCGTCGTGTCACGTCCGTCCGGATGATGCAGAACCAACCAAACCAGTTTGGTCGCTGGATCCCTCGGACTCCAGGCCCCGATGGTCCGCTCGGCTCACCGAGAAGCCCTAATGTTGGAGCCGAACACCGGGGACATCCGGGATGCTGCGCATTCAGCTGTGCCCTGCGCCTAGATCCGGGTACACTCAGTACTTTCACTGACAGAAGTAAGAGAAGAGAACGGGCTCCGACAACACGTCACCTAAAGAAATATAAATACTGACGGCTTGCTTCAGTTTTCCGGGGAGGGCGGAGAAACAAAAAATATACACCTGCAGTGTCACCTATCTTTTAAAAAACAGTAATGTTTTCCCTCTCTCAGTTTATCACATCTAGTGTTCCCCAGATAAACAACACCAAAAACTGCGATTAAAGCGTTCGGGGCTGATAGCACAACGTATTCACTATTTTCAGTAAGGACCGGATTTCCTTAGACCTCAATGAACCAACCCAGTTGTCCTGTTCGACTTCCGTGTTGAAGCTCAGACTGGTCCAATCGCACACAGCTATCGATGCGCATGTCTGCAAGTGCACCGTGACGCTGAGATGATCGACCGTTTGACTTGTAATGCCTGCTAATTGATTTCCCGCGAAACGCACACAGTTTCTCGCGCTCGAAACGCTGGAGCGAGTGGTTTAACTAGGCTAACAGGTGAGTCCGTGTAAACACCTAAAACTACAACGAAACACGACGTTAGTATATGGTTTCTTTGGTTAGTGTGAATTATATCGCAACGCTCTAATTAACCAACCCTTCTTTACCGCGCTTGTTCCACATTCAAATTAGCCTTCGCACCATGTTAGCAAACCTCGCAGTAGCTTAATGTGTGCCATCTCGCTACACATATTTATCAGTTCCAAACCACTATCCTTTTATTCGGCGTGGACCTCGTGGTGCAGACTTCTCAGATGTAAACCCACGTCCCCCCGTTGTCTCTAGCCCGTTTCTAGCAGCACCGGTCAGCCCCGACTAGCTATCCCTCATGAGGCGCTAGTAACTGCAGTATTTTGATGCCATTGTTCCTCAGATAACATCTCACCATGGGAATTCACGGACTGGCCAAGCTGATCGCTGACCATGCCCCCGGTGCCATCAAAGAGCAGGACATCAAAAACTACTTTGGTAATTCTAACATGACACCTTTTCCACATTTAAATCTGTAAGGCCACTAGAAACAAATGAACCCAGATGCTCTGGTCGCCCGTAAGTTATCTACATTATAGCCATTATAGAACATATGTCAGTCATGTGTTTTGTAGTGTTATTACAGCTCAGATGTAGTCCATCCACAGATATGAAGCATAAAGAATAAGCTAAATATTGTAATGGGTTTTTGCAGGCAGGAAAATTGCCATCGATGCCTCCATGTGCATCTACCAGTTTCTGATTGCTGTGCGACAGGATGGGAACGTCCTGCAGAATGAAGATGGAGAGACCACAAGGTGCAGTAGCAACGGCTGATTTCTGAACATATTTGCAGTATGCATTGGATACAATAGTTGTTTTTCTAGGCTCACTGCATGAAAATAACAAGCTCTGTGATTCGCCTTTTTTGCAGCCACCTAATGGGAATGTTTTACCGCACAATCCGCATGTTGGAGAATGGGATCAAGCCGGTGTATGTGTTTGATGGGAAACCTCCACAGCTCAAGTCTTCAGAGGTTTGTATGCACTCAGTCAGGCATGGGGCGGTATGAGAGTCCCACGGTACGACACGGTTGTTTCTCTGTATACAGACCAAGATGTATAACATGGCCTCATTGTTTTTACATGACATGGTACAGCAACAGTTCTTCCTACTGCAGCTATAATAATAAACCATTGATTGTTACAGTTATATTAAGGTTTTCTATAACATTTATTTGTTGTTATTTTGATTCTCCTAGACGGAGCGCGAAATTTATTCCCTTGTCCTGTTGAGCTTTTTTAAGAGTAAAAGTATGACAAGCTTGGATTAGCGGGTTAACTAGTTAGGCTATCTGCTCGAGTAGAGCTTGCAGTAGACGGCTTGTAGCTTGCCAACTAAAGTTTTAAAAAAGTGTTACCTTAGTGAAAGGGATTGGGGGGGATGTTTCTGGAAATATTTCCAAACTAGCCAAATTAGTTTTCCTTGTGAGGGAAAAGTGTTGTAGGTATCTTTCAGCCAGCTGACTGGTGGTGGGGTGGGCTACCACCCTGTTATTCTGGGCTCCACACCTGTCAAAGAAAAACTACCTTTGCAGCTCAACATCTTCCATCACTTAGTGGTTGTTTGTTTTCTCGGTTTAGCTCGAGAAGAGAGGGGAGAGGAGAGCAGAAGCTGAGAAACTGCTTGCTAAAGCTCAGGAAATGGGTAAAAAAAAAGCATCTGCATCTTTTCTTTTCTTTAAAATGAATGTGAATAAGTGCCAAAGATATTATTATTTATGTCCTTAAACCAGGTGAACAGGAGAATATTGATAAATTTTCCAAGAGACTCGTTAAAGTCACCAAGCAGCACAACGATGAGTGCAAGAAGCTGCTGACCTTGATGGGAGTTCCTTATGTTGAGGTAACGCTGAAAGCTGCTTTACGTCTCTACTTCTCCCTTTACTTTCAGGAATATGTGAGCTGCATTTAAGTTTGAAATGTCTATAATTAGATTTTATAAAACAAAATGGGTGCTACAGGAGAGTTGTGAGGAAATAATTGTGCAACATGATATATTTGTGTGTTTGTTTCAGGCCCCGTGTGAGGCTGAGGCCAGCTGTGCTGCTCTGGTTAAAGGAGGGAAGGTCTTCGCTACGGCAACAGAGGACATGGACGGACTGACCTTTGGGACACATGTCCTGCTCAGACACCTCACTGCCAGTGAAGCAAAGTATATATCTTCTTTTAGGCTGCACAGATGTTTAAGTAACAAATAACAAAGATGTTTACTTTCAACTAATTTGATTAATCGTTTTATTAAAAGACAGAGAAGCAGCAGAAGTTTATATTTTGTGTTTATATTTATTTTAAAATGTCCCTATTGCTTCAGGAAACTTCCTGTCCAAGAGTTCCACTATAATCGCATCCTGCAGGACATCGGTCTTACCAATGAGCAGGTTGGTTGTTATTTTCCTCCTTTTGGCTGAAAAAAAAGAGTAAATATCTATGCAGCGGAGGACTCACCTTTCAGTTTTCTTTTATCTTCCAGTTCATAGACCTTTGTATTCTGCTGGGTTGTGACTACTGCGGCACCATCAAGGGAATCGGCCCCAAGAGAGCCATCGACCTGATCCGACAGCACAGCTCCATCGAAGAGATCCTGGAAAACATCGACCCCAACGTAAGTTAGAGGTTTCTCTCCTGAGGAACTATTTTTTATTTGTGATTTGTAAGACGAAGGAAGACAAGCAACATTTGGTTCAGTATTAGGTGAAATAAATACAGAGCAACAAGTCTAGGCTTCTTATAGCTACACTGTTTACAAGCAACACAAATCTACACCAGATTGTGTCTTGCAGATAATAGAAATCACACCTCAGCTTTACATCGTTTGCCAATTTCTCATCACATTCCACACTTTTTGTCTTGACCTTTTTAAAATGTACATTTTCCCTAAGGTTATATCTTGTTTCTTTAATTTCAAACTGCATCTGAATACAGTTTGGAAAGAGATTATTTTTTTGGTTTTTTACAATATCAGTGCAGTATTGAGGTTTTATAATTAGACTTTTATCATTATTTTCCAGCTTTCTTCTGTGACATATAAAGCTGTGGACATGCCACAGGAAATGTAATGAGGCTTTCAACACTACAGTCAAATTCACCGGCAAAAAATCAGCTTCTAAACCATCTTCAGTTTGAATGTCACTCAATGCAACACTGACGTTATTATTTATTGGCCTATTGTGAAATATTGTGCATTGTGTCTTGCTCTAACTCAGTGTTGATTGATTGAAAATGGCCAGTTTCCTTTCCATTGTACCCAGAAGCTGTTCTAGACTTTAACCAGAACAACATACTGTCATCAGCAGATAGTAAACGCTTTGATTTGTTACCTATGTCGTTTATGGATAATGTACTGCTGCAAAAGCAAAGGAACCCTTTTTAATCAGAGTATGATATCAAGTCAGTTAAACTTCTGGAACATTGATCTGGTCAGGTTAGTAGTAGAGGGGGTTGCAAATCAGTGTCAGCTGTTTTGGTGTTACTAAAATTAACAACAGGTTTTCTTTATAAAGATGAGAGCAGGTTCACCCTGAGTTCATGTGACAGACGTGAACGGGTGTGGAGAAGCTGCGGCGAATGTTTTGCTGCCTGCAACATTGTCTAGCATGATCGGTTTGGTTGTGGGTCAGTGTTGGTCTGTGGAGGACACCATCTATCATCTCACAAGGAGCTTATCCTGATGTTGTCAGGCATGCATATAAGCACATGGGGGCTGCTCAAACTACAGAGAACCATTTCGAGTTGCTGCAAGGACTGTTCAGCTAACTGGCTAGCCTGCTGCATCAAGTTTTCAGTTTAAATTTCTCTGTGACTTTGAATGAAGCCCCCTGTGGGTTGATGGTTTTCATTTTTTTTAAATGATCATTTTGTTCCTAACACATAACCCATTCTATATTAGTAGAAAAGAACAGAATACATGTTTCATTAATTGTCCTGTAATTATCAAAATCTTTGGAAAAATCACTTTTCTTAAATCTTTGAAATCTCAGAGTAGAGGTTTGGTCTATAAGTAGAGAACAGATGTTTTTCCACAGTGGAATGACTTCCATTGTTTTCCTTTCACTAGGAAATAAAGCTGTTTGACAGGAACTATTACAGATGTTTCTACTTATTCAATCATGTTTGACTTTTCACATTTCATTGCCAGTTGCATCAGTGGACTTTTTATATTTAAATATTTTAAACAGACATATCTCTTTCTTTATTAACTCCTTTAATAAAAAAAAAATAGGTTTAGGTTAGTTTGAATAACGTCTCTATCTTTAGCTTCCTCATCTTTTGACTTCATGATACTGTTATTTTACTCCTGTCCATCTCTTAGAGGATAATGAATAAATTCATTGTCATGTTGTCAGACCAGGCAGTGGATGTGATTTTGTGTCTTGTTCAACTTCGTGCAGAAGCATCCCGCCCCAGAGGACTGGTTGTATAAAGAAGCCAGGAATTTGTTCTTGAATCCAGAGGTGGTGGACTCCTCCACAGTGGACCTGAAGTGGAGGGAGCCTGATGAGGAGGCCCTGATCCAGTTCATGTGCGATGAGAAACAATTCAGGTGAGCTGAATGTAGACTCATAATTGTGAAGCATGCTGGAGGGTGATTAGCGCTAGCCCTGCTGGCTAGATGTGCTGTTTTTGCATCGTTATTCCACTAGTCTGCGCTGTTGGCCTTGTAAATGCAGTGATGTGGCTCTAGCATCATTGAGTAAACCTTTAAATTAAACAGTCACATTTCCTTTTGGCCATTTTTTTTGTATGCAATTGTCAACCTGTCAGTTAAACCAGTTAAAATGGTCTTAATTATCTCTAAACACATAAAGATATCTGATGACCTGCATGCAACTGTGTTTATTATAAATGACGAGTATTTTGGTGTGTTTGCAGTGAGGACAGGATCCGTAACGGCTGTAAGAAGATTGTGAAGAGCAGACAGGGCAGCACACAGGGAAGACTGGACTCTTTCTTCTCTGTCGCTGGATCCCTGTCCTCCAAAAGGAAGGTATGCTTACAACAGAGATTCAGTTATATATGAATAAACAAGAGGGAAGTTGTCATAGTTTATTATTTCCTGAGTGTTTTTCTCTGTTCTTAGGAACCGGAGACCAAAGGACCTGCAAAGAAAAAGCTGAAAACTGGAGCAACTCCTGGCAAGTTTAGGAAGGGCAAATAGACTGAACACAGACCACTGTTGATGTTACTGTCATGTAAACAACAATGAAAATTATAACTTCACTTTTTCCTGGAGGAAAGTCCTGCACAGAAGGAGGTTTTGTTAAATGATTATTTCAGTTTTTTATGGCCAACCACAATCCAAGCTAGCTGTATTTAAAGAATGCTTTCAACCACATAAATAAAGTCTTATTTTGTAGATAAATTTGTCTCCTGACCTCCGATTTTGTTTTATTTAAGTTTGAATAAAATTTGAATCTACGGCAGTTTTGTGACGTATAAACTGACAAAAGGATTTGATGTGTTTAGCACAGCTGAAAGTCTGATTCATGGTTGGCTCCGTTTAGTCTCATAGGAGTCGCTCTTGAAGGCCAGCTCCACTTTACAAGATGGTTAAAAGGGCTGTGCGGTGTCTGTCTGCAGAGCAGAGGCTGAATACCTTCTGGACACATCTTAGTCTGTAAACTCTTCTCATTCTTAGTCTGTAAACTCTTCTCATTCTTGCAAGAATCAGTAAAGGAAAGCTGATTGAGCGAAGACCTTCGATCTCCGTCTTGTTAATGAAGAATGGTAATTTTGTTCCTATCAAGCTATAATATGTGTTGAATGATTAGAAGCTCACTGTTGCTTAAATACTATAAGTCAAAGTCAATATAGGTGACTGCCGGTCAACTGGAGGGCATTCATAAAAGGAGCATCCCCGAAAGGCTCATTAACAAGCAAGAAAGGGGTGTTGTTCACCACTTTGTGAACAACTGTGTGAGCAAATAGTCCAACAGTTTAAGAATGTTTCTCAATGTACAATTGCAAAGAATTTAGGAGTTTCATCATCTGAAATCCATAATGTCATCAAAATATTCTGAGAATTTGCTAAAATCGCTGCACATAAGCAGCAAGGCCCACAACCAACATTAATTGGCCATAACCTTCAATTCCTCAGGAGGCACAGCATTAAAAATTGACATCATTCTGTAAGAGATATTACAATGTGGGCTCAGGAACACTTCAGAAAACCATTGTCAGGTAACACAGTTTGTTGCTACATCTACTAGTGCAAGGTAAAACTCTACCTCAACAACACCCAGAAATGCCACCGGCTTCTCTGGGCCATCTGAGATGAACTGATCCAAAGTGGCAAAGTGTTCTGTGGTCCAATGAGTCCACATTTGAAATGGTTTTTGGAAATCATAGACCCCGTATCCTGAGTGAATCAGTATCTGAATGGTTATCAGCACAAAGTTCAAAAGCCAGCATCTGTGATGGTATGGGGGTGTATTAGTGCCCATGGTATCATGGGTAACCTGCACATCTGTGAAGACACCATTAATGCTGAAAGGTACATAACAGGTTTTGGAGAAGAATAAGCTGCCATCTAAGCAACGTCTTTTTCAGGGACGTTCTGCTTTTTTCAGCAAGACAATGTTACAACAACATGGCTTCATAGTAAAAGAGTGCTGGTGCTAGACTGGCCTGCCTGCCTGTCTCCTATTGAAAATGTATGGCGCATTATGAGGCGCAAAATACGACAGCGGAGACACTGGACTGTTGAGAAATTGAAGCTGTACATCAAGCAAGAATGAGAAAGAAATCCACCTACAAAGCTTCAATAATGACTGTCCTCAGTTCCCTTATTGAGTGTTATTAAAATGAAAGGTGATGTAACCCAGTGGTAAACATGCACCTATCCCAGCTTTATGGAATGTGTTGCAAGCATTTTAAATTTAAAATGAGTAAATATCTGCAAAAAAAGTTTTATTAGTTTGAACTGTGAATATCTCGTAGTGTATACAGTTGCATATACAGGGGTTGGACAATGAAACTGAAACACCTGGTTTTAGACCACAATAATTTATTAGTATGGTGTAGGGCCTCCTTTTGCGGCCAATACAGCGTCAATTAGTCTTGGGAATGACATATACAAGTCCTGCACAGTGGTCAGAGGGATTTTAAGCCATTCTTCTTGCAGGATAGTGGCCAGGTCACTACGTGATACTGGTGGAGGAAAATGTTTCCTGACTCGCTCCTCCAAAACACCCCAAAGTGGCTCAATAATATTTGGATCTGGTGACTGTGCAGGCCATGGGAGATGTTCAACTTCACTTTCATGTTCATCAAACCAATCTTTCACCAGTCTTGCTGTGTGTATTGGTGCATTGTCATCCTGATACACAGCACCGCCTTCAGGATACAATGGTTGAACCATTGGATGCACATGGTCATCAAGAATGGTTCGGTAGTCCTTGGCAGTTATGTGCCCATCAAGCACAAGTATTGGGCCAAGGGAATGCCTTGATATGGCAGCCCAAACCATCACTGATCCACCCCCATGCTTCACTCTGGGCATGCAACAGTCTGGGTGGTACGCTTCTTTGGGGCTTCTTTTTCCTCTGTCCGTTGGACAGTTTCATTGTCCAACCCCTGTATATATATATATAGTACAGACCAAAAGTTTGGACACATCTTCTCATTCAAAGTGTTGTTCTTATTTTCATGACTATGAATATTGTAGCTTCACACTGAAGGCATCAAAACTATGAATTAACACATGTGGAATTATATACTGAACAAAAAAGTGTGAAACAACTGAAAATATGTCTTATATTCTAGGTTCTTCAAAGTAGCCACCTTTTGCTTTGATTACTGCTCCGCACACTCTTGGCATTCTGTTGATGAGCTTCAAGAGGTAGTCACCTGAAATGGTTTTCCAACAGTCTTGAAGGAGTTCCCAGAGATGCTTAGCACTTGTTGGCCCTTTTGCCTTCACTCTGCGGTCCAGCTCACCCTAAACCATCTCGATTGGGTTCAGGTCCGGTGACTGTGGAGGCCAGGTCATCTGGCGCAGCACCCAATCACTCTCCTTCTTGGTCAAATAGCCCTTACACAGCCTGGAGGTGTGTTTCGGGGTCATTGTCCTGTTGAAAAATAAATGATGGTCCAACTAAACGCAAACTGGATGGAATAGCATGCCGCTGCAAGATGCTGTGGTAGCCATGCTGGTTCCGTATGCCTTCAATTTTGAATAAATCCCCAACAGTGTCACCAGCAAAGCACCCCCACACCATCACACCTCCTCCTCCATGCTTCACGGTGGGAACCAGGCATGTAGAGTCCATCCGTTCACCTCTTCTGCGCCGCACAAAGACACGGTGGTTGGAACCAAAGATCTCAAACTTGGACTCATCAGACCAAAGCACAGATTTCCACTGGTCTAATGTCCATTCGTTGTGTTCTTTAGCCCAAACAAGTCTCTTCTGCTTGTTGCCTGTCCTCAGCAGTGGTTTCCTAGCAGCTATTTTACCATGAAGGCCTGATTCACACAGTCTCCTCTTAACAGTTGTTCTAGAGATGTGTCTGCTGCTAGAACTCTGTGTGGCATTGACCTGTTCTCTAATCTGAGCTGCTGTTAACCTGCGATTTCTGAGGCTGGTGACTCGGATGAACTTATCGTCCACAGCAGAGGTGATTCTTGGTCTTCCTTTCCTGGGGCGGTCCTCAAGTGAGCCAGTTTCTTTGTAGCACCTGATGGTTTTTGCGACTGCACTTGGGGACACTTTCAAAGTTTTCCCAATTGTTCGGACTGACTGACTGACTTTTTCTTAAAGTAATGATGGCCACTCGTTTTTCTTTACTTAGCTGCTTTTTTCTTGCCATAATACAAATTCTAACAGTCTATTCAGTAGGACTATCAGCTGTGTACTGTATCCACCTCCTGCACAACACAACTGATGGTCCCAACCCCATTTATAAGTCTTGAAATCCCACTTATTAAACCTGACAGGGCAAACCTGTGAAGTGAAAACCATTTCAGGTGACTACCTCTTGAAGCTCATCAACAGAATGCCAAGAGTGTGTAGAGCAATAATCAAAGCAAAAGGTGGCTACTTTGAAGAACCTAGAATATAAGACATATTTTCAGTTGTTTCACACTTTTTTGTTCAATATATAATTGCACATGTGTTAATTCATAGTTTTGATGCCTTCAGTGTGAAGCTACAATATTCATAGTCATGAAAATAAGGACAACTCTTTGATTGAGAAGGCGTGTCCAAACTTTTGGTCTGTACCGTATATATATATATATATATATATATATATATATATATATATATATATAATACTATATATATATATATATATATATATACATATATATATATATATATATATATATATTATATATATATATATATATATATATATATAAAACAAATAGGCCTCTGTGTCACGTCACGTCATGTTTAGAGAAAGTCAATGTTGTTATGTGAATATGTGTAAATATTCCTGATCAACTTGAAAGAGAAAGCAAACATTAAAAAAGCTTCAGTAACATTTATTTTACAGGAACTGTGAGAGGTACCCAGAGGTGTGGCACTTGTAATTTGGTTAAAGACAACAATTTCTTAAGGCCACTCAAATAAGAAGTTGGTTTTTCAGCTATCAAATAAAAAACAAAAAAACAGACCAAAAAAAAACAACAACAACAAAACAAGAGGGGTTGTAAAATATGATAAAAGGTGTTTGTGACAAATATTACCCAATATTTTAAAATCGTATGAAGTTATTGAGGGGTTTTCACTGAAAGACATATAATAACCTATTGGCTCAGTGATGTGTGACAACTTCCTGTTTTTAGCAGTGTCTGTCTGACTTTACATAATGACGCCTGAACAGAGAAATGCAGTTAGGGTCTATTATCTCTGCTGAACTGACCCATTCTCTTGTTCGTGCTTGTTTCTCCAGTGGAGGAGTGCAGTCCTTTGGTAAGAGCAATTGCTATATTCTGCTAAGGGAAATGGGATTTGGGGGTTAGTTTTGAATAGGTTGGAATATTATTTCGGTTTTCTCATCTTCTGTTTACAGTCATATATCATGATAAACAAAATGGTACTGAGTGTCCTCTTTTTTTCAAGTAAGTTCTTTTTTTCTGCTCATTTTAACCATTTACAGTCTGCATCATCTGTGCAGATGAAAGTGCTTCACTAGAAATGTCATAACAAAGCTGTTTACTATACAAACACAATATTAATTTACTAATTTCACACAAATTGTGACTGGTTTTGCAGGCACTGTGGTTGCTTGTCGTAATGACGTAGGCCTGTTCATTACCTTGCCAACACCAATGGAGGCTCTGAGTGGATCCTGCTTACACATTCCCTGTAACTTCCAAACTCGAAATGAAGAAGTCTTTAAAAGTGGAAAAATCTTTGGAGTATGGATAAAACGTGACCCAAGATTTGCACAATTTCCACAAAATGTGTTATTCAACAGCAGTAGGACAAATAAGGTCTCTCCCATGGCTATAACTGGCAATCTGAAGGAGAAAAACTGCAGCACTTTGTTTGTTGATTTAAACATGAGTCATGCAGACACATATTACTTTAGGATTGAGAGTGATCGATTTAGGGCTACAGCTAATTGTGACCCTCTTCAAATAAATATAAAAGGTAAGCCAGCTTTCTGCTATTAAATGAATACCATCAAAATAAGGAAAACTGTTCAAATTTATCACAACTTTCACTGGATTAGAGTTCATTCAGTTGGAACATGTTACCTTTGCCTTCATTGTTGCTTCTTACTTTCTTATTCAGGTATCAAAACAAACGTCTTTTTCTTGCTTGTTTTATTCCGAAAACAATACATGGCACATGATTCTAAATGCTGTTTATATATTGTGCCTTGCAAAAAATATTTATAACACAGTTTGTCATGTCACAACCATCAACTGCAATGTGTTTTACGGGGAATTTATGTTCTCAGCCAAAACAGGTAGCACATAATTCTGAAGGAAAAACAAACATGATTTAAATGGTAAAAAACAAAAAATCTGAATAGTTTGGCATGCATTTGTATTTAGTTCCCCCTACGCCACGTCAGCTGCAATTAAAGCAGCAAGTTTGTCTGTGGGTTTAATGTTGTAGCCCTACAGGAAGGGTAACCACAGTGTCTTTGGCAGCCCCCAGGATTGTCCTCTAGGATCTTCCTCCAGAATTATCCTTTATTTAGCTCCATCCATCTTCTTATCAACCCTGACATTTTCTGTCCTTGAAGAGCAAAAGCAAACCCACATTGAAGTGTTGTTTATATATTTTTATTTGTACTAAATTAAATCTGAAAACCATGTATAATTTTCCTTCTAGTTTACCACTGCTACTCTGTGTTGGCCTATCACATAAAATCCCAATCAATCATTCATCCATCGGGACATCCAGGCAGTTATCAGACGAGAAAAAATGTAGAGTCCTTGCAGCCAGTTCTGGGTCTGTTCCATGGTCTCCTCCTAGTGGAACGTGCCTGGAAAAGCTCCAAAGGGAAGTGCCCAGGATGCTTCTTGATCAGATGCCCAAACCACCTTTATTGACTCCTCCTTATGGAGGATCAACATGTTGTCTCTAAACCTGAGATCAGTCACTCCACATAGAATGCTCATTTTATCCAGTTGTTTCTGGGATATCATCATTTCAGTGATAATGTGAAAAAAACGAAGAAAAAAAAACTTTTCTAAGGCAATGTATATGAATATATACAACAATGACATTTTCAGCTTTAAAACATCTGCAAAAATAAATGTTTGCTGATTTTAATCCATAATGTGCATCTGATGTGTTAACCCCAGATTCTCCTTGGAGTCCCAGCATTAACATCTCTGGTGGTGATCTGAAGGAGCATCAGTCTGTCACTATAACCTGCTCAGCTTTGACTCCCTGTCCACACTCACCTCCTGAACTCACCTGGAATCTCCAACAAGACTCTCACAGACAAACAGAGACAAACACAGATGGAACCTTTACAACTAAAATCCAGGAGAACATCACTCTGTCAGACACACATGATGGATACAACATCAGATGTTCTGCCAGATATCCTGTGAATGGAGGAAACAAGACAGCAGAGACAAATGTGACTCTCAGTGTTTCATGTAAGTGATCCTGTCAGCACGTCATGGTTCAGCTGTTTCTGATCAATAAAGTTAATGTGTCCCATTTTCCTCAGATGCTCCTAGAAACACCTCAGCATCCATCAGTCCATCAGGTTTGGTGTCAGCAGGTAGCTGGGTGGAGCTGAACTGCTCCAGCAGAGCCAAGCCTCCTGCCAGCTTCACCTGGTTCAGGAACAGCAAACATGGAGCCATTAATGTATCTGTGGGGCAGGTTTACAGCTTCAATGTTACTGAGAGAGGAGAGTTTTACTGTGTGGCTACAAATGATCTGGGTAATGAGACGTCATCAGTGATCTCTCTGAGTTTTAAAGGTAAACTACACTAAATGTTTTCACTCTGATTTTTTTTAATGTGGACACCAAGATATACATGTTATTTTGTTTTTTTAGTGGAAGTTTTGTCAAAGCAACCTGAACACTGGATGGCAATTTGTATTGGAATTATTGGGATCGTCTGTCTGGTTTTGTGTATTTGGTGAGTTTGTTCAATAATTCTGCTTCCAGTCAGTTTATATACTGTATGTCAGCTTTGAAGGGAGATATTCTTGTTACTGTCTACGGTTCTACATCTGATTTATTTCCACAATTTATTTTACAGTGCTACCATGCGTTGGAGGAGAAAAGCGAAGACAGATTCAGCCGTCCCACAGCTTCAGGTATGAATACACTGAACTGTGCAGCTCTCTCCAAATGACAGAATACATCAAGATTACAAAGCCAGGAATTTAATTATAGGTAGAAATATAGAAAACACTTTTTAGTTCCAGCCGTTTACAAGATTTAATGCTTTTACAGATGGGAAACAGTACAGGGTCTACAAGAAATGCAGAAGAAGAAGAAGACAAAGAGGAAGAGAACAAAGAAAGCCTCCATTATGGAAAGATTCGCTTTCTGAAGCAAACCCCTAAACCATCATCCACCTGCGGGGGGGAGCATGACACAGTCTACTCACAAGTTAAAATATCTGGGCCAGCGAGTCATTTAAAACACGTGGCTGATGACACAGAATGCCTCTATGCTCAAGTAAAATGATTTTAGATTAATTAGAATGATTTCAGATTTCAGCTCTCATCTAAAAAAAGGCACCAGAGCAATGCTTACACTTCCTCAAAAAAACTCAAACTTCCACACCCCAGCTTTTACACAAGCTTGCACAGCATATGCAAATAGGACTGCTTAAATAATATTGTATACTTGCCTAAATCCCTTTCCCATTTAAAACTGCTTAAATACCGTTTTTTTTTCAGATGCCAACTTGTGACAGTAGTTACATTAGTTACATCAACTGAATTTCATTTTGAGCCCAATTATAATTTGGCCCTATGAGGTCATATAGGGTTCTGCTATCTGCTCCAATGCTTTCCTTGGTTGATAATCATCCCACCTGATGTGTATCTGATTTTTAACTCCTAGTTGTACTTCTGTTGTTGTTGCCATTTAGTTTTGTGTTTGATTACCTCTGCCATGGAGGTTATGTTTTTGTCTGCGGTTTTTCTGTCCGTCTGTCTGTTTGTAAACCATCTCAAAAAGTTATGAACAGATCTGGATGAAATTTTTTTACTTTATTTTTTTTTGGTGGGTACAACAACATTGTTAACACTTTCTGGATACAGCATGTTTTACCTAAAATCAATCTAAAAAAGAAAAACAGTGCTAGAGGTGTGCAAGTGTTGCCTGTTGTCTCCGTCATTGTTATCCTTCTGGCGTGTACATAATTTCTTTGTAAGAACACACACAAAAAACAGAGGGAACATCAACATGTAGCATTATTGACCTCTAAAATTATAATAATAATAATAAAAGTATATATTCTCACATATTAGGTAGATCCTCTTTTGTTTCAGATTAGATCAAAAAATGTTTTCTAGCACATTTCTCCCATTTCTCCCAGTGTGTAGCAAAAATATTCATCCGTAAATTCACAGAGAAAGTCATTTTTTTTCCATCTTATATATATATATCGGTGGTAACCTCATTCCACTCCCCAATAGTCAGTACATGATATGTCATCCATTTTTTTGTTATGGTTTTCTTCCCAGTTGCCAATATATTCCACAAATATCCATTTATTCATTTAAGTTGTGGAGGTTTGTATCCTAAATACATAATTTTAAAGTCAAGAGGAATTGGGTTTTTAAAAATGAATTGCATAGCTTTATTAATTGCTTTCCAATAATTTTAAACTTTTGAGCAGCCCCAGAAAATGTGATAATGGCTAGCAGTCTGACAGCCACATCTTCTCCAGCATTCTGCAGAGCCTCCTGAATAATGTGCGCTTTGCGATGGAGGTTTAAAGTAACGTGACATATTTTTCCAACAATATTCTTTCCAATGGGATTTAGTGCTCCTCCACATAAACAGATCTGCTCCCATTCTTCATCTGTTATGACCAGAGCACCCTATCTCTCCCATCTGTAATATATATTTTGTTGAAGAGTTGTCCAGATTACAGATACTTTTATATAGCTGTGAAATTATGCCCCTGCTAAGTTCTGATTTATATCCCTTGATAAAAATTTTAATTAGCGGGTTGTGTTCTTCACCGTCGTTTTGTTTAATTTCTCGATCATATTTAGATCTTAACTGTAAATACCGGAAAAAATCTTGTTTCTCTAGATTAAACTGGTCTTTAGGGTCTGAAACTTTTTCTTCAGTTATCCTGTACTACCTGGAAATAATTTGTGATACCTCTTGTTATCCAAAACTTGAATCTCGAATCTATATTATTCGGGATAAATTTTAGGTCATATGCTCACCACCCCAGGATTTTGACATCCTTGTCCAGTTTATAAACATTTATTAGCTCTTTCCAAACCACGAGCACCGATTTTATCCAGGGGTTTTCTAGTCTGCTGGCGTTTATTCTCTGCCAGTATGGCCTGCACAGGAATATCTGCAATCTTTCTGTATTCAATATCCTTCCATCCAGCTTCATACTGTGGATCGCACCAGTAAAGCAGTGCTCTTATTTGAGCAGAGAAGTAACAGTTTTTGAGGGATGGTAAACCCCACTTCTTAGTTAATTTTAAGGTTGTATACCAAATACGGGGTCTTCGTCCTTGCCATATAAGTCTCGAAATAGTTTTGTCCCATTCAGCGAAGCACTGCCTCGGGATGTTTATTGGGAGTGTTTGAAATAAATATAAATATCTAGGCAGTACATTATTTTTATAGTTTTAATCCTGGCACTTAGACTTAGGAAAGGAATGAGGCTCCATCCCCGGAGGTTTTTTTAATCTCGTCAGTTATAGGTTTTTTCTAGAAGTTTTGATAAATCTTTGTGGAAGGTAACTCCCAGGTATTTAATAGATTCTGTCTTCCATTTGAATGGATACGTGTTCTGAGTTTTTCAGAGAGGCAATCATAACAAATTATTTCTGTCTCTTCTAAGCTTAATTTGTATCCTAACAATGGGCCAATAACATTGAAGAATGCTGTAATTTCTGATAATGAGGTCTCTAATTTGGTTAGGTATAGGAGTATGTCATCCGCATTGCTTGCTATTTTATGTTCTGATTTATCTATTATTACACCGCTCATTGTATTTGATTGTCTAATATGTCGAGCCATCGGTTTTACGAATAGGGCAAAGAGCAGAGGGGACCAAGCACAATCTTGCCGGACTCCTCTCTGTAGTACCAGTGGTTCTGTCAACAATATCCGTTAATTTTGATTCTGGCTGATGGGTTGTTATAAATGGCTTTAATGTTGTCGATTAATAGATTGCTTATACAAAATTTATGTAGTACTTTGTATAGGTATTGCCAGTTTACAGAATCAAATGCTTTTTCCGCATCAAAACTAATTATCATTGCTTTTATATCATGTCGTTTTATGTGATCCATAATATGGAGTGTGCGTCTAATATTGTTCTGTGTTTGTCGCCTGTGAATAAAACCAGTTTGGTCTTTCCGTATTAATTCTTGGAGAATTTTCTCCATCTTTTTGGACATAATAGAGGTGTAGATATGATAATCCACATTGAGAATGGAAATTGGCCTATATGTGATTTCGTATTTTATAGATTGTCCTTTCCACCTGTTGCTTTTTTAGTTTCCATGCCAATAACCGGGTAAATTTAGACCCAGTCTCATATCGTTGCTTTGTGTAAAGCATCTTTTTTTCTATTTCTTGTGAGGTCAGGTCATTTATTTCCTTTCTGAGTTTTTTGATGTCCTGTAATAATTGAGTGTTTTTATTTTGGGCCTGTTGGTTCTCCAAAAGCTTTAATTTCTCCTACAATACTTGCAGTGGTTTTGTATGTTTTTTTTTTTTTTTGTGGAGGCAATTGCTATAATCTTTCCCCTTAATACAGCCTAGGCACTGGATGAAATTTTCGGACAAGGTATTTATTAGGGCAAGGAACAGATGATTAGACTTTGGTGGTGATGTGGAGCACCATTTGATCCAGAATTTTTTTTCAAGGATTCTTTATGAATGCCACACCATGGCAAGACAACTTCCCACACGGTTTGTCACCCCGTCAGCAGCAGGCATACAGTGGCCAGAAGACAGATGTCTTATATCAATGTGCATATGAAGGTAAGAAAATGTCAAGCATTTTGTGGAACATCAAGCTCAGTTAGATCATTGAAGCAGATGTGTTGTTTGAATTCAGAGTGTTGTACTGTGTCAGGGTGGGGTTAATTTGCCACAATGTTAGTCCCTCATCAATGGACCATCTGATGAAGGTGCTCCATCTATTCAGTGACTAATTATTCTTCAGTGGATACAGAGCATATGGAGGGTGTATTGCGAGATTAAATAAGTGACCTCAGCTCATTGAGGTTCTGGGTCACAGAGTTACGAGCCTCTAGACGGCCACACAGCTGATCCCATAACTGTGTAGGTAACTCCATTCGAAATATCCCATTGTCCAGAAGCTACCTGTTGTTAGAAAATAGCAAGTTGTGTAAAAAATACTGAAACGTTGAACAGTTGGACATGCATTCAAAAGTTTACAGAAGGTCACATAAAGTCCATCTGTTAGTGCATTTTAGGTTCGTCTTTAAATATCACCCAAAAACCAAATGTCACTAACTTTTTGTGAGTAGTGTATATTGAAAGATGCATGAGTTATAACTTTGATTTTCCCTTTGGGATTGAAAAAGTACTTATGAATTTGAAATTAATTGAATCTATGTTATCTCAGAGCTACATGGGTCATGCCACAGATTTAAATTTTTATAAATTATTAAAATAAATCCAAAGTAGCAGCAAAATGGGAGGTATGAATGAATGAAACTGCACAGAAAAACCCCCAACATAAGTTGTAAGGAAGAGAGACTGTACTGCACACTTCAGTAACCCAACTATTTGTAGAACTCCTGAGGGAAATACAGGAAAACTATACATTAATTATAGCAAAAAAAGACAAATTAGAGAGGCTGTTTATCACATTATTAAGCTATATTTTAGGTGTGCCATGGTTTATTTCATGTGAAATCTGCATTTGGTTCACAATTAAAATGAAGAGAGTCTCGAACTCCAACCTTATTTCTGCGTTTTCTATATCCTGAGCCCATAAAACATGTCTGAACCTAAAGAGAATAAATATCATTTTGAAAGGCCAAAAGGAAATCATAGAAAATATTTTGTATGTCAATTTCCTTTTTTGCTAAATTTATATGTATGCTGAGTGTAAAGTGCTAACTACTATACTGTGCTGGGATTTTGCCGAACTAAAGGCAATACTTTATTCTTAATAAAGAAACAAAGCTGGTACCTTAAGTATTTCTGGTATCATTTGGGTCTACAAACTCCACACATTGCAAGACTGTAATTTCCCTAATTTGCAGCGATCTTCGTGTTTAGGAAGCAGCTTTACACTCTTGGTTCCTCTCTCTGCACATTGCAGCAATGTGTAGAAACCACAAACAGACTTAGTGGCTGGCTGAAAATAACACCTGCTATTCTAAAAGAGGCGGCCTGTGGGACGTGAGATAAACTGCGCTTGAGATAAACTGCGCTGAGGATAAATGAGATTATAATCCTCATTTCAACTGAATCCATGTTCTGCACACACTGAAATGACAGGTTGGACAGTCTAAGACATGAAAAATTAGATGTTGATTTATAGAACTATAATTTTTACATGAAAAGCTTCAAACGCTCATTAAAAATACAGGTTCAGAGTAAATGTATAAAGACAAGCTAGCAGTAAACAAACTACTCTTCTTTTGTGGGATACTGTTGAACTGTAGGCTGGTGTTTCAAGGTCAATAACTAATATTGGGTTATTTGGCTTGTTATTATTAATACATTTTGAGGTTTTAATGGCCGCTGTAAATGCGGTGTTTAAAAACAGCAACCACTCAATGAGTTGGTTGGAGGTTCAGGTGAAAATAGTGATGGATGGACAAGTTGTTGTGATGCCAGGAAGTTCTTCGTAAGTTTTAAATGCCACACTTGAGGTTGAAATGTCAAATTAGAAGCCCTGAATAAGTTGCTTGGATAAAAACTGCTCTAAATCAGAGTTATTTTTGGTTTCTTTTACAAATAATTTCTTCTTGCAGCACTTGCATAAAGATTTGTGGAGCGCTGTTGCTCTATCACATAGTATCTGGATATAACACCTTAAAGTTGGTGGTTGTAATGCAACAAAATGTGAAAACATTTGAGGGATATTAATACTTTTGCACAGCACAAGTAACTAAAGCCCTTATAAACCAAGTAGATTTACATTCTAGCACCAATTTAAGATTCTAAATGTGCAGACCTGACACCAATAAGCATGGAGTTTGAATGTTCTTCCTGTGCATGCGTGGGTTCTCACCGGGTACTCCGGCTTCCTTCCAAAGACAGGTACATTTTTCTCTCTAAATTGCCCTTAGGTGTGTGAATGAGTGTATGGTTGTTTGTGTGTTGCCCTGCGATGGACTGGCGACCTGTCCAGGGTGTACCCTGCCTCCTGCCCATAGACTGCTGGAGAAAGGCACCAGCTTTCCCGCGACCCACTATGGGAGAAGCGGTATAGAAAATAACTGACTGAGTGAAATACAACGCAGCAGGAACAACAGCAGACTCAGCTCTGCCCCCTTTTAAACTACCAGAGCTAGCGCCTACATTTTTATTTATAATACAGTAGTTAGAAACCTCAAACAGCATATCTAGATTTCTCACTAAGAACATCAGGTGATTATGGTGCCATCTTCTGGCTACACTACTTCTGAACATACGGTGGCAGTCTCTTGCCAGTAGGGGCGCTGTAGGAGCAGCTGTTCTTTATCTCCAGGTTGGAAGGAGGGTCCATTCCCCCATAAATACAGAAACAGAAACAGTTGATACACACCATTTTAAAATATTTTTATTCTTCTTTGGGCAGAATTGTAGTATTCAGAATGGGAATCCAACAATTAATCTGATTTAGTGAGTAAATTACGAAATAAATAAAAATCTGATTAACATCCACATGAGGGTACATTCATTCTATCGTGAAATGACTGCAGAAGTTTATTTAAGTATTTTAAAATGACAGAAAGCAAATAATATAAAATTTGATCAATTTATTTAATTTTTAGACTATTTATACAAAAAAACCCAAAGTGAAATAGACATGATTTCATAATTTTTGCATGGAGACATTTTTTCCATAATACTTAATTATAGAAATAATTCTTGAAGATTTACAGATAAAACATCAAAGCAAGGTGGAAAGCAGATTTACATCAGTAGAAAGGAGTTTGCATTTTAATAATATAATAAAGGATAAAATGTCTCAAGATGATTACATTTGTTGTTGTGAGAGCACTGATTTGGACTTGGTGATTCCTGTCCTTCACGGCCACTAAACATGACTTTTAGATTTATTGTAGTTAATGAACATAATTTGTAGAATTTCACTTTCAAATACTGTACATATTTTATTGTTTTGTTTAGTATTTTTAGATTTTGTTTAATATGCCAACTATCTGACTGCCATGCAGACTCAAAGTAGGGCAAGTTGACTTTATAAAGGCCATGAGATGGAGGGGCAAGATGGGGAAAACCAAAAGTGCACAGCTTATCCCTGTTTGACCTTAGGTGTCATTTTGCTTGTCCACTCAACTAGCTGAAGTGCTAAATCTGTTTTTTTGGGTGGGGGGGAAGCCAACATTCATGTAGGCACAGTCCAATCATCACTACTTTAGATGCAGAACACACCTGTGGATTACAAAAAAAGGGAAAAGACTTTGTGAAATCCCCCAGTTATTGCACATTTTTACAAAAAATAACTTTTGAATGAACGGGATTACCAGTGCACAGAAGATTAACTGTAATACGTACCTGGGGCGATGCACTGTGTAGACCTCAGATATCAGCCTCTGAAACAACACAAAAAAAAATAATCCATCATGTTGCATCATGAATAACTTTCAAGATCATCATTTTCAAAATAAATGTCTAATAGAAGTTTCTGTCTCCAGTCCCTAAAGTATAGGAAGAAGTTTCTAATCGTTCTTAAACCCTGATTCAGATTCCTGTGGTTCAAACAACTTTAGCAATAATAAGGTGCATAAGGTTAAAAAGCCGCACCCCAAACGTAGTCTGTTGTCTTTCCCACGTGCGTCACTCTGCAGACGTACTTCTCTCCTGAGTTTGGAGTGAAAGACACATGCTTGGTGAGGTGGTAGTGCCAGTTCTCCTCAAAGGCCAGGTCAGTCTGCTTGGCACCAGGTATTTCCCCTTGGTTCTTCAGCAAATCGATTTTGATTTCTGGTGGGTGGAAGCCGCTGACGTGGCAGATCAAGACGTTCTCTGTCCCGAAATTCCCTGGGTTGCGGCTGTAGATCTGCACTTTTGGTGAAGCTAACAACAACAAAGAAAGCATTAACACATCTCCAAAAACTAACAGCACCAAACTTCAAACCATTCAAAAACACCTAATTTCTAATTTGGTCTAAAACAAACTTGTGGTAAACTTGTGGGTGTTTCTTTTGCAGCTGTTCATGCATTTTGAACATATTGTTTTACAAGTAGGTAACGTGTTACTTTCAGCTAAAGGTTTAAGGAGGAACCAGTTCTCCTTCTTTCATCAGTTATACAACTAAGATCGAATAGTTTAATTTAGGTTGACTATAGATTCAATATTTTCTCTTATGTTTTATGCCCAAATAGCCTTGGAGATATCTGCTGGCATCAGGTTCTGCACTCTGTGGGATCATCCGTTCGTCCGTCACTCACTCCCTGCGCAGGTCGCCAGTCCATCGCAGGGCAACACAGAGACAACCATGCATGCACACACTCACACCTCATGTTTTTGGACTGTGGAAGGAAGCAGGAGTACCCAGAGAGAACCCACACATGCACACGGAGAAGATGCAGAAAGACCCCAGAACGGGACTCAAACCCAGGACATTCTTACTTTGAACTTTTAAGTCTCTAAAGGCAGAAACAGTGATTTTCACTATAACAGCATCTACTAAACACAACAATGCTGGCATTTTTACTCGGAAAACTCGTCTACTATAGTCTAGCAATAACTAATAAAAACATCTGACATCTCCGTGTAGGAATGTTTCTCTCACAAAAAACACCCAACAGCAGATGGACCTGTCTGAGTGGAATGAGGAAAAAGGTTGCGTTGGAAGATAGGGGGAGAAACATCAGCCTCTTTCCCAGCCTAGATAGTCTCAAAAGGCAAGGCGCCAACAGAACTTGTTTTGAACAGCTAAGACCGCTTGGAGACATTAAAACCTCTCTGAAGTCCAAATCATACTTCCCTGCTCGGGAATACATTTTAATGCCATCACAATCCTCTAAAGATTATTGTTTACCAGTAACTGGTACTGTCAAAACCTGATGCAGCCTCACCCCACCTTGTATAGACATAGAAAACCCAGATAAGCTAAAAGTCTCGGACTTTGACACCTTTTACGATCTCACGCAGCAAATATAGTCTTTTGAGTTGACCAAAAAAAAAAAACAACCCTTAATATTCTTACCTCACTATCAAGAACATCTTGATCATTACGTAGTTTTTAACAATGCCGACGTTTTCACCCTCATAGGTAACAAGTTCATTAAGACTTAGTGTTAAATACAATAAAACAATTTCACAAATTTGAAAAGGAAATAATGAACGGATAGCATGTGGTTCTAACCACAGCAGTGACTTTATGGTGCTCAGGAGTCATTGCAGCACAATAAACAATTTGGCATAATAAACTAAATCTGACTGTATGGTAATACGACTACAATCCAACTGGATTTAATTTAAGTTGAAACTGTCTTCTCTGGACCGGACCTGTTCTGTAAAGGACCCTGAGATGATATTTTGCTGAGAAGTGGCTAATTAAAAACAAGCTGAACTGAAACCGAGTTAAAGATTTTCATACATTAGGAATAAAACTACAACAGCGCATGTGTGACGCACAACCTGTCCCAGTTACATCACATCTATTATCTTGGTTTTAGGGGGCCAAATAACGAACTATGATTAAACACCGAAATAAAAAGTAATGTAAACACACAATGTTCTCCTTTTATCATTTAATACGTTTTATAAAATAGTTAATAATATACTATAATAAAGTTGTTATATTTCATATGATGTCCAATTTCTGAAAAAATCGCTCTATTTGTGTAGATCCTAAAAGACAGCTACATTCTTGTATTTTTCTATACAGAAAACAGACAAGTCCAAAATGGCTCGGTTCCTTTGGAACGGAACATATTGTGCTATAAACTATATTACTACTACTCTGTATTTACCCAGGATGATTTCAACAGGTTGTAACGAGACAACGCTGAGCGACATGTTGGTTTTAACTTTCAAGACACCATAGAAGGTGGACGCCTATTCTCACACAAATGGATCAGTCTTATTTTAAGTCGACTCACTGAACAAAGAACTTAGTCATATATTCAAAGTGATTATATCTATAATAAGGCCTGAAGCTGTCGTGTGTTCCTCCTTATAGCCCAGCGCAATTTCTGTACACTTTCATCGCGGAAATATAAACAAGTACAGTACACCACTTCCTTACCTACTTTGGCCATTATAAATTGAGATGCGCAGAGAAAAACGACAAGGAAAGCCAACTCCTTCATGATTGCTCGCCTTTAGACGGTCTCTGACCAAATACGTTTTTTATTGTTGGAAAGACAACGACGAGGAAAGTGCGCAACAATCCGAATCGAAAGTAAAATGCGAGGTCAACGTCTAGGAGGAACCCCGCACAACAGTGTGACTTGAGGTCATGTGACATTCACTCAGCCAATAAAGAAAGAAGAATAAGCTGTTGCTAGGTGGAATTTGCATTGATATTATTGACGTTTAGTTTTTCTTTTAGAATTTTAAAGGCGGCTTGCAAACAATGAAAAATTGCCTTACCATCACCTATTGCTAAAATGTTCATTAAAAATAAGCTTGGTTTAGATACAAAATACCAAAATAAACAATTAATACGCCTTTTTGAGTTAGTTTAGTAAAACATCAATTATATCACATGTCTGTTTTATTTAAAAATTATGATGTTTAAGCTGCCTGACCTTAATGCGTCATGACGTAATTGCATGGCAATGTGGCAACATGTTCGGACACGTCATGTTTTTTTTCCATCACAGTAATCAAATTTAGTTGGCTTTTGTTTGTTTTTTTGTTTTGTTTCTTTTTTGCTTTCCTTCAAGCAACTGATTCCATGTCTTATTCTTTGACACATTGAATCAGTATTGAATATTGAGCAGTAAAATAGAACTGTTACTGTAGTTTTAAAATTAATTCATTAATTGAAAATAATAACAATAATTAATTAATTTCACAGTTAAATGTGCACTTCAGGAACAGCATACACCTTTGTTTGCTTGCGTTACGTGCTGAAGCCACAGTTATCTTTGATATTGCCTTTTACTAAAAAATTTACCAAAAAGTAATAATAACCTCCCCTAGGCAAACAAGACAATTAAACACAAGATTCATAAGTTCATAAACTCAATGCATTTATCTATATTAATACTTCATACTTACTCAAATAAGATTTGGACAAAAATCAGTTTAGGCAAAGAGCATTGCTGAACATCAATTTCAGCCGTACCACATGTTTTTAATTTGATTTAGGTCTAGATTTACTCTAACAGATGATCATTCCATTGTACCTCTAGCTGTACGTTTAGACTTGTCTCACTGGAAAGTGATATGCTACATGGTAAATATATTTCTTAGAATATTATGTGAAAGACCAACACAAAGTGGTATACAATTATGAAGAGGAAAGAAAATTATACATGATTTCTTTTTTTAACAAATTAAAAACTGAAAAGGGCATTGTGCAAAAGTATTCAGCCCCCCTGAGTCAATACTTTGTGGAACCACCTTTTGCTGCAATTACAGCTGCAAGTGTTTTAGGGTATGTCTCTACCAGCTTTGCACATCTAGTGACTGAAATTTGGTCATTTGGCTGCCACTCTTATTAATATTCTCCCTGCCCATCGTATTAGTTTAGGTAGGCCACCATCAGGGTTCTGTGAGATGTGCAAAGCTTCTGATATGGTTTTAAAACCTAACCCTAACTTAAACTTCGCCCTGACCACCCTGCTTTGTGCTTTGGTCTTCATGATGCTGTTTGTTCTCTAATGTTCTCTAAGAAAAACTCTGAGGCTTTCACAGAATAGCTAGATTGAATCTGAGATCAGATTACAAACCAGTAAAGTCTATTTACTAACCTGATGACTTCTAAAAGCAATAGGCTGCAATGGAGTTTCTTTAAAGATAACAGTAAGGGGAAAAAAATAAAAATATGCACCACAAAGACTTTTATTGGTAAATACATTTGAAAATCATGTACTATTTTTACTTCAGCTTCATGGTCATGCAATAACATTTTCTCATGTGATAAATTCAAAGAAATTGATGTTTGTGCAATATGCCAAAATGTAAAACATTTAAAAAGTTATATATAGACTTTTTTTTGTATATAAAGAAGTGCTAAATCATACCTTAGCAGATAATCTTTTCAAATACTGAAAACTTTTAAGACTTTTGGAAAACCTCAGAATAATCTTTGAATATTACCTCGTCTGAACTTTTCTGCAAGACCTTTCTGTGAACTAAAAAAAAACAGTGGATTTTTTATGACAAAACATAAAAAGGTTTTACAATAATTCATCATCTTAGGTCTACTTTGACCTCACTATTGAGACATAATAAATACTGTTTGTTGGGCTGAAAAGAAGCGCTGATTAGATGTTTTAATTTGAAGACACAGATTTCTTTATTTTATTAAAACGCTAATAGTAAAATAACCTCAATAAGTCTCTTATTGTGGTGAAATGTTCTGTAAGAATGTTTTAAAGTAATTGTTTGAAGTCAATTGTTTATATTTTGAATGAAGACAATCCCATGTTGTTTGGGTTGGGGAAGTTATGCTGGGCTGTTGTGGTGGTTTGCACTTTCACCTCATAAATAGAACATTGTGGGTTGCAAAGGGTTTAGGTTATTTTTATTCTCTGCACATTTTTTCACTGAGACTGTAGCAAATCATTTTTCTCACAGTGAAATTTTCTGAAAATGCAGACTAAGATATTTCTTATTGTATACACTACTTAATCATTCAGTCTGCAGTTCCACTAACAACAGATTACAGTAAGGTTTTACCTGGTGGGGCAGATTGCTTTGCCAAGCGGCTTCCTCTTTAACAGGAAAAGGAAGAAAAACATACAACCAGTCTGCTATGAAGGCGAGACGCTATCTCTGTGATCTGCTCTTTAACTAACTCATAAACTACCTGATTTACTGTGTTTTTCAGTTTTGGTAAGAAAATGTTTTTGTTGCGATGTTTGAATATTTTTCATTATATACCAACCGCACGGTGGCCCCTCCCTGCAGTAGATAGGTAAACTGTACTATCCACGGCCCCCCCTGTCTCCCTTGGGAGCAAAGTGTACCTCATAAAGTGATTAGTATGAGTTAGTAAGAAAGATGGAATACTTTAATAACAGACAGTGAACAATCAAAAAATGTATGTCCCAAATGTCAGATGTTGGTAAGTGAATGTTGATCATTTTATCTGTATTGTTCTCTGTTAGCCCCTATTTAAATTCTGGAAACATAAACACTAAAAAACAACAGCAACAAAATTTTTATTTATCTGATTTCCCAGTCTGAGAGATGGAGACTGACCGTCTGAATCTGATGGCAGCTCTGTCTGAGAACGTGCTGATAGTCAACATTTTACTCAGTGTCTTCTTTCTTCCAGGTGAGGAGTTTGATCGCCTCCTTTCTTCTGGAAACGACACATGGATCATTTTTACTCTGAAATATTAGATCCAGATATTGTTTAAAGGCTCCACATGTAACCTGCTGAAGATAAACTGGAGGTTGTGGATAATGAAGTTTCTCTTCAGACTGATTTTGCTCCACATGATGTTCATCATTAGTCATATCAATCGTATAAATCTTGGGGGAGTTTAAACTGTTTAAAGAAGCATCTACTATAACTTTAAATGAAAGTTGTTAACGGGCCTAAATAAAAAATTTATGTACACATATACGTACATTTTCGATTTAAAAGCAGTGTTCTTTATTGTTATTTTAAAGGCTCTGTTCTCACTGTTGAACATTTCCTGCTTGCTCACAAATATGCATTGCCTCTGTTCTAACCCATGTTTCTGACCCTCAGGTTGCTGCTGTATCACTTGTGCTCCTTGAATTTAAAATGTTGTGCATAAAAGGGTTTATGTCTCCTCAAGATTGAATTTTTCCCGCTGGGATTTTGATTCAGGGATGCCTCCCGTCTTTTGTGCTAAACTCCAAAACATAAAAGTTAAATTACATTTTTTTTAATCCAATTTGGTGTGGTTTGAATTAGCAGCTTTAGCTATCAGATGTAAATCTTAGCAAATCAGTAACAAAGACTATTAAATAATGGATTTATTTAAAACATTACATTTTAAATGATACGCATGCAACTAGGAAAAAGCAGTCCAAACAATGACTGATCATTATCAGCTGAGAGTCAAATCTTGATGATGCATCTTCTTAAACCACGGCCTTCTACTGCTGTCAAAAATATTAACTGATCCACTTATTCACTAATTACACACCTTACTTTTTATGTCGGTTTTACAAATTATCTTGGAGATAGCTACTGTTTACACCTAACAACAAAAGTTTACACAGTTACAGGACACATTTTCCTGATGATCACTCAATTTATTGAGCTACTAAACACTAAATAGTTCACTGTTTGAGTCTGTGGTCTTTCTGCATGGAGTTTGCATGTTCTCCCTGTGCATTTGTGGGTTTTCCCTCGGTACTCCAGCTTCCTCCCACAAAAAACATGACTGTTAGGTTTATTGGTCTCTCTAAATTGCCCTTAGGTGTGTGTTCATAGTTGTTTGTACTATGTGTCTTTGTGTTGCCCTGCGATGGACTGGTGACCTTTCCAGGGTGTAGTCCGGCTCTCACCCATAGACTGCTGGAAATAGGCACCAGTTGCTCCCAGTTGTGACCCTGTACACGAGAAGCTGGTATAGAAAACGGATGGATGGATGAAGAGAGTCTCTGTCGCCCTCTCTTGGTTATTGAGGAAAAATAGAAAAAAGGTGTCCAGAAGAAAGCAGTGGCGTCAATGGATGGTTGAATGAGAAGAGTTACATCTGAGAACAAAAACAAGGCCTTAAGAGGAAGGAGGGCATATTAGATGGCAAGTGAATGTGCTTCTTTGTCTTTTATTATCACATAGAATCTTAATGAAATACTCTGAGCCTTGTGGTTTTATTTGGAAAAAAACTAAAAAAGGTTAAACAGGTGGGAGTATTTTTGCAAGGCAGAAGTTTGGTTGATCTGCTCAATAAACATTTACTAGTGTCTGTGTACATCTATTTAGATATTATATTTGTATTCATGTTTTAGAATGGCCTAGTCAAAGTCCAGACCTAAATCCAATTGGTCATCTGTGGCAAGAGTTTAAAATTATGCTCACAAATGCTCTCCATTTATGAAAGCAAATGATGAATTGGCAAAAATTTTATTTTCTGGATGTGTAAACCCCCCCCCAAAAAACAAAATGTGTGGCTGTAAGTCTCCACAGTTTACTCAGAGGGGTTGAATACAAATTCACAACACATTTTTCAGATTTTTATTCGTAAGAATCTTTGAGAATCATTTATCTTTTTTCCATCAACTTCATAATATTGCTCTCATGGTCTATCACATAAAATCCCAGTAAAATACATTAAGATGGTGGTTGGAACGTGACTGAAAGTAAAGAATTGTACCCGTTGATAGATAAGCAGCTGTATGGACAGTTTGTCATTGATGCATAGACTAATAATCTGGAGCAACACAGCGTTAGAGTTGTCTTGTTATGAAGCGTTATAGTTGTGAGCTATTGCATTTAGATCTTTGCCAGGGATAAACAGCCTGGTTATAACTCTTAGCTGGAGAAATCTTGATCTGAGTTATGGCTGCCTTTTTACAGATGTTAAAGTGACTGGGTTCAGTCGCCACATTACAATGAAGAGCCTGGGAATGGTAATGCTCTGCAGTACAGTCTTCATCTTTGAGTGGTGAGAAACACGATGTTTTATAAGGAAAGATCAGTTTATTTGCTTAATGCTTCTTCGATATAAAACCAGAAAACACACATTTCACTTCAGTTGCTTTTTTGTTTTGCTTTCTCCTCTTTCTTGGTCTTTTTGAACATGTTCGATGTTGTCTCTGATTTGAGGTGCCCAGGCGATGTCACTTAGTGCTGTGAGCAAGTCAAAATAATTACTTGTAACTACTATATCTTTATTGCTGGCAGAGGTCAAAGACCAAGGGGCAGAGTGAATCAAGAAGATAAAAAGGCAACAGTAACTTAAATAACCATTCCTCACAACCAAGGTTAGGCAGAATGCCATTTCTGAATACACAACCCACTCCTTTCAGCTAAGAACAGAAAATTCAGGCTGTGATTCACACAACTGATTCAGCTGATTTCATTGTTGGTCAGTAACAGATTGGAAATACATGGCTTGATTTGATGGATCTTGAGTTCAGCTGCGACATTTAGATGTCAGGGTTTGAATTTGGAATAATAAACAACATGGATTCATCCTGCCTTGTATCAACGGTTCAGGCTGGTAGTGGTGGTGTCATGGATGGTGTGGGGCATATTTTCTTGGCATACTGTAGGCACCATCTGAGTATTGTTAAAAACCACAGCTTACCTGACTGCTGTTATTGGTCATTACTGGTGTCCTGTATGACCACAGTGTCTCGTGTTTACATCCTTTATTGCTAAAAAAATACCTTTCTTTTGAAAAGACATGACTTTTTCCTCATTCCTGCTGCTTTATCCACCTGGGGCACATTACAAGTAACTCAGTGGAACTGACTGGGTGCAGGAGTGGACAAAACCTGTTGCCATTTTTAAGGTGATATAAGAACTTCATCGAACATCCAATATTATTGTTATATTATATGCAATATTCAGGCACTCAAGCACCTAATTCAGAAAGAGTAGTTTTAAATGTAACATTAATTAGTAAATATAAAAAGCAACACAACAAACCATTTTCACGCGGTCATTTTCAGGCCTCCTCCCTGCAGTGAGCACTGGGTAAACTGTACTCTCCAAACCCCCCAACCTCCCGGCTCTCGTTACTTCATGAAGTGATTAGTGAGTCTATAAGTTAGTCAAAAGTTAGAATGATTTATAAACAGACAGTGAAAAACTAAAAAAACTGTATGTCACAAATGTCAGATGTCTAAACACTGGAGTTGTGGCTAAATGGAGTGAGACAATCATAAACAAATTTTCTTTACAGCCTTACTTCATGAGGCTCGACCAGGTCAGTCCCTCTTTCACATGGTCAGGGAAGAAAGATGGAGATTTGAAACAAAGGAAATAGGTGTTTGGTCTGGTGCTGAGAGAATCAACTCCTTTTACAACTAAACATCTTATTTTTCTGCAAATTGTTCATCTTTTTTGTTCTGTGTTAATGTAACCAAAAGTCATGCAGGCAGATAGTTCTTCAGAATTGAGAAAGGACCATTCAAGACAACAGCCTGTAATGATTCATTTAAAGAAACTGTTAACAGAGATTTAACAGAGATCTCTTCAGCCTTCGTTCTCCATCTTTGGTTCCATTGTGGGCGCGGTCCTCGGTGGTGCCTGCCCTGTTGTGCCTGTGGGCAGAGGCTGGGGTTGCCTTTGCCTTGCCGTCGCAGCACACTGTGTGGTGGGGGGCAGCAGGATTCGGCGGTCTGCCTGTCTCCAGGGAAGTGGATCACCTCCTGGTTCCGGTTGCCCCTATGGGGGGCCTATTTCTCCCCTCCACACTACCCACCCGTGGTTGGGTTTCGGGGCCTGTGGGCTCATCACTGCAGCCCCCTGAGGGGCTCTGCACTGTGGCTGCTGGGTGGTTCCCCTGGGACTCTCCCCTGCTCTTCTCTTGGGGGGTTGCGGTAGTCCTGGCGATGGTTCTACTGGGGTCCTGTGCTCTCGGGGGCCTTTGGATGTCTTTGGCTAGGATCTCCTCCGTATCTGTCCCAGGTCCAGGAGGGCAGGTCTGTGGCTCCTCACACTCGCTACTGCAAATTTTTATGGAGAAACCTTGTATACACAAGCGCGCTCACACTCAGACCCACAGGCGTTTAGACACAGGTGTCAACAGATACACAATTGTTTTATATTGAGCTGCATTTACCACTAATTACATTTAGCATTCATGAGCACCTTGCACTTTTGGGTAAAAAAACTGTTATGTATTTTTTTGCATGTGTAGAAGCAGGCAGGGTAGTCACCTTGTAATCTCTTCATCCTTCTTTCTCTCCTCCATTATTTTCTCCTTCTCTCCCTTTTTCCTTTTTGCCTCACCTCTCTCTCTTTTGTCCTTCTTATTTTTTTCCTTTTTGTGTCTGTCTCCGTGTCCGTAACAACTGAAATAATCCCAAAGCAGTTGCTAATGTAGTCTCACAAACTCTAGTCTGTTTGTCAGGTAGTCTTTGATCCAGGAGATGGTTGAGGCCTCCACCTGAATTTCTGACAAAGCAAATCAAGTTGAATTGTGGTAAATGCACTGGAGAAATCAAAGAACATGATCCTCACAGTGCTGCTGGCTTTGTCCAGATGACAGTGGGTTTGTTGAAGCAGGTGTATGATGGCATCTTCAACTCCAACTCCACAGTGATAAGCAAACTGAAGGGGGTCCTGATAGTTTGTTTGCTTACTCAGGTGGGCCAACAGGAGTCTCTCTAGGACCTTCCTGATATGGGATGTCAGGGCAACAGGTCTGTATCATTGAGGACTAATGGGTGAGTTTTATTTGGTACCGGAACAAGACATGAGGTCTTCCACAACATTGGAACCTTCTTCTGGGCCAGGCTAAGGTTGAAGAGGTGCTGCAGAATCCCATCGAGCTTTGTTTAAAGTCAACGTGTAAAAGCATCAGAGTCCATGGCATAGGTGGAAGATAAAACTTTTCAGGTTTGACAAGAAAGCTGTTGGTCAAAGGAGGGTGGGATGTCTGTTTGCCTGTGATTTAATAGTGTACTGACATGTATTCAAATTTTTAAAATTACATTATGTATTTCTATGTGATTCAACTAAAGCATTGTCATTTTGAGTGATTCTAGCTGCAATCGTAGTGGGAAATATTTTTGTTTATTCTGTTTGGTGAGTTTCAAGAGTGAAAGCTCAAATGTCAAAATTCTAATTTTGCTTTTTTTTCTAGGGAGTTTTAATACAATGCTGGAATTCTTAGGAAAAAAAAAATCAGACTTCTTGTTTTCTCATATTTTAGCTTAATCAGAAGTCTCCATAAACTATTTTAGATTCTGATGTGAGTTCAGCCTACAAGCACAGATAGAGGCTACTGTTGTAAAGTTGGGCTTGTGTTAATCAGATAATTCCTAGTTTTCCTGGGAGCCCCTGCTACAAGAGGACTTTACTGCCCTCTACTGGGTTATGTGAAAGAACATAAAAAAAACAATCTTAAAGTTTCCTGCTGAATATACAGTATTTTAGTTTTCTAAACAGATAAATTTCCTTACAGGTACTACACATATGCACACAGCAGACTGCAACATTA
The DNA here is from genome assembly GCA_036173005.1 of Crenichthys baileyi. Lineage (NCBI taxonomy): Eukaryota > Metazoa > Chordata > Actinopteri > Cyprinodontiformes > Goodeidae > Crenichthys > Crenichthys baileyi. Next base: position 522,972 of record JAHHUM010002912.1, read on the forward strand.
TTGGAAGGCAACAATTTTGTTTCTTCCCCTTCACAAATTGATTCTCTTGTTCAGAGTGTTACTTCATCATTGCGTGGTGCATTAGACAATGCAGCCCCCTTGAAAAAGAAGGAAATTATTCATAGGAGGCTAGCTCCCTGGTTTAATTCAGAGCTGCGTACTTTAAAGCACAATGTTAGAAAATTGGAGCGAAAATGGCGCTCTACACACCTAGAGGATTCCTACTTAATCTGGAAAAAAATGGCCTACTGTTGTATAAAAAACACTTCACCAAGCTAGAACAGCTTATTTCTCATCCTTTAATAGAAGAGAACAAGAATAATCCTAGGTTTCTCTTTAGTACAGTTGCTAAACTTACCCCAAAGTCATAGCTCTGTTGAGCCATCCATTCCATTAGCTCTCAGCAGTCATGATTTTATGGATTCTTCCAAAATAAAATTGATTCTATTAAGAAGAAAATTTTTTGACAATCCCCCAGAGATGATTACTTTCATCCCCCAACAAGTGAGACAACATTGGAAATAACTGTAGAACCTGATCTGGTTTGGACTGTTTTGATCCTGTGGAGCTTCCTGATTTTATCAAAAATATTAGCTTCATCTAAACCTTCAACTTGTATGTTAGACCCACCCCAAACCAAATTATTAAGGAAGTGTTTCCCTCTGATTACCAGCCCATTTTAGATATGATTAATCTATCCTAAGTAAATGGATATGTACCACAGGCTTTTAAGGTAGCTGTAATTAAACCTTTGCTTAAGAAACCTTCGCTTGATCGAGATGACTTAATAAATTATAGACCGATATCCAATCTTACGTTCTTATCTAAAATTCTTGAGAAAATAGTTGCTAATCAAATGTGTGAGCATTTACACAGCAATGACCTGTTTGAAGAGTTTCAGTCAGGTTTCAGAGCTCATAGCACTGAAACAGCTCTGCTGAAAGTCACTAATGATATTCTTATTGCCTCAGATAATGGACTTGTGTCTGTACTGGTTCTGTTAGATCTCAGTGCTGCATTTGATACAGTCGATCACAATATTCTCTTAGAAAGGCTGGAATATGCTGTAGGGATCAGGGGAACAGCACTAGGCTGGTTTAAATCTTATTTGTCTGACAGATTCCAGTTTGTTCATGTAAATGATAAATCATCTTTAAACTCCAGGGTTAATTGAGGAGTACCACAGGGTTCAGTTGTCAAAATAAGGTGAGATCATTCCATGTAATCCATGCAGCATTCATGAAGTACTTACAGATAAATCCATAAAAATTACAATAGATATATTTCTGTGTAATCCATGCAAAAAATTTATTAAAAATACAGTTGAAGCAGGTGCAGAGTGAAACAGGCGTGTTGTCATATTCTGGAGCTGAGAGGACTGGAGAGGCCTTGTGTGGAGATAAATATTAACTGTCTTATCTTTTGCAGGAATTATAAACAAGTGTATCCAAAAGAAATTATGTATGATGATTTTCCTTTCTTTTACAAGTAATAAATGAAATGAGTAATCTTTGATTTTCAAGTTAGAACATAAAATGATTGAAATATGATTGAGAACTAATAATAAATACAAAACATTAAGGTTTTAAAAATTCTCAATCAACCATATATGAAAATATAATGTTGATTATTAGTGATGGATAAAAAGAATGAAGTGATGCTTTTATAACTGTGTCTTGAAGTAAATGTATAAAGCTGAGAATGGAATGTGTGTTTACTGTGTAAAGTTTAAGACTGAGCAGATTAGGGAGAGAAGTACAGGATGACTAAGAGTTACAAGAAGCCGGCTGTATGCTGACAGAGAACCTTTGACGGACATGGGAGGAAGGGAGGATGCGACTGCAACAGGCTCCAAGGCCGAAAAAACGGGAACCAGTAGGTCACCATGACCATGACTACAGTATTGTCCTATAACCAAGAAGTTGAGCTGAATAGATTGAGCAATAACTGGAAAGCCTAATAAGGAGCTGACTGGTGAAAGCGTCAAGCACTATAAAAAACAAAGCTGAAGGGAGGAACGGGGTTGTTTTCCTCGCAGAAGACCAGTGAACAAGATCGGACGGAGAAAAAGATGCTTAGATGGAAGAAGTACCAGAGACACAGCCCTGCTGATCGACTGCATTAAAAAGAGGATCAACCCGTGAGCCCTGAAGGACTGTGCCTCAAAATTAAGAATCTGATTTCATCTTCAGCCTTTTTATCCAGACAAACAGAAGTGAAAATTGATCGGTGAAACAGCTGATTGCTCCAAGTCTCAGGCTCCTGGAAGTCCTGAATCAACCTTAATTAGTCCCCGGGGTTTTCCTTCAACTCTTCAGCCTCTGGAAGCCATTGTCCCCTGAGACATATGACAGCAAAGTTCTTTTAACCATCGAAGCCTGGAGCATCAGAGCCTGTCACTTAAAGGAGGAAAACTGAAGATCAAGTCGTATCCCCCTCAAGAAACCACTCGTTGTTACCCTAAGGAACAGCTCCATCGGGTGCATGGAAAGAGCCTCCGTCTTTAAAAACCTCTCCAAATTCACTAGTTTCAGCATCAGGGAAAGACAGGTTGAGTTGATTGATTTATTTCTATTGTTGTATTTATTGTGTTGCTGAATTTAAGCTGTTACTGACCCCTGCAAAACCGTTACTAATTAAAGGAAGCTTATAAAATTCTAGTTAAATCGTGGACATTCAATTTTTTGAGTCACCTTATTTTTTGGGTTTTCATTGGTGGTAAAAAAGTCTTGTTGCCTGGTTCTAAAAAAATTAGGAGGGTTTTTTATAGTTGCCTTAGCCAAGTTGTTAAAACAACGCCCTTGGGGCTCGTGCCGAGTCCACTAAAATTAACCTAGCCCATATACCAAGTGCCAGTTGTAATATTAGGGAATGGGGCAGCCGTTAACAGGAGTTTATTGTCGGACTGTGAATGACTGCGTTGGCTACTCAGTCGTCCAGACCTCCGGTTTGAAAGAAGGGCGAGACTTCTGGATGTAGGCTGTCAGAGGCTAGGCGAGTCATTTCCCGACACCAGCTTTAAACAGAACTTTCAGTGAACTGCTTAGTAAGACTTTTCAGGTTTAGGGAAGTCCGGACCCGTTGGATGGAAGCTGGATTGAGCAATCCCCCTTAGAAAATAGGAAGTAGGTGGGAGGGGTTAGCTCATCGGACAACGAAACAGTACTTGGGCCAATTCTCTTTACTATATATATGCTTCCAATAGGTAAAATTATCAGGCAGCATAGAAAAATTTTCACTGTTACGCTGATGACACTCAGCTTTACCTTATCCATAAATCCTGATGAGCCCAACCAGTTAGATAGACTACAAGGCATGTCTTGAAGACATAAAAACTTTTGGATGACTTTAAATTTTCTGCTTCTAAAATTCAGACAAGACAGAAGTTGTCGTCTTTGGACCGGAAATTTTTAAAAAAGAAACTGCTCAGTCAATCACTTAACTGGATGGCATTAAATTGACCTCCGATAATAAAGTAAAAAACCTTGGTGTTATTTTTGACCAGGACATGTCATTTAAATCCCATATTTAAACAGGTTTCCAGGATTTCCTTCTTTCATCTCCGGAACATGCCAAAATTAGAAATATCCTGTCCAGGATTGATGCTGAAAAACTAGTCCATGCATTTTTTACTTCAAGGCTGGACTATTGTAATTCTTTACTATCAGGATGTCCCCAAAATGCAGTTTAAAAGCCTTCAGCTGATTCAAAATGCTGGCAGCAAGAGTTTTTGATGAAAATTAAAAAGAGAGATCATATTTCCCCCTTTTTTAGCTTCCCTTCATTGGCTCCCTGTTAAATCCAGAATAGAATTTTAAAAAATTCTCCTCCTCACATATAAAGCCTTAATGATTTAGCTCCATCATACATCAGAGATCTGATTGTTCCATATGTTTCTAACAGAGCACTTCGTTCTCAGACTGCAGGTTTACTGGTGGTTCCTAGAGTCTCTAGAAGTAGAATGGGGGCAGATCCTTTAAATTTATCAGGCTCCTCTCCTGTGGAAACCAGCTCCCAGTTTTAGTCTGTGAGGCGGACCCTGTCTACTTTTAAGGCTAGGCTTAAAACTTTCCTTTTGATAAAATTTATAGTTAGAGTGGCTTAGGTTATCCTGAGCTATCTTCCTTTTTTTTAGCTCCGTCTTCTTCCCCCTGTTGGATGGAGTAAGGGGGAGTCAGGTTTTCCCAAAACCCGGTCAGTTATGGTTTGAGGTGCAAACACCCCTCCATTTTGCTACCTGTATGACCCCCTTCTTTTCCAAGGTTATGGTCAATCTGACAGAGAAGGTATCCAATCGTTGTGGGTTTTTATAAACAATGGCCCTCAGTGGGCTCTAGATGGCAAAACGTCTACTTTTAAGGCTAGGCTTAAAACTTCCTTTTGATAAAGCTTATAGTTAGAGTGGCTTAAGTTATCCTGAGCTATCTGTGTAGTTATGCTGGCATAGGGTTAGGCTGCTGGAGGACATAAAGACCACTTTCACCCTCTCGCTACTTTCTCACACTACTCTTAAATTTTTGCATTATTTGCTTTTTTTCTGCTTTAACTTTGTTCTCTCTCTTTTCTCTTCCTAGAGCTACCCCTGGGCCTGACTCTGTGTCTACCTGTGACACCTTTCTGGAGAGGGGCATCCCCCCCCGAGCATCTGCTGGCAAAAAACTTAAAGCTCACCCTCTACTGATAATCCACATGGCCCTGTCTTTCAGTGTTTTAACCCTTTCTCTTTCCTAGATAGCTACTGACGGAGCTTTTACTGTAACTAACTCTATGTGCTCCCCTTCAGACTCTAACATTGAAAACTGGCTCAGAGTTTATCTTTTCTTTCTTTCTAGGTGAAATGACTAAAGGAGCTACATCCATTAACATTTACTTTTCTTTCCCATAGAAAGTACTCCTGGATCAGTGCTTCTTTGTTCTCTTTGTGTCTCTGCTCTGTTCTCTCTAACCCCCAGTCGGTCGTGGCAGATGGCCCCGCTCACACTGAGCCTGGTTTGCTGGAGGTTTCTTCCTGTTAAAAGGGAGTTTTTCCTCTCCACTGTCGCTACATGCATGCTCAGTATGAGGGATTGCTGCAAAGTCAACGCCAGTGACTGTCCACTGTCTCTACATGCTCATCCGGGAGGAGTGAATGCTGCAAGTCACTGACTGGATGCAATCTGCTGGGTTTCCTTAGATAGAAAAACTTTTTATCCAATTTGAATAAATAACTGAATCTGACTGCACTGTTCAATGGTTAGGATTAATTGGAATGTATGTACCTGACTTTTGTGAGGTGCCTTGAGACGACATGTGTTGTGAATTGGCGCTATATAAATAAACTGAATTGAATTGAATTGAACAGTTTGGTCCATCTCAGTATCATCCTCGACCAATCTTGAGTTTTTCTCAGTCTGTGTCTTTCTGGTGTGTTCTGAAACAGTGAAATTATTCTTACTGTTCTCAAATATCTTCCTGATGCTTTAGGTCCAAACTTCCACAACAGACTCAGCTGGGTAAATGTTCAGCTTCTATTTACAGCCCTGCGCTATGTTTTCACCTGTAGTTTGGCAGCATCAGTAATTTACTTATTTAAATACCAGCCAAGGAAACAGAGGGAGAATTCTCTCATAAAGCAATGGAGTTATTTAAAGGACCTTATTTGCTCAAACAAAGAAACAAATATGTGGAATCAAACATTCACTTTTTGTTCTAGAACATATTTTGTACATTCAAAATCATTCATTCATCTTCTATACTGCTTTTTCCATAGTGGGTCACGGGGAGCTGGTGCCCATCTCCAGCAGTCTACGGCCGGGAGGCAGGGTACACCCTGGACAGGTCACCAATCCATCGCAGGGCAACACAGAGACATACAGGACAAACAACCATGCACACACACATTCATTCACACCTAAAGACAATTTTGGAGAGACCAAATTACCTAACAGTCATGTTTTTTGGACTGTGGAAGGAAGCCGGAGTACCCGGTGAGAACCCACGCACGTATGGGGAGAACCTTTTTGCTACAAGGCAACAGTGCTACCAACTGCGCCACCGTGCAGTCAAAATCAATTTGTTGTCATTTCATTGTATACTTAATATACAACAAAAAGAGACAACCTTTCTCATGGATCTGTAAGAGTGTTATAAAATACTTAAAATAAATAAATGGTTGAAAGCAAAGATAAATAAAAACACAAAACAGGTAAGATATAAATTAAGAGCAATATTGTAAAGGGCATCTTGTCTGCTATGTTTCAGCTGGAGAACCATACTGAAACACAGTATGTCAGCACACTTTCCACCATAGCTACAAGAAACTTATTGCTATCCACTCTACTCTATCAGCTTGCTATCTCTGCAACAACTTAGCTACTTCACGTCCTCCCTGTGAATTGGTTCATTATTCCCAGTGATGAGTCCCACTATCATGGTATTATCTGCAAATGTAATGATCGCATTTTCATCACGTGTTGATGCACAGTGGTATGTTACGGTTTTACAAGCAGTGGCCAAGCACACAACCTTGAGGGGTCCCCATGCTTAGTGTGATTGGGCTGAAAATGTTTTTCCGCTCCGGATGGGTGTCTCACTCAGAAAGTTCAGAATCCAGAGCGTGAAAAGTGAAAGTGGCAGTGTTCAGGTCAAGGTGAGCCAAAAAAGTTTCTCTGTTATTCTCTGGGGAAAGACAACATTAAATGCCAAGCTAAAATCAATTTACCAGAGTATAAATTGTCCAGTTGAGTGAATAGTTTCTGTAGCTTGGTGGATGCTGGATCCTCCAACGGAGCTGTTAGGGCAATAGGCAAATTGCTACAGATCTAATGATGCAGGAGGACTGGGTTTGATGTGTGTTTTAACAAGCCAATAAAAAAAACGTTCATTTTGATGGGTTTAGTGTGACAAGGCAGTAGTCTTTCAGGCATAACACAATATTTTGCTACTGTTGTGATTGTGGAGGTTTTAAAGGATCTTGGGACAATGGCCTGACTGAGGGAGGTGTTAAAGCTGTCAGTTCAACACATGCAAGTTCATCAACAGGTGTGGGCACTGTCCTGGGATGTTATCAGGACCTGCTGCTTTTGGGGAATTTATCATTTTTTAAAGTCCTCAGAGTGTCAACTGACTTGATCATGAAGGCTGATAAGTCAAAGGGTGGAAGAGGTCTAGGTCTTTCCCTAGTTGCTGTATGTGATGCTTCAAAACTTGCAAAACGTTCTTGAGCCACTCTGCCACATTAGGCTCAGTGTTCTTTTCTTATCTCGAACCCTTTCTAAGTGAAGTACATGCTGAGCAGAGATGAACCTGTCCTCATGTAATGTAGGCTGCCTCATGGACCGCCAGGAGCTGAAACACCTCTGTAGTCATCCAAGGGTTTTGGCTACGTAATTCAGGATAGACCTTTGCCACAGGGACATCTTCTGAACATGATGATGGATGGTGGTGGGTGGGAGGGTGGTTTCAATCTTAAACATGACTTAGTAATTTTATTTGCTCCTCATTTGTATTTTTTTCTATCTGCCAGTATTCCAAACTTGGGGAGGTAAAAAATTACACTGGATTTTAACAATTGTTCAAGCACACTCTTTCCTGATATTAAGAAATATTTTCCTGCTATGGATTAGGCAAAAGTGACATATGGGATGACACAAAAACTCCAAATTATTGTTGTTGCTGATCTCTAGAGGGGTTATTGTGTCATTGCACACTGTTACAGAAATATAATCTAATCCAGGGAATCATAGCAAAGACACAACCTGCAGTCCCCATGATTTGTTTTATTTAGATCTTGTAACCTTTAATGAAGCTGATGGCTTAAAAATTATAGGAATAAACTGCAGTTCTTTTACAGTGATTTTCCAGCATGTCACATTTTAAAATAATGAACTCAAAGTATTTTTCAGCATACGATACAATGAAAGTGTACAAAGTGTTGTATGTTTTAATCATTCATTGTTTTACATTTTTCTCTATACTCAAACTGTCTTAAATCAAAAAATAATATCTACTTGTTTATTAATGTGAAAGAGGGTTTTACGTTACATGTGATACATTTTATTTGTACTTCACTTTGAAATATCAAAATCTAAAAGTGCTTAAAGGATTTTAAAAGAAGTGATTAAAGTAAAAATAAAAGTAAAAATTGTAACCGACTCTTAAAATGCTTAACTAAAAACAAATTAAGTATAATATCTTGTTACACATTTATATTTGACTAATGATTATTACTAAAACTACTGATTATTTTCTGCAAATTTGTTTGTGTTTAGAGTTCTCAAAAACAGGACTGAATATATTTACATGTCTGAAAAATCCAAGTCGTTCTGTGCTTGTGCTGTTTGACTTCAGTAAGACATTTGATACTGTTGACTACAATGTTTTACTCGATAAGCTCAGATATCTGGCTAGTATTTCTTCCTCCGCATTGGACTGGTTTTCCACTATTGACAGGATAGTAGTTTCTCTGTAAAAGCTAGTGAATACTTCTCTGTGAAAGCTTCTTTAACTTGTAGGGTTCCCCCAAGGCTCGATATCAATACTTTAATTCTATGTGATTAATCTTTTATTTTATGCACCTATTATTTGGTCTTTTGATTACTTTAACCATTTTTATGAAGATGATATTCAGCTTTACTTAAAACCAGTTGGATAAGTTATCTGAACTGACTGGCTGCCTAGCTCAGGACTAGTTGGCTGATAATAATCTTTTTTTCAATTCCAGTAAATGGAAACAATCATTACAGCTCAACCTGACATACGCTCAAACATCGGCCAAGCAATTGCATCCTTTTGTCGTCCACCAAGTCCAGTCTTCATAACTCAGGAGGTATTTTTCTATCTGAATCTAACCCAGGTCTTAAAATCCATCTCGATATCTTGCTTCTTTCCATTGAGGAACAGTGTGAAACTCCCGTTGTGCGCTCCACTGAACTTGAACAAAATGATCATTTGCTTGTCTCTGTACATTTGGACCCCAGTGATGCCTCTCTTATGATTGTCGGAGTCTGGGAGTTTGGTCATGTGTTGTTTTTGCCTGCTGCTTACACTACTCACCACTAGATGACGCCAGGACTCCCCAGTGTGAAGGGTAGCAGGTGTTTCTCATCTGCAGTCATCTGAAGGAGTATAAGAAGGTGGAGCAGTCAGCACTCTGGTGCCTGACTGTTTGCCTTTGTGGTAACTTCATCTGGCCAAGCCCTAAGATTTGTGTTCTTGCTGAAGCTTGCAGTTATTTACCTTTTCGTGTGCTCCTTTCTAGGTGACTTCAAGACCAAGCCTCAAAGCTCCTGCAAATTCCAGCCCTGGCTCAAAGTTTTTTTTGGCATCCTGCCAAAGTCAAAGTTCCCAAGCTTCCAAGTAATCTACCTGGATCAAGTACTGGCTGACTTCAGCCTTCAAGCGCACCCTGCTCACCCTCCACCTATTCACAATCAACATCCAGCTTCCTGAAACCTTACCAGGTAACCAAGTTTAAAAAATCAAACTGTCAAGAACTTATCTGAACCTTCTCCTGAGAAACTCACTACCACCTCGGACTGACTCACAGACTCGGCAGCAGTCTCACCGCTCTCCCTAGCTCAAACTCATTCTCCCTCGTCTAAACTCATCTCCATTAAGCAAAAAAACGTAGTCATTTTCTACTGCTTTCAAATCGTACTTCAAGATTACTTACCCCTTTGGTCTCTCCCGTACAGTCTGGTGTCCCCAGCCCTGGTTTCATTTTCATTATTCTCTACTGAAGAAATAAACTTGTTAACTTTTCTCCTGCCTCCTGAGTGTCTCTGTGCATGTGGGTCAAAACAATTAAACCGACAATGACAACGATAATAGATGAAGTTTCTCTTTAGCAATGCCTAAGAGAAGCTACAGCCGTGGTATTGCCATTCTAATAAGCAAGATCATAACGTCTGTTTTAACTTTATTTCACTGACTTCCTTTTGAGTTCAAAATTCTTTATAAACTATTTATCCGTACATATTCAGCTGTTAATAGTCAGGCACCAGTATATCTGTCCAATGATCTAATTTAGCATTTCTGTCACTCTGTTTGTTCACAAAACCACAATTTAATCCTCCTAGAACCTTTTTTTCCCACACATGACTTGACTAATAGAAGAATCAGAATCAGCTTTATTGCCAAGTTTGTACATACAAACAAGGAATTTGACTCCGGTACACTTTGCTCTTTGGTTTTTGTTTTTGTATTACAGAGTATACATATTTAAAAAGGTGCATTTGCAACATCTGTATGCTGTTGTTTTGTACTCTATTGAATGTTCAACAGAGAAACAGCCTGGGGGGAGAAACTGTCTCTGTGGCGGCTGGTTTTAGTTAACAGCGCTCTGTAGCGTCGGCCTAAAGGCAGAACTCTAAACAGTTTGTGTGCAGGGTGTGTGGGGTCTGCAGAGATTTTAACAGCTCTTTTCCTGACCCTAGACCTGTATAAGTCCTGGATGGAGGGAAGATCAGCCCTGATGATTCTCTCTGCAGTCCTGATTATTCGTTGCAGTCTGGACCTGTCCTGTTTTGTGGATGAACCAAACCACACTGAGATGGATGAAGACAGGACAGACTGAATGATGGCAGTGTAGAAGATGACCAGCAGCTCCTGTGGAAGGTTGAACTTCTTGAGTTGCCTCAGGAAGTACAGTCTCTGCTGGGCCTTCTTTTGAACAGTGTCTATGTGTGAAGACCATCTCAGGTCCTCAGAGATGGTAGTTCCTAGGAACCTGAAGTGGTCCACAGCTGACACGGTGTTGTTGAGGATGGTGAGGGGGGTGTATGGGGGTGGTGTTTTCCGAAAGTCCACCACCATCTCCACGGTCTTGAGTGGGTTTAGTTCCAGGCAGTTCTGACTACACCAGTGTATCACGCGATCCACCTCCTGTCTGTATGCAGACTCATCACCGTCCTGGATCAGTCTAATGACAATGGTGTCGTCTGCAAACTTAAGGAGTTTCATGGACTAGTCCGCTGAGGTGCAGTCATTTGTGTACAGGGAGAAGAGGAGTGGGGATAGAACACACCCCTGGGGGGCACCAGTACTTATTGATCTGATTCGGGAGAAGATGCTCCCCAGTCTCACCTGCTGCTGTCGGTCCGTCAGGAAGCTGTTGATCCACTGACAGGTGGAGGCTGGGACGTTGAGCTGGGTGAGCTTCTGGTGGAGGATGTCTGGTATGATGGTGTTGAAGGCCGAGCTGAAGTCTACAAACAGGATCCTGGCGTAGGTCCCTGGGCGGTCGAGGTGTTGCAGGATGAAGTGTAGACCTAAGTTAACAGCATCATCTGCCGACCTGTTTGCTCGGTAAGCAAACTGCAGGGCGTCCAGTAGAGGGCCTGCGATGTCTTTCAGGTGCTTCAACACCAGCCGCTCAAAGGATTTCATGACCACAGACGTCAGGGCTACAGGCCTGTAGTCATTTAATCCTAGGATGGTGGGTTTCTTGGGCATTGGGATGATAGTGGATCGTTTGAAGCAGGAGGGGACCTCACACTTCTCCAGTGACTTGTTGAAGATCCGGGTGAAGATCGGAGCGAGTTGATGTGCACAGGCTTTCAGGCTGAAAGAGCCTATTTACATCTTCCTCAGAGATCTTTAGTGCAGGCAGAGGATCTGAAGGTAGGGGGTTGGTTGCTTTACTGGTCGAACGTGTTCCTGAATGGGATGTGTTCCCAAAGGTGCAGAAGGTCTTGTTCTGCACACACATGTCCTCACAGAAACTGATGTATGATGTCACCACATCAGTTAGTTCGTTTAAATCAGTGGCTGAGGTTTCAAAAACAGTCCAGTCTGTGCATTCAAAGCAGGCCTGTAGCATCTGCTTTGATTCTTCAGTCCACTTTTTAACAGTGTGAACCACGGGTTTGGAAGCTCTTAGTTTCTGTCTGTAAGTTGGGATGAGGTGGATAAGAGAATGATCCGAAAGTCCCAGAGCAGCCCTGGTAACAGCATGATATGAGTCCTTAAAAGCTGTGTAACAGTGGTCCAGTGTGTTTTTGTCTCTGGTGGGACACTTAATATGCTGTCTTTATTTTGGGAGCTCATTAGAGAGATCTGCGCTGTTCAAATCTCCCAGTATTATGATGAAAGAGTCAGGGTGTTTTTTCTCCACGTCTGTAATCAGCTCAGCAAGATGTTTTTCCGTGGCAGAAGTGCAGCCATGCGGTGGAAAATATGAGCCGATTATTATAAATGAGGAAAACTCTCTCGGTGAATTAAACGGTTTGCAGATTATGGAAAATGACTCCAGATCCGGACTACATGTTTTCCCCAGCACTTTTATGTCTCTGCACCAAGCTTCGTTTATATAAAAGCAGATTCCGCCTCCTCGCTTCTTCCCTGATAGCTCCGCGCTGCGATCCGCTCTGAACAGCTGGAAGTCCGGCAACAGCAGCGCGCGGTCCGGGATGTTGTCACTCAGCCATGTCTCGGTGAAGCAGAGAACCGCTGATCTGCGGAGGTCCGAGTTTTTACCGGTGAGAAGAAGCAGCTCGTCCATCTTGTTGCTTAGAGAGCGGACATTTGCCAGATGTATTGAAGGCAGTGGTGTGCGAAGTCCTCTTTTGCGGAGCTTTACCAGGGCGCCAGCACGATTTCCCCTCCGACGCTTCCAGCGCAGTATCCCGTAGAGTGCCGCCGCTCCGCTTGCCAGAAGCTCAGTGAACCTCGGATCAATGAAAGATGGTGAAAAAATCCCAAGAGAGGACTCTCTGATGTTAAGAAGTTCCTCTCTACTGAATGAGACCACCGAATTGTGGCCCGAGACCACAGTACTGTGGCTCGAAAAACATATAAACACACAAACTACAAAAACAAAGAGAGAGCGAAGCTCCGAGGCTGCCATCGTCGGCGCCATCTTGATCACTCATATAGGGTTTAAGTCTAAGGGTTTAAGTTTAAGTCTTTCAGGCCCCCTAGGCTGTAGCGCAACATCCCTCCACATTTAACAAGGGTTTTATACTATATATATATATTTTTATATTTATCATATCATTAGCTTTTATGCAAACTTTTTTATATTTGTGAAGTCCTGTGGTTTTAATAATTATATCTTATGTGGTACAGTGCTTTGTGACTGTCTGTGAAAAGCACTTATAAGTAAATAATTCATTGATTAAACTATCGAATCGCAGATATTTGCGGTGTTTCCGGATGATGGGGATGTGAAAATAAGCATCCTTCAGGTCTATGGAGGTGAACCAGTCGTTCTGGTGAACGTTCTCCATCACCTGTCTGACAAGAACTCCAGCGTGTAACCTCTGCTGATCAGTCTGTCCAGGGGTATCCAGCTGAACGCCACTCTGAATAGTGCTCTGAAAGCGGGCGCGCATTTATCTGTGGTGCCGTGGTGCTCATGGATACGAGCCAGGCTAGAGCCCCTACCGCCGTTACCCGACTCGGATTCTGATCAGAGGTAACCCATGGGGGGCTCGGATCAAAGGGCTGTAAACCAGCCTCACCAGGGGAATATTCGCCCAGGCTCGCAGCTGGGTGTTGAGCGGTGGCATCACTGGTGCGCCGCTTCGTGGGGGAGCTGCTGTTGTGCATCCTCTGTGATCTCATCCGCTGACAGCTGGGGAGGACAGGAGGGAGAAAGCAGTGAACGCAGCTCTACCGGAGCAGCATAGGATGCTCTCGTGGAGTCATGCTTAGAAACTCTTAAACGGCCGTTTAAAAGGGGCTGCCTCATTTGGAGTGGAGGATGTGTGTGAGGAAAGCACAGGGGGATCGTACGATCTGGCTGAGCCGGAATAAACCGGAACCTTGCTCTTAGAGAAATTTACGTGTTTTATTTCAAAACAATCAGCAGTTTTCACACATCCCCCCCACCAGTCATTTCTTAAATCTCCGTCGTGGCTCCTGCGGAGGGTTTGACCAGGCGCACGCCAACTGCCGAACTCTGCGCTGCTGCTGCGGCTGAGTAGATGGAGCAGTGGGCGGAGGAACTCGGGGAACTGTGCCAGCGGCTGTGGAGCGTCTCTGCTGATGCCACCGATCATGGCGATCCCGCCAGCGGCCGGTGGCATGGGATGAACGGAAGAGCGACTAAGAGACCCATGTCTCCTGACCCGTTCAAGCTCCTCTTGAGAGGTCTGCATCTGCCCCAGCACAGACTGGAAATGAGGACCGAACAGCCCATCTGGACTGGTTGGTCCCTCCAGTAACTCCCTCTTACATTCCTCGGGAATGGAGGAGGAGGAGAGCCGAAGCCACAGCTGTCGCTGTAGCAGGGTCTGCCAGGCAGCGATGCGGGAGGAGCACACAGCTGATGCCGCACAGAGGTTAAGGATGGTGTCTGCGAAATATCAGAATTCCTCCACAGCTTCCGGTGGCAACTCCATCTCCTGAGCCTTCTTGGAGATGGCGTAGGCCAGGAAGGCGGTGTTGTTTGTCGCCGCAGCGACCTGAGCGGCACACTGGTTGGAGCGATCTGTCAGCCTGGCCGTGATCTGATCGCTGGAGGAGGGGGCCACAGGCCGTCGTCCGACGCGCCGGGCCGACCTAACCCCGAAACCTGCTGACAGACTGGGCTCCAGAGCAGGAACCGGGGAAAACCCCTGATCCGTCAGGGACTCCACCCTCGTGATGGGTGTGAAGGTGGACACTGATTTTTGACCAGGACATGTCATTTAAATCCCATATTAAACAGGTTTCCAGGATTTCCTTCTTTCATCTCCGGAACATTGCCAAAATTAGAACTATCCTGTCCAGGATTGATGCTGAAAAACTAGTCCATGCATTTGTTACTTCAAGGCTGGACTATTGTAATTCTTTACTATCAGGATGTCCACAAAATGCAGTTAAAAGCCTTCAGCTGATTCAAAATGCTGCAGCAAGAGTTCTGATGAAAATTAAAAAGAGAGATCATATTTCCCCTACTTTAGCTTCCCTTCATTGGCTCCCTGTTAAACCCAGAATAGAATTTAAAATTCTCCTCCTCACATATAAAGCCCTTAATGATTTAGCTCCATCATACATCAGAGATCTGATTGTTCCATATGTTTCCTAACAGAGCACTTCGTTCTCAGACTGCAGGTTTACTGGTGGTTCCTAAAGTCTCTAGAAGTAGAATGGGAGGCAGATCCTTTAGTTATCAGGCTCCTCTCCTGTGGAACCAGCTCCCAGTTTTAATCCGTGAGGCGGACACCCTGTCTACTTTTAAAGGCTAGGCCAAAAACTTTCCTTTTAATAAAGCTTATAGTTAGAGTGGCTTAGGTTATCCTGAGCTATCTTCCTTATTTTAGCTCCGTCTTCTTCTCCCCTTGTTGGATGGAGTAAGGGGGAGTCAGGTTTAGCCTAAACCGGGCTCAGTTATGGTTGAGGTGCAAACACACCCTCCATTTCTGCTACCTGTATGACCCCCTCTCTTTTCCAATGGTTATGGTCAATCTGACAGAGAGAGGTATCCCAATCGTTGTGGTTTTTAGTATAACAATGGCCATCAGCGGGCTCTAGATGGACAAACTGTCTACTTTTAAGGCTAGGTTTAAAACTTCCTTTTTGATAAAACTTATAGTTAGAGTGGCTTAGGTTTATCCTGAGCTATCTCTGTAGTTATGCTGCTATAGGCTTAGGCTGCTGGAGGACATAATGACCACTTTCACCCTCTTCGCTACTTTCTCATGCTACTCTTCAATTTTGTATTATTTGCTGTTATTTCAGCTTTTAACTTTGTTCTCTCTCTTCTCTCTTCCTAGAAGCTACACCTGGCCTGACTCTGTGTCTACCTGTAACACCTTTCTGGAGAGGGGAATCCTCCAAGCTTCTGCTGGCAACAACTTAATGCTCACCCTCTACCGATGATCCACATGGCCCTGTCTTTCAGTGTTTAACCCTTTCTCTCTCCTAGATATAGCTACTAACTGAGCTTCTACTGTGACTAACTCTATGTGCTCTCTTTCAGACTCTAACATTGAAAACTGGCTCAGAGTTTATCTATTCTTTCTTTCTAGGTGAAACGACTAAAGGAGCTACATCCATTAACATTTACTTTTCTTTCCCATAGAAAGTACTCCTGGATCAGGCTTCTTTGTTCTGTTTGTGTCTCTGCTCTGTTCTCTCTAACCCCCAGCCGGTCGTGGCAGATGGCCGCTCACACTGAGCCTGGTTCTGCTGGAGGTTTCTTCCTGTTAAAAGGGAGTTTTTCCTCTCCACTGTCGCTACATGCATGCTCAGTATGAGGGATTGCTGCAAAGTCAACGCCAGTGACTGTCCACTGTCTCTACATGCTCATCCGGGAGGAGTGAATGCTGCAAGTCACTGACTGGATGCAATCTGCTGGGTTTCTTTCCTTAGATAGAAAAACTTTTTTTCCAATTTGAATAAATAACAGAATCTGGCTGCACTGTTCAATGATTAAGATTAATTGGAATGTATGTACCTGAGTTTTGTGAAGTGCCTTGAGACGACGTGTTGTGAATTGGCGCTATATAAATAAACTCAATTGAATTGAATTGAATTGAATAACCTTTCCTATTATTACTTATAGATGAGCTTTTACACACACACCAAAATTATAAGGTATAAATTTAACATTTTCACTTTTGTTATAATATGGATAAAAATTCTCATTGATGTACATTACAATGACGACTGGCCTACGGTGTGTACATAAAGTTTATTAAATTGGGCTTGATTGTGGACCAGTCTAACCGGGTTCATTACAATGCTGCAGCAACACTTAGATTAAGGACTGGACACCTGCTATTACATACCGTACCAGATATACATCAGAATGGTGACACATAGTCTACAGATAAACACTGAGGGAGTTTACATCTCTTACGTGGGAGTACCAGATATAAAACTACATGTGACCTTCTTTTGGGCCTGCTTCATCACTTTGATGACTGAGCTGATCCAGGATGGGAGCCTCAGCGCTGATCTCTGCAACCATTCCTCTGCTTTATTTAGATGGTAAAAGTGGTAAAAGTTTAGTTCTGTTTGAGAGTCATTCCTTCAAGAGAAAGCGTGGTAAACGTGGGGTCGCTGCTGGGGGAGATCCGTAGGAGCTCTGAGGCGTCTAACTGCCAACAGGGTGCGGTAGCTCGGACAGGCTTCTTATAAAGACTCAACAGTAAACCAATATGTTTTTCACAGTTTAAATGAAGTTTACTGAAACAAAGCTTACAGAGTCATTCTTCCGGTTCATCAGCTTTAGCTCCGTCCAATCAGGTATTGCTCCCGTTTTTGAAACTTGTTTCCTTTTCTCCTTTCTCAGAATCAGAATCAGAATCAGCTTTATTGACAAGTTTATACATACAAACAAGGAATTTGAATCGGGAACACTTTGCTCTTTGGTTTTTGTTTTTGTATTACAGAATATACATATTTACAATGTATAAATATACACAAATATAAATAACTAAAAAGGTGCATTTGCAACATCTGTATGCTGTTGTTTTGTACTCTATTGAATGTTCAACAGAGAAACAGCCTGGGGGAAGAAACTGTCTCTGTGGCGGCTGGTTTTAGTTAACAGCGCTCTGTAGCGTCGGCCTGAAGGCAGAACTCTAAACAGTTTGTGTGCAGGGTGTGTGGGGTCCGCAGAGATTTTAACAGCTCTTTTCCTGACCCTAGACCTGTATAAGTCCTGGATGGAGGGAAGATCAGCCCTGATGATTCTCTCTGCAGTCCTGATTATTCGTTGCCAGTCTGGACCTGTCCTGTTTTTGTGGATGAACCCAAAACCCAACACTGAGATGGATGAAGACAGGACAGACTGAATGATGGCAGTGTAGAAGATGACCAGCAGCTTCTGTGGAAGGTTGAACTTCTTGAGTTGCCTCAGGAAGTACAGTCTCTGCTGGGCCTTCTTTTGAACAGTGTCTATGTGTGAAGACCATCTCAGGTCCTCAGAGATGGTGGTTCCTAGGACCTGAAGTGGTCCACAGCCGACCCCGGTGTTGTTGAGGATGGTGAGGGGGGTGTATGGGGGGTGTGTTTTCCGAAAGTCCACCACCATCTCCACAGTCTTGAGTGGGTTTAGTTCCAGGCAGTTCTGACTACACCAGTGTATCACGCGATCCACCTCCTGTCTGTATGCAGACTCATCACCGTCCTGGATCAGTCTAATGACAATGGTGTCGTCTGCAAACTTAAGGAGTTTCATGGACTAGTCCGCTGAGGTGCAGTCATTTGTGTACAGGGAGAAGAGGAGTGGGGATAGAACACACCCCTGGGGGGCACCAGTACTTATTGATCTGATTCGGGAGAAGATGCTCCCCAGTCTCACCTGCTGCTGTCGGTCCGTCAGGAGGCTGTTGATCCACTGACAGGTGGAGGCTGGGACATTGAGCTGGGTGAGCTTCTGGTGGAGGATGTCTGGTATGATGGTGTTGAAGGCCGAGCTGAAGTCTACAAACAGGATCCTGGCGTAGGTCCCTGGGCGGTCGAGGTGTTGCAGGATGAAGTGTAGACCTAAGTTAACAGCATTATCTGCCGACCTGTTTGCTCGGTAAGCAAACTGCAGGGCGTCCAGTAGAGGGCCTGTGATGTCTTTCAGGTGCTTCAACACCAGCTGCTCAAAGGATTTCATGACCACAGACGTCAGGGCTACAGGCCTGTAGTCATTTAATCCTAGGATGGTGGGTTTTTTTGGGCACTGGGATGATGGGGGGATCGTTTGAAGCAGGAGGGGACCTCACACTTCTCCAGTATTTTTGTTGAAGATCCGGGTGAAGATCGGAGCAAGTTGATGTGCACAGGCTTTCAGGCATAGGGGAGACGTTATCAGGTCCTCCAGCTTTCTTTGTTTTCATGCGCTGAAAGAGCCTATTTACATCTTCCTCAAAGATCTTTAGTGCAGGCAGAGCTCTGTCTGAGAACGTGTTGACAGTCAACATGTTACTGATTGTCTTCTTTCTTCCAGGTGAGCTGTTTGTTCACCTCCTTTCATTTGGAGACATCACATAAATCATTTTGAAATATTTGATCCTGATATTGTTTAAATGCTCTGCATATAACCTGCTGCAGCTGAACTGGAGTTTGTGGATCATGAACTTTCTCTGTGCAGATTTTGCTTCACATTATGTTCATTACTGGTCTGATTTACAGGTGTTTTGGGTAATTGTGGTTATGGAAAACCAGCTCTGTTCATCATTACACCAAAGGAGATCAAAGCACTGAATGGATCTTGTTTGCACATCCCATGTAGCTTTAATACAAAGGAAACAACATTTGACAGCAGCAGAACTATTTATGGTATCTGGATGAAACATTACGTAGGTTTTGGCAATCCAGCTTCTTCTATTTTCAACAGCAGTGGGTCAATTAAGACCTATTCTCTGAATATTACTGGAAACCTAAGAGAGAGAAACTGCACCACTCTGTTTCCTAATTTAAACACCAGTTATACAGACAGATACTTCTTGGGCCGTTCAGAGCAACAGCTTGTGCTGATCGTCTTCAGATAACAGTTAAAGGTAAAAGATCTTTTAT
Source organism: Crenichthys baileyi (assembly GCA_036173005.1). Classification (NCBI taxonomy): domain Eukaryota; kingdom Metazoa; phylum Chordata; class Actinopteri; order Cyprinodontiformes; family Goodeidae; genus Crenichthys; species Crenichthys baileyi. The sequence goes on from JAHHUM010002912.1 coordinate 542,394, forward strand.
TTTATAAATCCATGACATTAATATTCAGGGTCACAAGAGTAACTCTGGCTTTATAGAAAACAAACTCAATAATTTACTGTTTAACTAAAAATCTACTGCATGATTATCAACAATATCGTTTGAGTCTAAAGTTGAATAAAGATGTTTTTCTGCATACAGTTATGAGTATCTTTGGGTTTTTAATGATGCTTTTAATTAGCTTTTTTCTCAAGGTCTAAAGATTTTACTACCTATTTTCATTAAATTTGAAAACTAGTAATTGAGAGCACAAATTTAAATTTAATTTAGTTTTTTTTCTATATCCAAGAGTTTCACTTATAATCAACAACTAGATGTCATGATCTGCCTGTGTTAGGTTTTGAGTTTGAGTTCCTAGTCTGTTTTCTCTTCTCATGTTTTCCTGGTGCTGCTTTTCTAGTTACATGTTTTATTGGTCAAAAATGCCTCAAACCCTTGATGTCCCTGCATGGCATTATGACATATGATAATATACAATATCTTGACTTACAAAAGATAAAAAAGCAACATCTGTTGAGGCTTTTCTTATACATAAAGATGATTTGCAGATGTGTTTATTCTGTCAGTCTGTCAAATCTGTTAATAGCATAGCTTAACCCTGATATCAACAGTGTTCACTGATTTATTTTAAGACCTCGTCTCCAGCCCTGTATCATCCTCTTTTTCAGTTTGTGCTGCTGCATTGCTGCTCCTAAACATACAAAATAGCTTCAGAGATGCATGTCTAAGGTACCACTTTTGAGCATGAAGGTGGCACATATTAAGAATAAATGGGGAAAAAATTACTATGGGCATTTCACCATATAAATGTGCAGAACACTTGCTCTAGTGTAGCTGATAACCTCATATCCTAACAAAACCTTCACTGTACTGTGGAAATAATGAATAAAAAATTAACCTGACATCAGTTCTCACCTGTTCTCCTTTCTAGATCTATTCTATCAATAATGTGATTTTTAAACTTTACCCCCCACCCTGAAGCTCCCCCAGGCTCTAATAAAATTTTTATCACTAATCATTTAAGACCACACTCGAGCTTCCTCCGTCTCTACACCTTTTATTGCTTCAACTGCCTCTGTACTTATGTACTATCATTCTCCTGATAAGACATTATTGCACCTAATATCTAATATAATGTAAGACATGATAAATAGCCGAGTATGATTAGGTGTTGACCTCGTGATGTGTAACTGTTACTCACTGACGTTACTCTTCTTAAGAAAACAAAGTTAGTCCTGCTGTTGTTTAAGCATTTTCTGTGGTGGTGGCATTTTGCTGAAATAAGATGACAGAACATTTTTGGAGGGCTACACGTTGGCACAGTTGGTAGCACAGTTGCCTTGCAGCAAGAAGGTCCTGGGTTCGACTCTGGCGGGGGGTCTTTCTGTATAGAGTTTGCATGTTGTTCTCACTGGGTACTCCGGTTTCCTCCCACAGTTGAAAGACATGCCTGTTAGGTTAATTGGTCTCTCTAAATTGCCCTTAGCTGTGTGAATGAGTGTGTGCTTGCTTGTTTGTGTGTTGCCCTGCGATGGACTGGCGACCTGTCCAGGGCGTACCCCGCCTCCCGCCCATAGACTGCTGGAGATAGGCGCCAGCTTCCCCATGATCCACTATGGAAAAAGTGGTATAGAAAATGACTGACTGACTGACATTTTTTGGATGGTGTTGATTTTACTTGGGGAGGCTGACAAGTTAGCAGTTTAATAATGGACGGGTGCCCATCCCAGGATTAAGATGAAGCTATAGATATGGTACGTTAAAGATATGGTGTCTAAATATTAATCTCAACTAACAACAAGACGTTATAAACCAGCCGTATTCATGAACAACATTCCTTACTGACAGTTTTAGCTCATTCAGAGGTCTCTGATCAGACTGCAGTTGCGTCTGCCCCGCTTCACAAACACTCAGAGCAGCTGAGGGAGGGGCGAGCCAGTGACATCACGCTGCGATTGCGCTTTCAATATTGGAGACTGGTTCCTACACCTTTACTTTCTTGGATTCCTGAGTCAATGTGTTAGGTTGTTTTTCTGTGTGGATCTGGTTCCTCCCTTTTTTATGTTAATGTTTATGTCATTGTTTACTTATTTCTGTTCATGTTGTTCATGTTCTGTTCATTATATTTTTGTTATTCCCCTGGTCTCCCTGCTCTTCTGTGCTACTTAGCCATCCTGCTTCAGTTGTCTGCTTTTCTTTCTCACCAGCTGCTCCTGATTTCCCCGCGATTGGCTCCCTGTTTTCATTGGTCCATTGTCCACCCTTCCTCAGCATTTAAACTCTGTGTTTTTTGAATGCCACTGAATCCTCCTGTTTATTACCTGTTTGTCATGCCTGGTTATTCCATGCCTGTTTACTGCCCTGATTTATACAACCCTTATTAATCTGCCTGTGATCCATGACCTTGGATAATTGTAAGTTCCTGTTTTCCCTATTATTAAATAACTAGTGATGGCGAGATGAAGCCTCTTGAAGCAGTGAAACTTTCCATCCAATTGCTCGACTCATGAGCCGAGGCATCAAGATGCTTCGTTTGCTCTACTTCGCCGTTAAGTGGACAACAAAAGGAAAAGTGGAAACAAATATGGAAGATGGTTGTAATGGGAATTTTCTTATGTTAGTTATACCTATAATGTTTATAATAACGCTCTTTATTTAATTAGGTAAAGCCTCCTTGAGATTAAAACTTTCTTTTCCAAGATAGATGTATACAAGTATGTTCTCTAACTGGGACCCAGACAACGGAGGTGAAAGCACCAAATCTTAACCACTAGACCACCAATCACTGCAAACAAAGCTGGTGAGCAATAAAAGCAACTGCAATTCAAAGTTGTGAAACCATTTTCTGTTTGTTCCAATATTCCCCTCTTTCTTTCTGATTCTAAAGCAAAAAAAGACGCTCAAATAGATTGCTAAAGCCCACACAATACGATCCCAAGGCAACTAAATGTGACTGGGAATCAGCAGCGATGTGCTATCAGTGTTGCCAGATCTTGTGCGAGAAACAAGCAACCAGCTCTATAAAACAACCCCCAAAAAAGCGCAATAGGTAACCCCCCTCTGTGTAAAACAGATACATTTATTATGGGATTATACATAAGCAATAGCAAAATTATGCCAAACACTTTAAGCATTAACTATTGAATAACTTAAATTCTTTGAATTAATTTTAAACTCCTTTCCTGATCAAAGGAAAACAGCAAAATGACAGTAAACACAGTCAACAAAAAACTTTTAAACTCTGTTTAGAAGAAAAGGCATGGTGAGCACATATTTTACTCTTGCAGAATCAGAAGGGAGACATCCTCCATCTGAGGTCGGATCCAGTCTTTCAGTGCGCTCTCTTTCTCCCACTCTTTCTTATATTCTTTGTCACATTTTCCCCACTTACTGTAATTCATTCTCACCCTGTATCGTCACTAGTTTCCCTGTCATTATGGACTCTGGCATCAATGTGTTTGGGGTGTGCCGAGTCAACTTGAGCAGGCGCTAGAACAAGGAAACGGGGGTGTGGAAAGGACAAATTACCTTCCACTCTTGTTGTGCTTTATTGTAGGCAGCTAGGGGATAATCAAGCGGCTTCACCTGGAAAGAAAGCCAAGCCCAAATAAGCAACTTCACAGTAAAAAAAAGCATAAAAAGCCACAACCTGGGACTCACGAGCGTTGCAAGTGACTTTAGAGAAAAACAAGCCAGAAGTGCCTCATATTAAGTGGACTTGGCAAAACTGTGTGCTATCCCTTATAATTAAAATCATGCGAAAACCAGCGAACCAGTTCTTGAATCAGTCACGGGGTACGACCCTCTCTCGAGACCTTGAACGTCACCACATACGTGATCGACAAAAACCTCGATACGATCTTCAACAAAATTCTGCCTGGTTTACTCGACACACGCTCTGAAGCATTAACACACTGGACACATCACCATAAATAACTCTTAAACTCACCATGTGGCTTCCTCGCTCTGCTTCGCACCTTGGTCCAACACAACTCCAGCACTTCCTGACACCTGGCAGATGGTTGAAACTCTGAACTCAAATAAATTCTGACTTGTTTACACTAAAATTATGGCTCTGATGTCAAACCCAGATTCTCCTTGGATTCCCAGCATTAACATCTCTGGTGGTGATCTGAAGGAGCATCAGTCTGTCACTATAACCTGCTCAGCTTTGACTCCCTGTCCACACTCACCTGCTGAACTCACCTGGAATCTCCAACAAGACTCTCACAGACAAACAGAGACAAACACAGATGGAACCTTTACAACTAAAATCCAGGAGAACATCACTCTGTCAGACACACATGGTGGATACAACATCAGATGTTCTGCCAGATATCCTGTGAATGGAGGAAACAAGACAGCAGAGACAAATGTGACTCTCAGTGTTTCATGTAAGTGATCCTGTCAGCACGTCATGGTTCAGCTGTTTCTGATCATTAAAGTTGTGTGTCCCAATAAAAATGTGTGTCCCATTTTCCTCAGATGCTCCTAGAAACATCTCAGCATCCATCAGTCCATCAGGTTTGGTGTCAGCAGGTAGCTGGATGGAGCTGAACTGCTCCAGCAGAGCCAAGCCTCCTGCCAGCTTCACCTGGTTCAGGAACAGCAAACATGGAGCCATTAATGTATCTGTGGGGCAGGTTTACAGCTTTAATGTTACTGAGGGAGGAGAGGTTTACTGTTTGGCTACAAATGATCTGGGTAATGAGACATCATCAGTGATCCTACTTAATACTATGGGTAACTGGAGTCAACTTAATGACATTTTTAGAAGTAGACGCTCATGTTTTTCACATTTGTTGAACTGTTTGTCACGGTGTGACATTTTGGACTTTCTTTGTGGTTTTTGGTTTGTGTCTTTTTAATGTTAATTAATCCCTTCGCCCATGTTTAGTCTATGCATTAGTTTCACCTTTCCTTCTGTCTCCCTGCCTCCTTGTCTCACCTGTTCCCTGTTCCTTTGATTACCTGCCCTTTGTATTCCCTTAGTATATTAGTTAGTCTTAGTTATACAATGATGTACAGTAGGTGGCGGTATGCACCTCTGAATTTGTTGCATACCGCCAGCAGAAGAAGAAGAAGAAGCAGCAGCACTAGCGCTAAGATGACGGACCAAGAAACTACGGTACAAAGCCAGGTAAAGTTAAAAAGTTTATATATCTCTTAATGTCGTTAATATATGCTCTTGGTCCGTCATCTTGGCACTAGTGCTGCCTCTTCTTCTTCTTCTGCTGGCGGTACGCAACAAATTCAGAGGTGCATACCGCCACCTACTGTACTCATTGTATAACCCTACCCACTATATTCTATGTTTTAGTTTTGTATTTCATGAAAATAAGAACAATGCTTTATTTATAATACTCTTGATTTCCCCCCCCTATCTCCCCTCTGTTCCTAATATTCCTTTTAGACTGAATTATCTCCCATTCCGGCACTATGTTTCCTGGCGGTGAGGAGTGTGACAGCGCATGCGCAACGCGAATCGACTGACTCTGTGCTCCACTAACCAGCCTGAGATCACGTGACGCCAAGTCGCTAATGTAAATTCGTATTCTCATAGAAAAGAAATCGTATTCACAAACTGTTATAGCATATTGTATTCATAAAGAATAAACAACAACTGTAAACTTGAACTTTGTGTTTGTGATTTCTTGAAGCTGTAACATTTTATTTTGTATTCTTATAGACAAAATATACAATACCTCTTTTGGATTTTACTATTGACTAATATGCACACATTTCCGTCTTTACATACACATTGTTTTTGACAACGTTCTTACCCCATAAACGTCTGTCAGTGCTGTGTGATCACATGAGAGAAGTTAGTTTTTGTTTATGGAGATGTTAGTTCCTGAATGTGTGTAGTTTTCTATTACAGTTTATTGACAGGAACATCATTCTTCTCTCAGTCTCTCATATTTATCACTTATGATTTCATCATCGTATCAAATAATTTCTCTGTATTTATATTATCACCTTTAAGCTTTCAAGACAATTCACAACTTAAAATACCTGAATGTATCATAAAATATAGTGTATAAAAATTTGTCTTTTTTGTGCTTGATGCATTACAGCTTTAAACCTGTCTCAATCTATGGTGTCTAATTATGATGAAGTTGTACCTTATAGTGATTGGTGGTAGAGGTGCACTGATCAACAGAGAACATGGAAAATAAACAACAACGATAACGCTGCCACCAACAGCTCCAGCAAAAATAGAGCAGAACAGAACTCTGCCCTCTCTCCACTGAGCCCAGTTTTTGCCTTTCTGGATTAAACTGACAACATGAAATAAGTTTTTAAGATTGGGACCCAAATGACATCTTCTCCATTCAACACCCCCTGTGGCCGAGGCCCTGCTACTAAACCAACATCTTCCAAAAGCTACAGAGCCCCACTACCTCCTAATCTATCTCCTTCAAATCAGGACCATCCCAATTTATGGGATGGTCCTGCATGTGGTGCTTGAACCGCCTGGTCCCTGCGCATGTAAAGTAATATAATTAGCTGGAAGGCATCCACTACATGTCTAAATAACCAGGGCAACATTGCTGTTGTTGATTTTTATAGTGAATTACAGCAAACCTGCAATTTCTTGAATGACATCAGCGACTCAAACCTGAATGAAAAATAAAAAGCTTGTCGGCTCGAATCCCTTTAGGTCTACAATGTCCGTATCAAATTCAAACAGCGGTGAAGTTCGTTCCCAACACAGCTATAATAATTATAATAATTTTTATAGTTTAAAGGTATCATGAGTTGAGAAGGCCATCGTGCTACTGCATTTGTGAGACACAATTGCGCATCACATATAGGCAGTGATGGGAATAACGGCGTTAAAATAAACGGCTTTACTAACGGCGTTACTTTTTTCAGTAATGAGTGTTGTGGATTTTCTTATCAAAGTGGGAGAGAAATCAACTCATTAACAAGAGAAAGACCGGACTTTGTCTTTATAAGTTTATTCAAAGGCATACAGCATTTGAAGACGCTGTCACTGAGCTTAGTCAGTGAAGCAGCGCCCCAAACAGAATTTACAGACAGTATTTTATACCAGTAAGTGGGTGTTACCTCAACTTAAAAAGAGTTTGGAAAAATAGCCCCTAGACCTTCCCTGGGTCAGAGGTAACAAAGTTATTTATGAGGGCACCCATCTACCATCCCTTGAGATACAACACTTTAGGGAGTGTTAACCATAAAACTCCTGATAATGAATTTAGAGCCCAACTGCTCTTAAGTAACCAAACACAGAGGTCACAGGTGAGAGAGGTAAAAAGAAGGTCAGAGCATTAAAACAATTTTCCCATAACACTAGTAATCAAACGAATTACTTTTTTCAGTGTTACGACGTTACCGTTACGACAATTAAATGGGGCACGTTATAAACTAAAGCTAATCTTTGAGGCTCTTGTCATCGGTCATGGTTCACAGCCACAGGAGCTAAGCTTTTCTTCTATGGTGAAGAGGAGCGAGAGGGGAGACAGTCACATAAGTGATGATGATTGGCTAATGTAGAGTAAGCGGGGTCGAGTTGAGAAGGTGGGTTCTGGAGAAGGTGGTGGTGGTGGCTCGGAACAAGCGAGCAAACAAACTTTGGCGGTTGGCATAAACTGGTGTGTGACTGGACCAAAATGGCGTCTCATGTTGAGGATGAAGGTGATGATGCGATGGACTTAGCTGACTGGACTCCGGTGAACGGTAGGAGAGGGTCTGGAAGAGAGAGGAGTAGAAGAGGGAAATCCTCTGGGGACACAGAGTAATAAACGAAGTCTTGAAGAAAATAGTTCGGATAAATGGAATGTGATTCATAAAAAGGTTGTTAAATAAGAAATCATATTAATCCTAAAATGTAGGAAGGAGGATGAGGGAGTGCAACTAAGTTTGTTAGCTTCGTCAAGAGGAATAAAGACGATGTTTGGAGAGGTAATGCTTGCAAAGACTCTCAGAGATGGAAATATGCTGATTATAGTTGGGACAGAAGAGCAGAAACAAAAAGTGATTAAAACCCAGAATATTTGTAAAAAAATTGTGACTGAAAGAAAGATCTTGGGGGGGACTAAAGTTAAGCATGGAGTGATTACAGGTATCCCGGTGGGTGAAGACCTGGGGAAACTTAGGCGGAGTATTTCGGGAGGTGAGGTCAGCAAAATCAAAAGATTGATGAGAACAGTTGATGGAGAACAAATAAATAGTTTATCAGTGATGTTGGAGTCCCAAGAAGCTGTTCTGCCTGAGAGGATAAAAATAGGTTGTATTAGCTACCCGGTTGGGCCATACATTCCTCCTCCGCTTAGATGTTATTAATGTCAGAGGTATGGACACATTGCTGCAGCATGCAAGGGGAAGCAGAGGTGTCCAAAGTGTGGAGGGGAGCATAGATATGATGAATGTAAAAATGGACAGGATGCTTGTTGTAAGTTTGGGGGGGCAGCACAAGGTGATCTATGGAGGATGTGAAGTCAGGAGAAGAGCCATGAAAATAGAACAAGTCAAAACTATCAATAATATAAGCTGTGCAGACGCTACTAAGAACATGCAGAAGGCAAAAGATGAAATGGGGCAATTTTCCACTTCAGAACAAAAGCAGACAGGAACAGGCACAGTGTTTACAGTTGAGAAGATGATATTGTTTATAGCGTATGTAATACATTGTACTGATCGAGTGAAGCACAAAACAGAAAAAAACAAAATTATTGTAAAAGGAGCAGTGAGGGTTTTTGGAATGAGGGATATCTCCTGGGAGCATATATATAAGATATTAGGGGCAGAAGTGAAGGAGGACAGGGAGAGAGGAAAGCATAAAACTATTACAGTGGAGCGCAATAAGTTTAATTTCAAATGGGCAAGATCTTAAAGGATCTATCACAACACTTAGAGAAGATATAGATATTATATGCATTCAGAAAACTGGGCGTAGACCAAATCTTGGGTTTGTAATTAAAAGGTATGAGAGCATCAGGAGAGATGGTGAAGAAGGCTCAGGAGGGGCATTCATTAAACAGGGAATACATCATAGATGTTTATATATGGGAAGATAATTAGAATATATTATCAGTGAAATTTGGACAAAAAGTGGAAGATTTAAAGTAATCAATTTTTACAATCCATGTAAAAAACTCTCATTAAAGTATTTGGAGGAACTTGGGAGGCATTTAGAAGGAAAGGTAATTTGGTGTGAAGATTTTAATGGACATAGCTCATTATGGAACAATCACAATGACCAAAACGGGGAAATATTTGCAGTTAATGGAAGTTAAGAATTTGGTTTGCATGAATGATGGGAGTGGAGCCAGAATAAATTTTAGGGACGATAAAGAATCAGCAATTGATCTCACACTGGTTTCACGTTCACTAGCAGGTGTGTGTTCTTGGCAAGTAAACAAAGAAACAACTACAGGAAGTGACCATTATCCGACAATGACTAAAATGTATGATACAACTGGTGTGCAGAAACGGTGTTTCAGCTCGGCTGATTGGGGAACCTTTATAAGTATTAGTAATGAAAAAATGCAAAAAGTGGATGTAAATTGAGAAATTGATGAGTTTAATTTTTCTGTTTGTAATGTTATTTTAGAAGCTGCTAGCCAAGCTAAAAAGAAGAAAGGAGGGAAAATGGAAATGAAGATTGTCCCTTGGTGGAATAAAGAGTGTAGTAAAGCAATTAAGAATTCAAATAAAGCATTTAAACTATTAAAAACAAATCATAATTAAAAAAAATGTATTTAATATAAAAAAACTACAAGCTAGTGTATGAAGAACAATTAAAATTGCAAAGTGAAATTATTGGAGGAGTTCTTGTAACTCAGTGGGAAGAGAGACATTTTTAAGGGCTGGTCAATGATCAGAAGGATGAAAGGCATTAAAAGAGAATATGGATATGAAATACTAACTGATGGAGAAGTTACAGCAGTGGGAGATGGAGAGAAGGCAGAAAAGTTGGCAAAAGCTTTTGTTAAAATAGGTAGTTCTGATAATATTAGTGAAGAGAAATGGCACGGTTAGAGAACAGGGATATTATAAACACAGATGATACATTCAATATGTTGTTTACGAGAACAGAGTTGAATCGGGATCTTAAGAAAGTCAGTATATCTGCACCAGGAGAAGATCAAATATGCTTTGTAATGATAAGCAATCTAAGTGATTCATCTAAAAAACTTTTATTAGAATTATACAACAGAGTTTGAGAAAGTGGGAAATTACCATTAAATTGTAAGCAGGCAGTGATTTTGCTAATTAGAAAACCAGGGAAAGATGAAATAAAAACAGAGAACTATAGATCCATAGCACAAATATCCTACATCTGTAAAATAATGAAGAGAATGATAAATGAAAGATTAACATTTTATATAGAAAAGAAATGACTTTCATCCACATATCAGAGTGGATTCAGAAGAGAAAGAAATACAATGGATCCAGTTTTATGTTTAGAGCATGAAATTAGAAAAGCACAGGTGAACAAAGAGTGTAGTGGCAGTATTTTTGGACATAGAGAAAGCATATGATATGATGTGGAGAGAAGGGTTATTGACCAAGATAAGAAGAATGGGTATAAATAGTTGAATGTATAGATGGTTTAAAAATTTCTTAGAGGGAAGAAAAATACAAAAAAGATAGGGAAGGATTATTCTGAAAGTCTGTCAGTAGATAATGGGAACCCACAAGGAAGTATTGTGAGTCTATTATTATTTTCAGTTGTAGTTAACGATGTGTTTAAAGACAGAGAGGGTGGAATGGGGTTTTCACTTTTTGCGACTGATAAGGCAATGTGGAAAAGAGGGAGGAATGTTGAATGCATTGTACATAAAATCCTGGGAGCAATTTCAATGGTTGAAAAGTGGTCACATAAATGGGGGTTTAATTTTTCTGTAGATAAAACTAAAATAATGATTTTTACAAAAAAAAAGTGTTGGATGACTTTAAAAGCTAAATTATATGGAACATGAAACTGCAAAAAAAGAAAACAAAAAAAAATTGGAAATGTGATTTAATGAATAGATGACATGGAAAATACATATAAAAATATAATAGATAAGTGTAAGAAAGTGTTAAATATAATGAGGTGCTTAGTTGGAAATGATTGGGGAGCTGACAGGAACTCCTTGAAAGCCATTTATACTGGGTTAATTATTTCAGTCCTGGATTATGGGTGTATAGTTTACACTTCAGTCTGACCTTTTTCCAGAATTCTGAACTTTGATGTCAGAATTCTGTCTCTTATCTCAGAATTCGGACTTTTGTTTCTGAGAATTCTGAGTTTTGTTAGTATTTCTGTTTTTTTAATCAGAATTCTGACTTTTTTTTTGGGGAAATTTTGACCATGTTTTCAGAATTCTGACTTTTTTTCCGGAAATTCTTACTTTGGCCTCAGAATTCTGACTTTTTTCTGAGAATTCTGACTTTGATATCAGAATTCTAAATTTGTTTTCTGAGAATTCCGACCTTTTTCCCAGAATTCTGACTTTGATGTCAGAATTCTGACTTGTTTCTGAGAATTCTGACTTTTGCTCTCAGAATTCCGACTTTGATCTCAGAAATCGTACTTTTGTTTCTGAGAATTCTTACGTTGATGTTAGTATTCTGTCTTTTATATCAGAATTCAGACTTTTTTTCTGAGAATTCTAACGTTTTTCTCAGAATTCTGAATTTTTTTTTTTGGAAATTCTGACTTTGTATCGGATTACTGAACCCTTTTTTCAGGAGTTCTGACTTTGATCACAGAATTCCCAAAATTTATATTTTGAGAATTCTGACTTTTTTCTCAGAAAATTTTGACTTTGGGATCAGAAAATTTTGACTTTGGGTCTCAGAATTCTGATTTTGATCTCGAAATCTGAAAATTGTTTTTGAGAAATTCTTAGGTTGATGTTTTGAATTTGTCTTTTTTTTCTCAGAATTTTTGACTTTGATGTTAGAATTCTGTCTTTTATCTCAGAATTCTGACTTTTTTTGGAAATTCTGATGTTATTAGAATTCGTTTGTTCTGAGAATTCTGATTAGTCTTCTAGAATTCTGACTTTGATGTTAGAATTCTGTCTTTATCTCAGAATTCTGACTTTTTTCTGAAATTCTGACGTTGATGTTAGAATTCTGTCTTTATATCAAATTCTGACTTATTTTAGAATTCTTGAAGTTGTTTGGTTCAGAATTCTGACTTGGATTTCTGAGAATTCTGACTTTCTCAGAATTCTGACTTTTGTTTCTGAGAATTCTGATGTTGATTAGAATCTTTCTTTTATCTCAGAATTCTGACTTTGATGTTAGAATTCTGTCTTTCATCTCAGAATTCTGACTTTTGTTTCTGAGAATTCTGATGTTGATGTTAAATTCTTCTTTATCTCAGAATTCTGACTTTTGTTTTCTGAGATTCTGACTGGATGTTTTTCTTTTTTCAGATTCTGACTTTGTTTCTGAGATTCTGATTGAGTAATTCGGTCTTTTATTCAAATTCTGACTTTTGATGTTAGAATTCTGTCTTTTATCTCAGAATTCTGACTTTTGTGTTAGAATTCTGTCTTATCTCAGAATTCTGACTTTTTTAGAATTCTGCTTTCATCTCAGAATTCTGACTTTTGTTTCTGAAATTCGACCTGTTCTCAAATTCTGACTTTGTTTCTGAGAATTCTGATGTTGATGTTAGAATTCTTCTTTATCTCAGAATTCTGACTTTTTTTCTGAGAATTCTGACTGTTCTCAGAATTCTGAATTTTTTCTGAGAATTCTGATGTTGATGTTAGAATTCTGTCTTTATCTCAGAATTCTGACTTTTGTTTCTGAGAATTCTGATGTTGATGTTAGAATTCTGTCTTTTATCTCAGAATTCTGACTTTGATGTTAGAATTCTGTCTTTCATCTCAGAATTCTGACTTTTGTTTCTGAGAATTCTGATGTTGATGTTAGAATTCTGTCTTTTATCTCAGAATTCTGACTGTTTGAGTTCTACGGGGATTCTGTCTTTATCTCAGAATTCTGACTTTTATTTGAGAATTCTGACCATGTTCTCAGAATTCTGACTTTTGTTTCTGAGAATTCTGATGTTGATGTTAGAATTCTGTCTTTTATCTCAGAATTCTGACTTTTGTTTCTGAGAATTCTGACTTTTTGTTTCTGAGAATTCTGATGTTGTTAGAATTCTGTCTTTCATCTCAGAATTCTGACTTTTGTTTCTGAGAATTCTGATGTTGATGTTAGAATTCTGTCTTTTATCTCAGAATTCTGACTTTGATGTTAGAATTCTGTCTTTATCTCAGAATTCTGACTTTGATGTTAGAATTCTGTCTTTCATCTCAGAATTCTGACTTTTGTTTCTGAGAATTCTGATGTTGATGTTAGAATTCTGTCTTTTATCTCAGAATTCTGACTTTGATGTTAGAATTCTGTCTGTTCTGACTTTTGTTCGAGAATTCTGATCTTTTTATCTCAGAATTCTGACTTTGATTTAGAATCTGATTTCTCAGAATTCTGATTTTGTTGTCTTTCTGAGAATTCTGATGTTGATGTTAGAATTCTGTCTTTTTCAGAAATTTTGCTTTTTTCTGAGAATTCTGATGTTGATGTTAGAATTTTGTCTTTTATCTCAGAATTCTGACTTTGTTTTTGAGAATTCTGATGTTGATGTTAGAATTCTGTTTTTTTCTGAATTCTGATGTTATGTTGAATTCTGTCTTTATCTCAGAATTCTGATTTGATGTTAGAATTCTGTCTTTATCTCAGAATTCTGACTTTTGTTTCTGAGAATTCTGATGTTGATGTTAGAATTCTGTCTTTTATCTCAGAATTCTGACTTTTATTTCTGAGAATTCTGACCTTGTTCTCAGAATTCTGACTTTTTTTCTGAGAATTCTGATGTTGATGTTAGAATTCTGTCTTTATCTCAGAATTCTGACTTTTGGGTGTTAGAATTCTGTTTTCATCTCAGAATTCTGACTTTTGTTTCGAGAATTCTGACTTTTGATTGTTAGAATTCTGTCCTTTTACTCAGAATTCTGACTTTTGTTTCTGAGAATTCTGATGTTGATGTAATTCTTTTTTTTCAGAATTCTGACTTTTATTTCTAAAATTCTGACCTTTTTTTTGATGGGTTAGAATTCTGTCTTTTATCTCAGAATTCTGACTTTTGTTTCTGAGAATTCTGATGTTTGATGTTAGAATTCTGTCTTTTATCTCAGAATTCTGACTTTGATGTTAGAATTCTGTCTTTCATCTCAGAATTCTGACTTTGTTTCTGAGAATTCTGACGTTGATGTTAGTATTCTGTCTTTTATATCAGAATTCTGACTTTTTTTCTGAGAATTCTGACCATGTTCTCAGAATTCTGACTTTTGTTTCTGAGAATTCTGATGTTGATGTTAGAATTCTGTCTTTTATCTCAGAATTCTGACTTTGATGTTAGAATTCTGTCTTTCATCTCAGAATTCTTGACTTTTGTTTTTTGAGAAAATTTTTAGTTGATGTTAAATTTTCTTTTTTTCTCAGAATTCTGACTTTGTGTTAGAATTCTTTCTTTTATCTCAGAATTTTTTAAATTTTAAATTTTGAGAATTCTGACCTTTTTTCCAGAATTTCTGACTTTTGTTTCTGAGAATTCTGATGTTTTTGTTAAAAAAATGTTTTTTTTTCTCAGAATTTCTGACTTTTATGTTTTAATTCTGTCTTTTATTTCTCAAAAATTCTGACTTTTTTTCTGAGAATTTCTGATGTTTTATGTTAGAATTCTTTCGTTTAACTTTAGAAATTTTAGCTTTTTTTTCTGAAAAATTTTGGGCCCTTTTTCTCAAAAAAATTCTGAATTTTATTTTAAATTCTGTCTTTTCATTTTCAGAATTCTGAATTTTTGTTTTTGAGAATTCTGATGTTTATGTTAGAATTCAGCCCTTTTATCTCAGGGGGGGGAAATTCTGACTTTGTGTTAGAATTCTGTCTTTCAATCTAGAAATTTTGGACTTTTTGTTTCTGAAATTCTGATGTTTTGTTTAGAAATTTTTGTTTTTTCTCCAAAAATTCTGACTTTTTATGTTAAAAATTCTGTCTTTTATCTCAGAAAATTCTGACTTTGTTTCTGAGAATTTCTGATGTTGATTGTCAAAAAAAGGTGAAACATTCCAGGAAACCATGCAGCATTCCCAAGTACTTACAGATAAATCCATAAAAAATTTACAATAGATATATTTCTGTGGAATCCCATGCAACAATTATTAAGAAATACAGTTGAAGCATTGCAGAGTGGAAAACAGGCGTGTTTTTATATCTGGAAGCTGAGAAGACTGGAGAGGCCCTTGTGGAGATAATATTTAACTGTCTTATCTTTTGGCAGAATTATAAACAAGTGTATCCCAAAAAAAATTATGTATGATGGTTTTTTCCATTCTTTTACAAGTAAAAAATGAAATGAGTAATCTTTGATTTTCAAGTTAAGACATTTTAAATGATTGAAATATGATTTGGAGCTGATAATGAATACAAAACAGTAAGTTTTAAATTTTTCTCAATCAACCATATATGCAAGATATAATGGTTTATTAAACATAATGGATAAAGAATGAAGTGATGCTTTTTTTAAACGTATCTTGAAGTAAATGTATAAAGCTGAGAATGGAATGTGTGATACTGTGTAAAGTTTAAGACTGAGCAGATTAGGAGAGA